>RAHM01000332.1:113609-200713 GCA_003713295.1 Parotia lawesii
CCAGCCCCTCCCCACCCTCCCACACAGCAATTCCTTCCCAAGATCCCACCCCAAGCTCCCCTTTCCCACTGGGAAGCCATTCCCTGTGTCCTGTCCCTCCAGCCCTTGTCCCCTGTTATGGTTAAGTCTTAAGGGAGTTGGCTTTCACAGTTGAAATAGTTACCAGAAATGGTTAATAATAATAATAATAATAATAAAGTCATTAATTAAGGGGTTGTTGTGATTTGATTCGGGAGGTTGGCTGCTTTTACCCTGAATAAAAGTTGTTCAGTGGGTTGTTAAGTGTTTTATGCAGTTGAACAGTTATACACTGAAGTTTTAGCTGATCAAAGTTAAGTTAATCTGTTCAATATGTTTATTGTTAATAAATTTATTATTGGGCTTATTGCACAAAGTGGAGAACAGGGGAAGCTTCCAGAACACCTGTGATGTAATCATAGAGGGAAGGACTTAAACCTTATTTGCATAAGGGTGGGAATCAGAGACTCTTATTAGACATCCCCTGGACCAGTAAGAAGACCCAAGACAACGACCTGAGGACAATGAGCCGATAGAAGGACTTTAAACATCCACAGGCCAATCTGGATGCTCCAACTGGGCGGAGAAAGGGGCGGCCGGRAGGCGGRGACTGGGGGTATAAAATGTGTCACCCAGCGCTGCAGAGAGAGCTTCTGGTCTGGTGTGTCCCAGACTGAGCTCTCAGCGCTGCACCCTTTGCTTTGTGTGTTGGCAAATCGCCGCAAAGGTGTCTTATTGTCAGTTTAATTTAATTAATAATTTTGATTTAAAGCTCAATCCTGAGCCCGTTTTGAACAGTTTTGGGGGACTCGTCCAGGATATATAAGCTTCGTCTCGACGACTTCGAAGAGGGACCCAGGAGGGGAGTGTGCACCTGCTGGATTTTTGACAGCCCGACTGAGCTTCTTCTTCGGTGCCGGTGACACCTGCTGAAACCCGGGAAGGACAAGAGGAGACCCACACAAACCAAACAGAAAAGAGAAGGATACCAGAGGCTCCCCGATTAGAGGATAGCCCAAAATCCTGTGCACAGACCTGCTTGTGAACAGGGGATCATAAGTAGCTTGCGGGGGGCAGTTGAGGGTGAAGTGAGTGTGTGTGAATGAGATGGGGACCGGGCAGCCCGGATCCCCGAAGCGAGCGTGGCCCCCTTGTAGCCGCGGTTCCGGACTGCCGCGAGGGGCCCGGCCGGTGAAGGGGGGAGACGAGAGCAAAGAAGACCGAGTGAGCCCTTGGGTGTCTGTCAGTAGGGTTGAGGGTGGGCTGCATCCCAAGAAACTCGGGGCAGGCTCTGTCAGTTGGGTTGAGGGTGGGCTGCATCCAAGAAACTCAAGGCAGGTTCTGTCAGCCGAGTTGAGGGGGACACTCTGTTGGGTTGAGGGGAGGGCTCCAAGAGTGGTTTTGGGGAAAAGGGGTCCTTTTCAAGAAACCTGAAAAGTCCTAATCCAAGAAACTCTGGATGGGTTCCTCAGAAAAACCGCATAATCCGGGCTCCTGGTTGGAGACTCTGAGAGGGGACAGGGGGAGCCGGTTTCCTAGGTCAGTCCACTAAGGGAACCAAAGATTAAAAGTGCTCTGGAGATTTTTGGATTTGTTTTGAGGGTCAATGTGCTGGTTTGGACAAATTTGGAGGAAAATATCCTCTGATAGAAGGCAGGTTACAACCACCCCTCCCCCACCATGTTCGGGGAAAAAAGGAAATTTTCCTCGAAGGAAAGAGATAAAAACTATTTATTTAACGAACACACAAGAAAAGGATAATAATGCTAAATAATGGAATCTTTCGCTATAGAGAGAAACCTGGGAAGATTTCAGAGTCCTTCTGTAGGTGTGGTCTCTCTCCTCCTCGGAGCTGGGTCGGCGAGGGCCCACCCGCGGGCCTCGGGGAAAAATTCTCCCGATGTGTTCTGATGTTGTTGAAACAGCCCAGAAGAGAAGAAGGGAAAACCCAAAGTCTCAGGAAAACAAAGTTCAACTCTCCGTCTCTCTCTTCAGAGAAAAAGGAGCTGAAAAAACTGGCTGAGAAGCAAGAAGGGTACTCTCCCCCTACTCTTGCTGCCGCAGCAAAACAGAGCAGTGTATCTGTGTCCTTGAACAATTGTTTTGAGAAGTTCATTGAGGTTTTTTTCCTCTCTCCCCTCTCAGGCTCAGTTTAAAGGCCCAGAAAAGGCACAAAATTAATTTCTGGGCATAGAGCAATGATGGGGGATACACATCATAAAGTCACCCCAAGACAGTCAACATACAGAGTCTGTGTTGTTCTAGACTTCTTTCAGGCTGCTTTCGAGTGCTTGTGTGTAGAGGCTGTGTCTCTGCAGAGGAGAAAGTTGTTTGGGAGTTTGAGCAGAGGTTGAACAGTTTGGGCTTGTGCTGCACAGAGGCTGCTYGTGCTGCAGAGGCCGTGTTTCTGTAGAGTGGGGAGTTGCTTTGAGGGGTGTATTGCTTGGAGAGTTGAGCAGTCACAGGGTGCTCTGGTAAAAGGCTGTGTCTGACTTGAGAGCCTGTCTTGGGAGTTGTCCTGAGTGTCCTTGAAGGTGAGCCCGCCATTTTGAATTTTTAGTGGAAGGGCCGCCATTTTGAGTTTTTCTGAGGGAAGGGCCGCCATTTTGAATTTCAGTGGAAGGGCCGCCATTTTGAATTTTTTGGAGGGAAGGGCCGCCATTTTGAATTTTTGGGCAGGAAAGGCCGCCATTTTGAATTTTCAGTGGAAGGGCCGCCATTTTGAATTTTTTGGCGGGAAGAGCCTCCATTTTGAAATTTTGGGCGGGAAGGGCCGCCATTTTGAATTGTTCTGAGGGAAGGGCCGCCATTTTGAGGTTTTTGGTGGGAAGGGCCGCCATTTTGAGTTTCAGTGGAAGGGCCGCCATTTTGAGTTTTTCTGAGGGAAGGGCCGCCATTTTGAGTTTCAGTGGAAGGGCTGCCATTTTGAGTTTTTCTGAGGGAAGGGCCGCCATTTTGAGTTTTCGGCAGGAAGGGCCGCCATTTTTAATTTTTCTGAGGGAAGGGCCGCCATTTTGAATTTCAGTGTAAGGGCCAACATTTTGAATTTTTTGGCGGGAAGGGCCGCCATTTTGCATTTTTCAGCAGGAAGGGCCGCCATTTTGAATTTTTCAGTGGAACGGCCTCCATTTTAAAATTCTGGTGGGAAGGGCCGCCATTTTGAATTTTTCAGTGGAAGGGCCTCCATTTTAAAATTCTGGTGGGAAGGGCCGCCATTTTGAATTTTTTAGTGGGAAGGGCCGCCATTTTGAATTTTTAGTAGAAGGGCCGCCATTTTGAATTTTGGGCAGGAAGGGCCGCCATTTTGAATTTTTACTGGAAGGGCCGCCATTTTGCGTTTTTGGCWGGAAGGGCCGCCATTTTGAATTTTTCGGCAGGAAGGGCTGCCATTTTGAATTTTTGTGGGAAGGGCYGCCATTTTGAGTTTTTCGGTGGGAAGGGCCGCCATTTTGAGGTTTTGGGCACGAAGGGCCACCATTTTGAATTTTCCCATGAGGCAGGCACCATATTGAATTTTCCCATGAGGCAGGTGCCATATTGAATTTTCCCACAGGAAAAGCAGCCATATTAGAGGGTTCCCAGGAAGTTGCAGGATTATCAGCTGGACTCCTAAGTGAAGCAGGGTCAGGAAGATGGGTCAGAAGGACAGTAGGTTGAGCCAAAGCATAAAAAGGATGTTGAGGATATTCCTCCCGATAGTCTTTTGGGAGTCAAATTAGTAAATTGGGATAGAGATCCCCTAACAAATGGAAAAGATAAGGCAAAAATGATACAATATTGTATGTTTAACTGGACTAAAAAAGAGATTAGGAGAGATAGAGGTTTTTGGCCAAGATATGGATCTACTGAAAGATGGATATGCCAAGCCCTATATGCTTATGTGAATCTAAAAGAATCCTCTAACCAAGAGGAAATAGAATATGCTGCATGTTGGTTAGAAACAGAGAAAGCAGTGGAATCTGAAGTGAGGGCGCATAGGGTTTCAGAACTCAGAACTAAAAGGCAAAGAAAACAACAGAGGGAAGAAAATGGAGATAAGGAAAGAAGGTGGGATCCCCTGGAGATGTTGGCTCCACCATATGCTCCCAACCCAGAATACGAAAGGGTTTCAAGAGCATCCGCCCCTGAAGCTGTACCATCTGTCCTTGAAGCTATACCTGCATTATTTGAACAACCTGCATCTTCCTCCTCAAAAGAGCATAGCCACATTCACTCTTCTTCAGAGGAATGTAATCGTGGTAATGCCTCTTCAAAGGAAAATACTAAGCCCTCTCCTCTTCCAATTGTGAGTGATCATGATAATACGCTTCCAAAAAGGTGTTGCTGTGGTTCTTCCTCCTCAAACCCAAGTGGTCAAGAGGAAGAGGACAGAGGCCCTGAGCTCCAGGGACAGACTCCAAAAATTTCTGAAAACAAGGGCCATACTTACATACAAGGAGTAAAAAGGCCCCAACACAAGGGGAAGAAGGGGGGATACCAGAAACATCTAGAGTTAGTCTCTTCCCTTAAGAGAAGTACCTATGGGGGGGCCACAAGGAGAAATCGGATATGTCAATGCTCCTCTAACCTCTTCAGGTTAAAAAGGAAATGAAGAGTCTGCTGACAGGAGGACTTTCTGGGGCCCAACATTTATACTTGGAGTGAGTTGGACTCCATATTGAAAAGTTTGTTCACTCAGGAGGAGAGAAAAATGATAAGGTTGGCAGGTATATGGGTTTGGGACAGAGAAAATCAGCAAGGGCCAGCAGGGGAGCAAAAAATGCCTACTGAACCCCCAAATTGGGACCCCAGTGATGAGAGAGGCAGGAGAGACATGAATGACTGTAGAACCTTGATTATCAAAGGAATTTGGGAAGCAGCACCCGTGGTAATAATATTACAAAAGCCTTTTGTGGAATGCAGGGTAAAGAAGAAACCCCAATAGACTGGGTAGAGAGGTTGAGACAGGACATTCGGCTTTATTCAGGAATAGGCCCTGATAGTGGAACTGGTGAGACTTTATTAAAGGTTCATTTTGTAACKAATGCGTGGCCGGACATTCGCAGGAAATTAGAAAAATTGGAGAACTCTCAAAGAAGGGGCTTGGAAGAGCTTTTGAGGGAAGCTCAAAAAGTTTATGTAAGGAGGGATGAGGAGCGGATGAAAACGAAAGCAAAAGTTATGATGGCGAGGGACCTATCTCAGAGGAGGATGCATGATGAAAGAAGAAAAGGAGAGGGAGGGAAAGTGAATGACCACAGGAGAGGAGAAGAAGGCGAAGCAGAAGTGTGCTATTACTGTAAGACGGAGGGACACTTCAAAGGAAATTGTCCCAAGTGGATTAAAGACCAGAGAACCTTCCAAGAGGTTCATCCAGAAGGACCAGAAGATTAGGGGTGCCAGGGACTCTATATCCTGGGGCAAAATTTCCATCTAGAGCCCTTGATAACCTTGTAAGTGGGACCCCAGGAAGAAGATTATGAATTTTTAGTAGACACAGGCACAGAAAGGACTTGCATGGGGAAGGTTCCCAGTGGTTGTAAGTTTAGTGGAAGTACTATGAGTGTCATAGGGGCAAAAGGAGATCGTTTCGCAGCTCTCATTATCAGACAAGTTGTCATTAAGAGGGGAGATAAGGAGGGAGAGGGAGATATTCTGTTTGCACTGGGGGCAGGGTGCAGTCTTTTAGGGAGAGATTTTCAAGTTCGGTTGGGACTGGGAGTCATTCTGGAGGAAGGAAAGATGGTGGTTAGAGTTCTGCACATGAAACCTAGAGATGAACAGGCCATAAGTGAGCAGGTGGGGTCTGGAGTTGGCAATAGGGGTTGCCTGAACATTCCCCCAATAAAAATAACCATCATTAATGAAATTCCTCCAGTCAGGGTGTGCCAATACCCCATGTCAATAGAGGGAAAAAAGGGACTGCAACCAATTGTAGAAAGTCTCCTAAAGGATGGTATCCTAGAACCATGTTTATCCCCGCATAACACTCCTATCCTGCCTATAAAGAAATCAGACGGGAGTTATAGACTAGTGCAGGACCTGAGAGAAGTCAATAAAAGGGTCCAAACCAGGTACCCCAYGGTAGCAAACCTCTATACTCTTCTGAGCAGAGTACCGCCACAACACTGCTGGTACAGCGTGGTGGACTTAAAGGATGACTTTTGGGCGTGTTCACTAGCAGAGGAATATAGGAATATCTTTGCTTTCAGTTGGGAGGATCTGGATACGGGGTTAAAACAGCAATTGCGTTGGACTAGGTTACCCCAAGGGTGTACTGAATCATCTACCCTTTTTGATCGTGCCTTGGAGGAGTTGTTACAGTCTTTCCACACCCCTGTCGCAATCCAAATACTCCAATATGTGGATGATATCTTGTTCTCAGGAGAGAAAGAGATCATGGTGAGGAAAAGCGCCATAGATTGGTTAAATTTTCTGGGGACAAATGGATTAAGAGTTTCAAGGAACAAATTGCTGTTTGTTGAGAAGGAGGGTTGGTACTTGGGCCACATAATAGGACAAGGAAGTCGTAGGCTGAGTCCTGAGCGAGTGGCAGGCATCCTTTCCCTTCCTCCCCCAAGAACAAAGCGAGAAGTGAGGAAGCTTTTAGGACTGATTGGATATTGCAGACTCTGGGTAGATGGGTATACCCAGACGGTGAAGTTCCTTTACGAAAAGTTGGTTGAGGAAGAGCCACTGAATTGCTTAGAACAGGATGGAATTAAGTTAGAAGAATTAAAATTGAAGTTGGTCTCTGCTCCAACTTTAAGCTTGCCCGATTTAGGAAAGCCTTTTTACTTGTACACCAATGTAGAAAATGGTGCGGCACGTGGTGTATTAGCTCAGGACCAGGGAGGAGAGAAGAAACCAGTGGTTTTCTTATCAAAGTTACTAGATCCAGTAACTCGGGGATGGCTCACGTGTTCAAGCAGTGGCAGCTGCAGTCCTCTTGATGGAAGAGAGTTACAAGCTGACGTTGGGGGGGAAGCTGATTGTTCATACACCTCGTGTGGTGAGGAATATATTGAACCAGAGGGCCAGCAAATGGGTAACTGACCCCCGGATGCTGAGGTAGGAGGCTGTGTTCATGCATAATGATAACCCGGTGCTAGTTACCGATAAGAGTGGTAACCCTGCCCAATTTTTATAGGGTGAGCCTAAGGAGGGACTGACACGTGACTGCTTAGAGGTAGTCAATTTTCAGATGAAAGTGAGGGAGGACCTAATGGACCAACCACTTCCCGAAGGAGACAAGATATTTATAGATGGATCCTCCAGGTGCATTCAGGGAAAGAGGTGTTTGGGATATGCTGTAGTAGATGGTACTAGCATGACAGTGATATTTAAGGAAAGGTTACCCTCTTATTGGTCTGCGCAGTGCTGTGAGTTGTGTGCTTTAAAGAAAGGACTTGAATATTTAGCACACAAAAAGGGAACTATCTATACAGACTCACAAGTATGCCTATGGTGTAGTCCACACGTTTGGAAAAATTTGGGAAGAACGAGGGTTGTTGAATTCGAAAGGGAAAAGCTTGGTGCATGAAAGATTGATTTTAGAAGTACTGGAGGCTTTGCAGTATCTGGAAGAAGTTGGGTGGTGCATGTGAGAGGGCATCAGAAAGGGATGACTGTAGAGGTTAGGGGTAACGATATGGCAGATAAGGAAGCATGGGATGTAGCAGAACATGGTGATGAGAAAGTACTAGCTCTAAGGATGGGGGAAAAGGCAGAAAAATTAGAAGTTCCAGTTTTTAACGGGGCAGAAGAAGTATTACAGAGAATAGGTGGAAAGAAGTCCCTCTCCAGCTCTCCTGGAGCCCCTTTAGGCCCTGCAAGGGGCTCTGAGCTCTCCCTGGAGCCTTCCCTTCTCCAGGTGAACATTCCCAGCTCTCCCAGCCTTTCACATATTCCACTTGATAAAAGGAAAGGTCGGCTGGGATAAACTGGAAGCTCAACGAGTCATCAGAAACACTCAGCAGCTTTCACGCCCAGCTGATGATTTTAATGGATTTGTAAATGATGGGGCAGAGGAGAAAGATCCAGGAGAAAAGCTGCACTTGAGGACCCGGTCCCTGGAAATACCAGCAATTCAGAGCGGCAGAGCAGAGGATTCGTGGCCGTCTGCTGCCATCTAGTGCCACCTGGGCACCCAAACCTCCTTCCTGAGCCATGAACTCGAGCCCTGCCAGTCCCACGGACCGCGGGCCACGTCTCACATCTGTGGCTGCCCCAGGACGGACAGACCCATCCGCATACCCTGGGACCACCCCGGGTTCCGCAAAGCCGGCAGAGACCATCGGGCCTCACCCCTGAATCACCAGGGCCTGTCCCCTGTCCGAGCAGGGATCCAGCCTGGAGCTCAAGGATGGGGAGCTGGGCTGGACTGGGCGGGCTGCTCCCGGCCCTGCTGCTCCCAGTTCTGCCGCTCCCGTCCCTGCCGCTCCCGGCCCTGCTGCTCCCAGTTCTGCCGCTCCCGGCCCTGCTGCTCCCATCCCTGCCGCTCCCGTCCCTGCCGCTCCCACCTCTGCCGCTCCCATCCCTGCCGCTCCCATCCCTGCCGCTCCCGGCCCTGCTGCTCCCAGTTCTGCCGCTCCCGGCCCTGCCGCTCCCGTCCCTGCCGCTCCCACCTCTGCCGCTCCCGTCCCTGCCGCTCCCGTTCCTGCCGCTCCCATCCCTGCCGCTCCCATCCCTGCCGCTCCCTCTGCCCGGGAAAAGGGACGGGAGGGCTCATCCTGCACCCAGCACGGCCAGTCTGCCCCCAGGACAGCCCTGGGTGTGCAGGGACATCCCAGGAGGGAAAGGGCCTTGGGAAGGATGCAGGGATCGTTGAGCACTGATGGTGCTGCTGAGCAGAGCCCGGCTCAGCCCCGCTGTGCCGCAGCCCTGAGACACAAAGGGGGTTCTGTCAGCTCCTCCCCAGCCTGAACAGCTCAGCCTGAGCCCCCCAGATGTGTGACCCAGTCCTGCACTGCTGGGGGAGCCTGAGCACTGTGGAGGGGGAACTTCCCAGCCCTCTCTCCACACCAGGGGCTGATGAAGGGACTGTGAGGCCAGGATGGCGCCACTGATGGGCAAGAGCCCAGGGACACTGCCCCAGCTCGGTGGGATCAGCCAGTCCCTTGTCCCTCGGGGCTTGTGACAGCAGCACTGTCACCCCTCACTGTGTCATTAAGCCGAATGGTCTGATCTTTGAGAGAAGTTTTTTCCAACCACTTCATCACTGCAGGGAGAAGGGAGGACATCCACATGGAGCAGGATTCCCTCTCCAGCAGCTCCATAGGCTCTTACTCAAGTCTGACCATGTCAGAAGTCCTTGGGAGATCCCTAAAAAAATGGGTTTAGGGATCAGTTCATTCATCCTGTCCTGGAGCTCACCTGAGGATGATCTCAAGAGGTGATCCTCAGTGACACTGAGAGTTTTCTGACTTGTTATCAGAGTAAGAGGAGATGCTGGATCCTTGATCCCTGCTGGATATCCATGAATCAAGAAAGATATTGAGGTACCAGGGATCCCAGAATCTTTTTGCTTGGAAAATCCCTCCAAGGTCACTGAGTCCAACCTGTGCCAAATCCCCCTCTTGTCCCCAGCCCAGAGCACTGAGTGCCACCTCCAGGCCTTCCTTGGACACCTCCAGGGGTGGGGACTCCAAACCTCCCTGGGCAGCCCCTTCCAATGCCTGACCACCCTTTCCATGGAGAAATTCCTGCTGAAGATGCTTCAGGGAAGACCCAGGTGCGAGACCAACAACTTCAGAACAAAGCCTGAGTGTAAGGACAGCTTGGGTTAAGGTGGCCTCACCCACAACCTGCAATCACCTGTTCTGTGACGCTGGGGACAGTGGAACACCACAACAGCTTCCTGAGGGTTGTCCCTGAACTTCCATCATGGCTGGACACATCCCAAAAGGATTTTTCCCAGGTCAGATGAGATCTATGCCAGTGTAGCTGATAGATCTCACACAGCTGGGTCCCAGGTTTAAGAAACCCCTGGGATCTGTTTGCTCTGGTGTGGTCAGAGACCTGGAGATCCCCTAAAGGTTCTAAAGGTTCAGGGGACAGGGAGCAAGAAAAGAGCCAGAGGAGCCAGGGGACTTTACAAAGTCTTTGTTGTCATTTCAGACCCTGATCGAGCCACAGGTCAAGTCACAGGAAAGTGGCACAAACTGTGCAGGTCAACAGCACCTTGGACGGAGGGTTGGGAAGCCCTTCCAAGAGTCCCTTTGTCAAACCTCACAACAGGCCTGTGAGGTAGGAAACGCCCCCGACAGGGGCACTGAGGCACAGAGAAATGCAGTGGCTTGGCCAAGGCCTTGGACAAGCCAATGACACGGGAAGGAGTTTTCCTGCTCTTGTTCCCGGCTTGTGGCTCCTTCCCGTTAGACAGCCACTGCTGGGCTTGGCCCAGGAGCAGGGGACAGGCAACATTGTGAGGGCTCCCGAGCCCCTCAAAAGCACCCTGGGAAGCAGCTGCCACCGGCACTTGGGACATTCAGACATTCCCAGACAGTTTCTCCTTCCAGGTGACCCCAGGATCGTCACTGCTTTTCCTTGTGCAATCGGACAGGAGGTCAGGAGGAGCCTGAGAACTTGGATCCTTCATGGACACGTCCCAGCACTGCACGGCCCAGTCCAAACTGGGCACCATGTTTCTGTCATGGCAAACGTTTCCTCGAGACGATGCCAGCATGGATGGAGCTGTGGTGGCAGCGGCTGGGGGCTCATCAGGTCTGGAGGAGAAGGAGGAGGTAGCTACAAGGACATCACACTGTCACCAGCATCTTCCATCGGTGGGGATGGTCACTTCCCCGGGATCACCCCTTCCCAGCCCATGTGCAATGTCAAGAGGAACTAAAGCTGGGAGGGAAATTGGCCAGGAAGCAGTGCCAGGAGCTGTGGTGGGATCTGTCATGGAAACCCCACCTCCAGCCACCCCCTGGTTCAGCCATGGTACCAATGTCCCCTCTGCACCCCCACCACTACAGTTTGTGTGCTGAATACAAATTCTGTCTTACAAAAATAGTCCTCTGGTATCAAAAGAGTTACTAAAACAAGAGGAACAGGAGAGCCCTGTGGCCACAGCAGTGCAAATCAGGAGAGYCAGCTCAGGAAGGGTGGGTCAGGTGTCCTGGGATTGTCACTTTTTTGAGGAGAAGGAGGTGGATTGGGCTTTGATGGCTGGGACTGGCCTGGAACAAGAGGAAAGAGAAAGGAGACAACTGGTTTGAGTGCAGACACCAGACATCCACCAGCTCCACCACCACCATCCCCAGCTCAGGAATTCCTCATGGATAAGGCCCCCAAGTCTGGCTGTCAGGAGCGGATCCCTTGAGGCTCCACTGCCCCACATCCAGAGGATTCAGCAGTGCAGAAGAGCTGGGAGCAGGAGTGACCTTGTAAAGGACTTGGACTTTATCTCCCAACTCCGAACTGGAAAACCCACATCCTCCATTCCATGGGACACAGGTGCCCCAGCCCTTGCTGGCTGCCCAGAGGAACCATGTCCGGCTCATCCAGGAGCCCCTGGGAAGGTGGTTGATCCCCAGTCCCCCATTTCCCAGCCCAGTGCTTACCCAGAGGCCACCCCGCCACAGGGGTCTATAAATGTCCTCTACTCACCTTTGAGGTGGCATCGGTCTGCAGGGAGGAAAGATGAGAGAGCATCAGCGTCCATCCCTTCACTCCCTTATCCCCCAGCAGAGCCCCAGCGGCTCCTTCCCGGCTCTGGGCTGGGAGGCCACGGGCACTCCCAAGGGCAGCACCTCCCTTATCCCAGCACCTTTCACCACCCAGCCTCGGCCAGACCTGTGGGGTCCTTCCAGGTGGAGCCGTGGCTGCAGCCCTTTGGAATGTCCCACCCATGAGACCCCCAGTGTCTCCACCAGCTCAATCCCAACAGGGGGGGACACCAGCTCCTCCCCCACTCACTTTAACGGCCTCATGGGGTGGCTTGAGCCACTCGTCCCCAACACCTTGAAGTTGGTAGGAGGGACCATGACCAGCAGGGTCTGTCCATGTGCAGGAGGCAGCTCCTTGGCCAGGAGGGGACTCCCCGGCAGCGGCCGGCGCGGGGGTTGGTGCTTTGGGACCACCTGGGATCACAACGGGCACAGGGAGAGACAAAATCCTTAGAGGAGCGTCCAGGGACCTCCTACAAACCTCCTCCCCCTGCAGAACTGAGATGCTTCAAAGCACAGAACAACACCCAAAAAACCTCAAAACATCCTCAGATCTAATGGGCTTCCTTCAATGCTAGAACAGGTTCAGCCCTCAGGGTGCTGTGACAGCTCCTGAGCAGAGCCCARCCCAAACCCCGCCAAAGCCCAGGGCAGTCCCGTGAGCCGGGAAGGGGAGCAGAGCCAGGGCAGCAATGCTCACCTGCGGGGTCCTCACAGGGCTGCAGGGAAGAGGTTTCTTCGGAGGTGGGAGCTTGGCCTGGGAGACGCCGGCTTTGGTGGGGACCAGGGGTGATTTGCTGGCTGGGGGAGGGGGCCTGGCGGGTTTGGGGTCCCTGGGGCGGGGGGGGATGGAATGGGGAGCCGGGCGAAGGGGGTGGACGACGTTGATGGGCTGAGAGCCGGGCTGGGCAGCGCCGGATTTGGGGAGGAACGTGGTCCGTGGGCCCTGCTGGAGGAGAAAAGCAGAACTGTGGGGAACATCCTTGGGTTCAGTTTTCGTGGGTGCTGAAGAGCAGATGTCCCCTCAAGGCCTGGGTTCTGGGGAGCTGCAGGAGGAGAACTGGGACCACTTTCTGGAACCACCATCCCACCCAAAAGCTGAGCATGTCCAGTGGTGAACCTGGCAGTGTAGATGGTTGAATTTGATGATCTCAGACAAGGACATTAGAGGGCATTTCCAACCTTCCTGACCCTGTGATTCTGTGTTTGCTCCTCACTAACCCCAYGGGAACACACAGGGATGAGAAAGGTGCTGCAGATCCAGAGCAGGGTCAGCTCTGAATCCACACCAGATTTCCAGCAGATAGGAGACATCACCAGCTCTGCCCTGCTCCCAGACACTGTGGCTGTGCTTAAACAACCTGAATTCTTCCTAAATTCATCCCTGGTKCTCGAAAAGCACCAGTGAAGTTTAAAAGTTAAAAATTCACTGAAGTGTGGTACAGGACAAGTAAAAGAACTTCTGGGAAATGAGGGAATAACCAAATGAAGGAATAACCAAACCTGCAGGAGCCAAGAGCAATGACCCGAGAAGGAAGAAACAGGAGGACACCATAAATCAAACTACAAAGCCAAAGACCAACTTTGTTTGAATTTTGGGCTCATTAACATCAGAAAATACCCCCCTCCCCCCCAAAAAAGGCTGTGATCAGTCCTCACTCCCATCAATCCCTTTTCCATATGGGAAGTTTCCCAGTGGAGGCTCCTGGTGATCACCAGGGGAGTTTGAGCTCCACAGACTCAGTTTTAGGAGGGGTGGGCACACCTGGCCATGGGCTCAGTGCAGACACGAGGCAGGCCCAGCACAGGCACCAGGGCTTGGCCGGTTCCTGGGAGTGGGTGTGATATCCACAGGCTTCACATCCCGGGAGGGAAAACAAGCCAGCAGCTGAGTTATCACTGACTTTAGTGAGTTATCACTGACCTTAGAGAGTTATCACTGACTTTAGTGAGCTATCACTGACCTTGGTGGGGTGGCTGGAGGCTGAAATGTTCCTCAGGGTGAAAGCAGCTTTGGGATGGGCACTGCTCGACTTCCGACCAATGGATTTGTTCCTGCTGGGGATGAGGGACACGACAAAATAAAGCAACAGGTGAGCACCAGCTGCCTCCGAAACGCTGCCCATCAGCTCCTGTCTCAATTAACGCCTCATTAACAGCCAGCCCTCACTGCTGGGGAGCAGAGAGGGTCAGTCTGTGACGGGCAGCCTACAAGGAGTGAGAATTCTCCTTGATGCCAGGTCATCTTCACCACCCCCTGGGATTGTCCTGTCCAGAGGACCATTCCCATCCTGGGCTCAGGGAATTGCTGAGAGCCTCAGATTTCCCAGGACAAAGCTTTCCAGACTCCAGACCAGGTCTCCCACCAGGACAGGGTCCGTGCACCACCAGCTCCCCACAGGCTGGGGAACAGGTCCCAGAGTCCCACTGGGTGCTCGAGAGAGAAGGGCTTTGGGTGCCCCACACACCTGCAGGCCTCCTGGCTCCTCTGCCTCATCTCCTTGACCCATCTGTAGAGCAGGGAGTTCTCCTGCCGGTACCAGTAGTAGATGCTCAGCATCAGGGCAGGCAGGAGGAACAGGAAGATGACGAGGAAGGTGATCAGGATGGATTCGCGGCCTGGCAGGGGAAGCACAGGGACGAGTGAGGGGCCGGGACAGCCACCAGCCTCTGGCCTCAGTCAGTGGCAGCAGTGACCCCACCCACCCATTCCTGGTCACCCGAGCTGGAGACTGTCCCTGCTGGTCACACCTCCAGGAAGGGAACAGGCCCTCAGTGGCCTCTGATGACAGTGGGTGCCCACCAACCAGCCAGAGCTGGGCACAGACTGTGGGGCTGCCTGAACAGACCCCACCCGGCCCCTCTGGAAGCACCCAACCCTCCCCTGGCACCACTCGAGCTCAGGAGCAGCGCAGGGCACTGAGGACGAGCTGTGACTCACTGTGGCTCTGCACGGGGCCACTGTCCACGCTGCCACCCAGGCCCGGCTTCTCGCAGAACGGGGGGGCCCAGCCGGGGTCACAGTGACAGTTCTTGTTGCTGTTGCAGACCTGGGGACAGAGGAGAGGGTTGGACACTGCCAGGGGTGTGTGTGGAAAGGATGGTCTGTGGGGCAGGGATGAGAACAGGTGGTGACAGAAGAAGCTTCACCCCTGACCATGTTCCCCCTTGGACATCACAGAATCATGGAATGGTTTGGATTGGAAGAGACCTTAAAGCTCATCTCATTTCCACCTCTGCCATGGGCAGGGACACCTTCCACTGTCCCAGGGTACTCCAGCCCCGTCCAGCCTGGCCTTGGACACTTCCAGGGATTCAGGGGCAGCCCCAGCTTCCCTGGGCACCCTGTGCCAGGGCCTGCCCACTGTCCCAGCCAGGAATTCCTTCCCAATATCCCATCTACATCTCTTCTTTCAGTTTGAAGCCATTCCCCCTTGTCCTGTCACTATCTGCCCATGTCAAAAGTCACTCTCCCTCTTTTTTATAAGCCCCTTTTAGTGCTGGAAGGTGCCAGAAGGTCTCCCCACAACCTTCTCTTCTCCAGGCTGACCAGCTCCAGCTCTGAGAGCCTTAACGATGCTGGGCAGAGCAAAAGGGTGAATGTGAGTGTTTTACCTGTCACAAAAGGATGTATGTGTTTTACCTGTCACAAAAGGGTAAATCAGATGTTTTTGCCTGTCACAGAAGGGTAAATCAGATGTTTTTATCTGTCACATCCTTTCCGTAACCCAGCAGGAATTCCCACAGCCATTTCTGTTGCCTCATCTGACAAAGCCCCGTGCTCCACAGAGCTCAAACCCCTGTAACCTTTCAGCTTTGGAGAACAATGTCTCCTCCCATTCTCTGAACCATTTCCCTGCTTTTCTGCAGTCTCAGTTGTCTTTCCAACTCTTGTTTTGCTCTCAGGGGCACCAGGCACCTGCTCTGAGCTCCAAACACTCTCCAGCTCAAATCAGACCCTGATCCAAGTTTTGCAGGTGGTCCTTACACCACAAACAATCTTCTTCCTCTCRCTTGGACACGGGTGAGCAAAGATCCCAGCTCAGCCCCACCTGGAGCTGACGCATGGGACAGGTCTGAAAGGCAGAAATCCACTGGGTCACAGGGCTCATCCCTGTGGGAGACATTTGGTTTGGCTCAAAAACCTGCACCTCGTCCCAGGAATCCTGTGCAGGTCCCAGGCAATCACTCACCCCGTGGCCGTGGCAGCGGGACACGCACTTCTCCAGCTCAAACAGGGACGYGTTCTGGCACCGCCGGTCCTTGCACACCTGGCAGGGAGACGAGGGGCTGAGGTCAGAGGAGGAGCCAGGAGAGGGGGGCTGGTGGCACCAGTGGGGGTCTCTGAAGGATTTTTCGTTGGAAAATGCCGGGTGGTTAAATTGCATTGTTCCAGTCAATGGTGTGATAAATGAGAACTAGTTTGTTCACTGAGTCAGTACATAAGGGACATGTGGAAGTATGTACATTGCAAGAAGGGCAGGGGCCCCTTTTGTGATATAACCCATCTGTACAATATGCTTGCCTAATCATGTTTGCAAGTTTTAGGAAAAAGCTAAGCTGTAACCAAATAAGGACAAGTCAAGGAGAGGGCACGAGAGGAAGACTATCAGCCTTCATCGTGCAACCACCAGAAGGCAGAAAAAGACCCCCTAGCAACTGCTGGAGCATGCGCAGAGTACTCCGGAAAAGCCACGTACACAGGAAATAGGACTGCATAAAATGAAGCTTGTAAAAAGAGAAGTTTGCGTGCTGTTGGTGGAGCGGAGACTCCCCGGCCGCCCAGCGCTGTTTTTGCTCRCTTGCTTGCTTGCTAATTGAATAAATTCTCATTGGCTTAGACACTTTATTGGAGCGTGTGTCTCAATTTATAACAAATGGGTTTCACTCCCATTTCCAGCACAGCCACGAAGCCCCTGCCGTTCCCTATCCAGGATGGCTCAGCAGAGCCCAGCCACCACCACTCCCAGCCCTCCATACACAGCCTTCCACACAACCCACCTGGCAGCTCCTGCAGAAACCATTTCCCATTTGGCCCCAAAACCCAGGCAGTGGCCAAAGTAAACAATGCTGGATTTCAGAACCGGCCCTATTTCCTCATGAAAATGTCACCATTTTGGCCTTCCCAATGAAAATGTCACTGCTAAAATGCCAGACAGGGAAGGCTGTGTCTCCACAGCCAACTCTCTCTGGAACACATCCCTGATTCTGTGTCTTCCACCAGCCTCTGCCCTCTCTCAGCTCTACTGACCCTCCMTAAAGTCCTTGGAAATGCAGGGCCTGCAGAGGACACCAATGCCCAGTTGGCACTGTGTTTGTCACGTTGATTCCTGACAGATCTTTCCTGTTTCCTCTGGGAAACAACCTCTTCACAGGAGCAGCCCTCATCCGCCAAGTCCTGGGGCAATTCCCGCCGGGATTGCTCCACTCTGAACTGGTTTGGGGAAGAAGCTTGGAGGGCAGAGAGAACAATTTGGTGGCCTCAACATGAGTGAGTATCTGGTGTTGCCTACAAATGCCSCAGGTGAGAAGACTCTGGTGACCTACAAACATCTGGTGACAGCAGTTGAGGTGTCACCGAGGCAACATCTGCAAGTGTGGAAGGAACCCTGTCCCAGGGCCCGGCTGTGACGTAGGAAGAGCCACGTGCACCCTGGAGCTGGGTCAGAGCCCAGAGATGGTGACCTGCGGGAGACCCCACCCCAGGAAGGGGCACTCACCATCCCATCTCCGCATTTGGTGCCCGTCAGGACCAGCCCGGGGTCGGACAGGTCCTCCTGGTCGTCCTTGGCGCTGTAGACGAAGGTGCCCCGGCACTTCACCTCCCGGCCCTTGAAGCGGATCGTGGTGTCGATGGACACCGTGTTGGTCCCCTGCGGCTTCTTGGCAGAGCTCTGGCACTGGATCTTCCCACACATGGCATCCCTGGGACGGGCACAGCCGAGGGGAGCTGGGAAGTGGGGGCAGCGGCCCCTCACCCTCCCAGCCCCATCATCCCAATGAATTTATGGCCACGCTGGAGAGGCTCCACAGGTTAAATCATGAACAGCACAGAGAAATGATGGAGGGAACAGCCGGGGGAGCGGGAGGCTCTGACATCCCAGAATAACTGGGAACACCGGAGAGCACACACTCCCGAATTTCCCTCTGACACTGTCTTTGATTTTCCATCAGGCTGGGCTGGGAGGCGCTCGTGGTGGGACAACAGAATCACAGGATTGTTTAGCTTGGAAAAGACCACGAGATCACCAAGTCCAACCTCCCAGCAGCGATGGGGACGGAGCCCAGGAAGGGCCTGGTGGCTTCCTGGGGTACAAAACAGGGCTGCCCCGAGGGCTGATGCCTGGAGGCTGAGGTGGGACCCTCCTGGGGCAGCGGGAGGGGGACACAGGACACCCCATGGGACCCACCTCTTGTCACACTTGACATAGCGCCCCTGGCTGTCCTTGCCGCAGTTGCCGTAGGTGTTCCCAGCCATGTTCACGTCCTGGAAGCAGGCGTCCGGCGCTGGCCACGCTCCTGCACACAGGGGAAAGGTCCTGGGGACAGCAGGCAGCGGGCAGAAATCCCGAAAGCAGGAGCAGCAGCTGGATGCTCATGGAGAAAACACCGTGAAAAAGTCTCCCAAGAGCTGCTGCTATGGGTGCCGGGCCAAGGACAGGAGGGATGAAATTCCCTTTTCTCTGGAGTCTCGTGGAGGATTTTGGTCATGGAMTGCTTTGGGTTGGAAGGCACCATAAAGATCATCCAGCCCCACCCCCTGCCGTGGGCAGGGACACCTYCCACCATCCCAGGGTGCTCCAAGCCCCAGTGTCCAGCCTGGCCTTGGGCACTGCCAGGGATCCAGGGGCAGCCACAGCTGCTCTGGGCACCCTGTGMCAGGGCCCCTCCATCCACCACCCCCAGCCCCATGGGCAGGGGCCACGGGGACCCCACAGGGACCCAGCACTGAGACCCCAAAGGGCTCCTGCTGTGGGGAAGGGAATCAGGCAGGGGGGCTGGGGGACTGACCTGGCCCCCAGAGCTGCACGCACTGCTGGTGGTGGGTCATGCACATGCCGGTGCTGCAGTAGGCCTCTCCGTAGGCGCAGGAGGAGCCGTCCAGCAGGTACACGTTGGCTGGGCAGTACGGGGAGGCTCCCGTGCAGAATTCCGGGAGGTCGCAGGATCCCGCGGCTTCCCGGCACATCGTCCCCGCCACCTTCAGCTGCAGGGGGAGAGGGGAACATCGGCGCTGAGCCAAGGGGATGAGGGGGGATTGGCGGTGCCTCCTGGCGCAGCTGGGGACCATAAACATCTGTAAGGTCCCCTGTGAGACTGTTGGGGGCTGTCAAGGTATAGGCACACATTCCTCAGCTGGACCTCAGCCACAAAGCTGCCAGTGGGAATTCTCCTGGACAGGGAAAAGGGTCTGGAGGGACAGAACAAGGGAATGGCTTCCCACTGCCAGAGGGCAGGGATGGATGGGATCTTGGGAAGGAATTGTTCCCTGTGAGGGTGGGCAGGCCCTGGCACAGGGTGCCCAGAGCAGCTGTGGCTGCCCCTGGATCCCTGGCAGTGTCCAAGGCCAGGCTGGACATTGGGGCTTGGAGCAGCCTGGGACAGTGGGARGTGTCCCWGCCCATGACAGGGGGTGGCAATGGGTGGGCTTTGAGGTCCCTTCCCACCCCAACCGTTCCATGATTCTCCTGCAGACACAAGGTCACACATTAACCCTCCTCCTCCTCAGGCACAGGGAGTGACCTTATGGACCAGCAGCAGTGGAGCCTCAAGGGAATGGCGGGGCCGGGTCTCCACCTCATCCCATGGGCACGGGGTGGGCACGGGGTGGGCAGGGCAGGGTCTCACCTTGCAGTTGTGGCAGCAGTCGCCGTGGGCACACTGGGCCCCCTCCTTGAGCGTGCAGTTGTGAGCATTGCAGCAGGGGTTGGTGCATTCCTGTGTGGAGAGAGGACAACTCCATGGGCAGTGCTTCCATCCCTTCCCCAGTGCTGCCCCCTGCCCCTTCTCCACCCATCACAGCATTGCCCTTCTCATCCTGCCAGCGGGGAAACTGAGGCACGGAGGGGATGAGGAAGAACTGGGCACTTAAGGGAAAAGTCAAGGAGAAAGTCAGGACTGGGATAAATGGATTCAGGAAGGTGGGACTGGGAAGAGCCCTTGGGATGGAGTCCCTGTGGTGACAGCAAACCCTTCCCTTGGAAACCCCCTGTGCAGGAGTTCCTCAGCTGAGCTGGGCTGCAGAGCCGTGCAGGAGGGGCCCACTCTGTACCCTGACCTCCCAGAGGGGCTCACTCTGTACCCTGACCTTGCAGGGGGGGCTCCCTCTGTACCCTGACCTCCCAGGGGGGCTCCCTCTGTACCCCCCCTCCCAGGGGGGCTCACTCCGTACCTCCACCTCCCCGCAGTCACAGTCCTCGCCCTCCTCCCGGAAGCCGTTGCCGCATTTCCGTCCCACCACCAGGTCCTTGGTGTCGGGCAGGTTGAAGAGGCACATTCCCCCTCCCTTCTGGAAGTAGCTCTCCAGCTGCCTCTTGCTGCAGGAGCTGAACACGCGAGGGAAGGGGTGGCTGTGTGGGGACAGAGCAGGACGGGTGGGGAAAGGGGGCAGCAGGGCCGGGAGATGGTAGAAAATCAGTCAGAACTGGGAATTTGGGACGCGGACAAACCGGCACAAACCCTGCCAAGAGCAGATTCCCCATTGCTCAGTGAGCCCAGGAACATCTCCCCCCCCCAGCTGGCACAGCCAGACCGGCAACCAGGGGACACCACTGAACCCAGAATCCTCAGGAATGGGATGGGGGGCAGGCAGAGCCTCTGTCCATCCCCCCGGAACATCAACCCCCCTGCACGGAACCCCCTGGTGTGAGCCCCACCCTGCAGAGCCTGAGCTCGGTGCAGGTGTCACCTCTGCCCTGGGACACCACAGGCCCCCCGGGCCACCCACGGGCCAGGTCCCCCCTCCTGCAGGGACCCTCTGCTCCCCACAGCTCAAACCAAAAACCTTCCTGTTCTCACTGAACCGGGACAGGAAACACCTGCCTGGGCTGTTGAAACACCCCGCAGCTGAGATGGGTGAAATCATTTAAAATTAAAGAAATATGGGAAAAAAACCACCAAAAAGGACCCAGAGAGCAGCAAAAAATAAAATAGTCAGAGCCTACAATGTGTAAGGAGCTGAGGAACAGGAGAAGCACTCATTTTCTACAGAAGCTCTGAGCAAGCTTCTTCTCTAATTTCACAGTTTGTGGTTTTTTGGTGGTTTATGAAGAAGGAAGCATTTCCTCCTTTTTAGAAAGGGTTTCATTTCCTCTTAACRCTGAAAAATAAGTTTATTTTCATATCAGGACGTCTCATTCTCAAGATGACACAGAGGACATTTTGTAAAAGAGGTTTTGAAGTCTCTTGAGCTGGAGGGAAATCTGTAAGTGCCTGCAGGTCACCGAGGCTGAGCAAGCCAATGTACYCTACATGTATTTGTGTATAGTCATATAATGTGCAAAGAGGGACGGGCTGAACACAGCCAAAACTGGACTTTTCCCCACCACAACCAGCCCAGGCAGAGGTTAAATCCTGTGGGATCAACGCCAGGGTCTGGCAGCCCTGAGAGCCAAGAGGGAACAGCCCGGGAGCACCCTGAAACCACAACTGGGGTCCCTCTGTTCTTTCCTAATTGGAAGAGCAGGTGGGTTCAAAAACAGGGAATAAACAGCTGCTCCTTGGCAGTGCAGGGATATCCAGGATGAGTGTATGGTCAGGAGAGGGAAAACCCAAAGGGAGAAGGAGTTTGGAAAGGAAACTGGCACCAACCAGATGGATTATGAAGCTCATCCAGTGCCACYCCTGCCATGGGCCAGGACACCTCCCACTGTCCCAGGCTGCTCCAAGCCCCAATGTCCAGCCTGGCCTTGGACAYTGCCAGGGATCCAGGGGCAGCCACAGCTGCTCTGGGAATTCCAGCCCAGCCCCTCCCCACCCTCCCACACAGCAATTCCTTCCCAAGATCCCAGCCCAAGCTCCCCTTTCCCACTGGGAAGCCATTCCCTGTGTCCTGTCCCTCCAGCCCTTGTCCCCAGTCCCTCTCCAGCTCTCCTGGAGCCCCTTTAGCCCCTGCAAGRGGCTCTGAGCTCTCCCTGGAGCCTTCCCTTCTCCAGGGGAACATTCCCAGCTCTCCCAGCCTGGCTCCAGAGCAGAGATGACAACATTCCCTGCCCACTCCCAGCCCACCCAGCACCCACAGCCTGCTGGGGGCTTTGGGGACACATCCCAGGGCCAGCACCACTCACCCCGTGGCTGCTGCCATGACACAGCCGCCCTGCTCCGGGGTGGCCTCCACGCAGCAGCCCTTGGTGTCGTGGACCATCCCGAAGTTGTGGCCGATCTCGTGGGCCATGGTGGCGGCGGCTCCGATGGGCTGCTCCGCGTGGTCCTGCACAGCGAGGGGAGGGGTCAGCACAGCCACCATGAGCGAGGGACAGGGGTGACACAGGGCCGGGAATGGGGCTGGGCACACGGGAATGGGACCACACAGCCCTGGGATGCAACTGGATCCCCTGGGAGGAGGGGCTGGAGGAAGGTTCATGGCAGCAGTGGGGCTTGGTCTCCTGAAATTGGCTCTGGGGAAGCTCTTTGGCTGGAGCCAACTGCTTAAAACTCAGGGCACATCCCAAAACCCAGAAACCTGGGTGCCCCTCACCACCCTGCCCAGGGATCACAGGTCACCAGGGCCACCATGGAGGAGAAGCTGTCTGGGCAGGGATGATCCCAGAAATCCAGAGAGCACAAGCAGGGATCAGGCAGGGGCTCTTCATCATGAGGGACAGCAGCAGCACAGGAGATCCCAACGCTGCTGCCAGCTGAGAGCTGGGGCTGGACCTGGGCTGGGAGACCTTGAACGGCCCCTTCTCACCCCCCTTTGCACCTGGCCAACACCTGAGGGGGTCAGGAGCCACCAGCACCACCCCTCACCCTCAGGCTGCACCCCAGCTCCGGGGGGCTGCTCCTCCAACCCCATGGAGAACCAGGCCGGTGGGGACCCCCAGCCCCCCTTACCACGCTGACCCCTCCAGAGTTATCGGCGCTGCACATCCCCTCCAGCGGAGCCATGCCGATGGTGGTGCCACCGAAGGTCTTCCCTCTGCCCGGGCAGGAGAACAGGGGCAGCTCAGCACCCGGGGAGTTTGGAGTGCCCAGCCCCAGGTGAGACCCCCGCCCGGTGTCCCCAGCCCCAGGTGAGACCCCCGCCCGGTGTCCCCAGCCCAGGGCTCACGTCAGCAGCTGGGCGTTGTCGTGCTTCTTGCGCGCCCTCAGCGACTTCTTCCACTGCAGGAAGGCCCAGAGCGTGGCGTTGGCGTCGCTGCTCACGGCGCACTGGTCCCGCTCCGTCCACACCTCCAGCCCGATCAGGGCCACCTTGATGTTCAGCAGCCTGTAAAACTGCAGCAGGGGAGGGGTGGAGGGCGTGGGGACTGGAATTCCCTGGACATCCTCCATCCCTGGTGTGGCGTTCTGGCCGGTGGGTCTCCGTGTTTCCCTCCAGCTGTGTGACTCCAGGACACACCTGTCCCAAATCCACCTGCAAGCATGGACTCCACAGGCACAGGTGTGGGCACAGGAGCCAGTCAGGGTGGCACGGTGACATTCAGTGACAACACCTCAGCGTGCCCCTTCTTTGCCAAAGAGGCTGGCAGTGGTCCCATGCGGGAGCCAGCGAACGCTTCCCTGCTGAGCTCAGCCCACGGGTGACAGAGCCCTTCCCACCACATGCTCAGAGAACTCCTGAATTCCTTGATGGGTGGCCAAGCCCTGGCACAGCTGCCCAGGAGAGGGGTGCACTTCCCAACCCTGAAGGGATTTAAAGCTGTGTGGATGTGGCACTTGGGGACTGGGTCAGTGGCAGCCTGAGCAGTGCTGGGGATGGTTGGACTCGAAGGACTTAGAGATCTTTTCCAACATTAACAATTCCGTAATTCTGTGATTCCTTGCCTGGTGACACGGGGACAGTCCCTGAGGGTCACACAAGGGCCTGGCAGGTCCCTCACCTTGTCCACGTAGTTTGCGATCTCCACGATGCGCTGCTTGGTGTGGCCCAAGTTGAGGTTCTGGTTCCTGTACTGGAGAGAGGTGGGGATGGGGAAGGGTCACGGGGAAAATCTGAGATGGAGGCAGAGAGAGACCTTGGTTTTCTGCCCCCCAGCACTCACCAGGGTGTGATCAGCAACGATGAAGAGCTCCATGTACTTCATGGTCCTCCAGGCATCTCTCCTGGCCTGCAGGCAGACACAGGGCTCAGCAGAGGGGCAGCCCTTGGCTCTGGGACCCTCCAGACACCACAGAGCTGCTCAGAAGAGACAGCTGAGAGGGGAAACTGAGGCATGAGGTGACAAGGAACATTTGGGTGGCTCCACATGACCTCACGTCACGTCCCACACTGTAGGACACAGCACCAGGACCCAACYCACATGTCCTCTCTTTGGGGTCTCCTGCCCAAACTCCAGCCAGGCAAGCCACCCACACAGACCCTCCCACCCCCGCTGCCTGCACAGCCCTGCCCAGCTGCTGGGGACGTGGGAGCTGTCAGCGGTGCTGAGAGCCCATCCTGGCCCTCTGCCTGTCCCCAGACAGATCCYGTGTGGATTTACCCRTGAGGATTTMCCCAKGWGGATTTACCCAAGTGGATTTATCCATGAGGATTTACCTGTGTGGATTTATCCATGTGGATTTATCCAGATGGATTTACCCGTGAGGATTTACCTGGGTGGATTTACCCAAGTGGATTTACCCATGAGGATTTACCCAGGTGGATTTACCCACAAGGATTTACCCAGGTGGATTTGCCCGGCTGGATTTACCCGTGAGGATTTACCCAGGTGGATTTACCCATGAGGATTTACCCAGGTGGATTTACCCACGAGGATTTACCCAGGTGGATTTGCCCGGCTGGATTTACCCGTGAGGATTTACCCATGAGGATTTACCCAGGTGGATTTACCCACGACGATTTACCCAGGTGGATTTGCCCGGCTGGATTTACCCACGAGGATTTACCCAGGTGGATTTACCCGTGAGGATTTACCCAGGTGGATTTACCCACGAGGATTTACCCACGAGGATTTACCCAGGTGGATTTGCCCAGCTGGATTTACCCGTGAGGATTTACCCAGGTGGATTTACCCACGAGGATTTACCCACGAGGATTTACCCAGGTGGATTTGCCCGGCTGGATTTACCCGTGAGGATTTACCCAGGTGGATTTACCCATGAGGATTTACCCAGGTGGATTTACCCGGGGGTGCTGCGGCTGGAAGAGCTGGGCAATGCCAGTGATGGCACTCCCGAGGTCATGGCCATGCCCACAGGTGCCCCCGGGCATGGGCAGGTGCTCTGCTCGGTGGATGAGGTGCAGACCTGGCTYGGGGCTCCCCAGGGGTCTCAGGTAGTAGCTGGTGTTGCTGCTGAGCACGATGAGGCCCCTGGAAATGGGAACAGCCCCGATGGCTCCTGTAGTGCTCCCACGCCGGCTCCCCCAGCCCCTGAGGCCCCACAAGCTCATGGCATGTCAGCCTGGTCCATACCCGAGTGGGAGCAGGGACAAGARCTGGGGATCTCTGCCCGAACAGCCCCAGGGACAAACAAACCCTCGGCACCAAAACCTCCACAGGTCAGAGCATGGGAACAAAGCTCAGCCTGGAACACCTGCTCTGGGGTGCAGGGACTTGCCCCCTCCAGGGATACAATTCCTGGGAGTAAGCTCATGCTGCCAGAATTAGGGACTCTGCCCCAGCTGCCCAGTCCTGGGGCTGGGTGAAGGGTGGGAGAAGGAAGAAGGACAAGATGGGAGTGATGGGAAAATCAGCCCTGTAAAGCATTTGGAGCCTGGCTTGCAGGAGCATCGGTGCTGCTCCGGGTGGTCCCAAAGGGGATCCCTGCAGAGAGAGGGAGCAGTGGATCCATCCCCCCCTTTGCCAGCTCCACAGCCCCCCAACCCTGCATTCCTCCAATCCCGATTCCCCCATACCATATTCCTTCCCCCATGCCCTATTCCTTCCCTCATGCCCTATTCCTTCCCCCATACTGTATCCCTTCCCCCATACCCTATTCCTTCCCCCATACCGTATTCCCGAGCAGGTGCTGAGCACGACCCAGGAGCCGCCATGGCCGCGGACGTGGCCGTGGTAGTGACAGTGCTCCTGGAGAGAGACAGTGGAGGCCTTCCTTCGAGGGCTGGGAGCAACAATCCCCATGTGCTGATCCCAGAAAAGCACTCCTTTTCCATTTCCCCCTTTCCATTTCCCCTTTTCCATCTCCCAGCCAGGCAAGCGCTGTCCCCCGCACCGGGAGCGGGAGGAGCCAGGAGCGGAGTTCAGCCCGGGACACAGCCCAGCGCCCGGCGCGGCGCTGGGAGGGTGACAGCAGGCCGGTGGGGGACATCGGGAGGGCCGGGCGCTGCCTGTGTTTGTGTCCCGAGGTGCTGTCCCGGGGCCAAGAGCCACAGGAGCCGCGTGCTGCCGCATTCCTGCTGCCACGGGCGCCGGGGATGCTGCCAGGGAAACTCCCCCACCCGCACCGGTGCGGCTTTGGCTCCGTCCCGAGTGCCGAAATCCCCTGAGACACGGAGGTGAGCGCCCCCCGTGCCCCCGTACCCACCGTGTGGTTGGGGRTCACCGTCACGGGCTGTCCCTCCTCGCTGTAGTGCGTCTCCGTGTAGCCCGGAGCCAGCAGCCTGCGGGGGGAGAGCCGGGTGAGCAGCCAGAAGCTGCTCCGGGGCTCCCGGCACTGGGACACACCGAACCTCTGACCCTGCACCCGGCTGGGCCATCCACACATCCCCCTGAGCTCCCCCTGAACCCGGCTGGGCCATCCACACATCCCTCTGAGCTCCCCCTGCACCCGGCTGGGCCATCCCCATGTCCCTCTGAGCTCCCCCTGAACCCGGCTGGGCCATCCCCATGTCCCTCTGAGCTCCCCCTGCACCCGGCTGGGCCATCCCCATGTCCCTCTGAGCTCCCCCTGAACCCGGCTGGGCCATCCACGTGTCCGCCTGAGCTCCCTGTGGCCCTGGCTGAGCCATCCTCATGTCCCTGTCCTGTCCCCCTTGCAGAGCTCCAGGCCCGAGCTGGCACCGCTGTGACCCTGCACTGCCCAGGTCCGTGTGACCTTGCCCAGGTTCCAGGGCGATGGGCATCCCACTGGGAGCCTGCAGCCCCGTGGGGATGGCAGATCCTGGTGGGGATGGCAGATCCCGGTGGGGATGGCAGATCCCGGTGGGGATGGCAGATCCCGGTGGGGATAGCAGATCCCGGTGGAAGGACAGCACCCTGCAGGGGGCTCAGCCATCCCGAGAAGGACAAGGAGGGCCAGGTTTCCTCCTGCTCTCAGTTTAGCCCTCAGTTTAGTTTTGGGGGTTTGGCCCTGTCCCAAAGGTTTAATTCTGCAGAAGAAGAACGTAAAGCAGCAGCACTCCCGGAACAGCCCCCCCGCCTCTCGCTTTCTATTTTGCAGCAGTTTGGCCCCAGAAATGTCACTGTGGGCACGTCTGTGGCTTCCCAGCCTGCCTGTGAGTGGGTGCCTGGCACCAGCAATTCCAGGCACAGCTCAGACTGGAGACAGCCGCTCGGTCTGGTTCCTGGCAGGGGACACGTGGGTGGCTGGCAAGGCAAGGGCCTGGCCAGCGTGGGGACACAGGGACAGGACAGGTGGGCTGAGGACACAGGAAAGGCAAATCCTCCTGCCGTGCCCAGGGAATGGGAGCTGGGGTGGCTGAGCCGGGCACATGCCGGGCTGACCCAGAGCTCAGACCATGGGAATGACCCCTCCAGGCAGAGCAGAGGCCCTGGGGAAGGGAGGGCAGGATGAGCCTTCTCCTCCAGCACAGRGGGAGGAAAACACCCCCGGGACGCTTCTGGAGAGCGAGCAGATCTCCCAGCGCCAGGAAAAAGAAGATTTGAGGTCTAGCCCGGCCTCAATGGCCCACGAGCTCACAGGGCTGAGGCAGCAGTTTGGATGTCCCCACACTGTCCCCACACTGTCCCCGCAGCCAGTCTTGGGTGCCTTGGGTGCCACGGACTCCCTGGGTGCTCAGGTCCCTTTTGTGCCACCGTCCCCTCAGCTCACCCAGAGCTCACCCTCCTGCCCACCCTGCCAGAGGCACAGAGTCCCCCGGGCTGCTCCTCATGCTCCTGCCCCTCCTCCAGCAGGCAAAGGGGCACGGAGCCAGAACGAGGGTCAGGAGAGGACACTGCAACGCCTCCAGGCCTGGAGCACCAGCCAGACACGGCGCTGAGCTTTGCTCATCAGCCTTCCACCCCCACTACCAACCCCCACTGCCCACAGCCCTAAAATGTGCAGAGGAACCCCCCAGTTCCCCTTCCTGTCCATCAGAAGCTCCCCTGCAGTCACTGGGGRCCCTGGGGGACACCGTGGTGGCTGGGTCTGTACCCCAACAGCAGCAGGAAGGGGCTTCTGCCAGGACCAGCCTCCCACAGCTGCTGGTGAGAGGCAGAAGTGGAAGCAGAGCCTCATCCTGCAGGGATCAGCTCTGCCCTGCCCACCACGGGGGCACAAACCCACCCAAGGGAGAGAGAACTGGGGCTGCCCCACCTCTGGGAGCATCCCAGACCAGCTTGGACAGGGCTTGGAGCACCCTGGGCTGGTGGAAGGTGTCCCTGCCCGTGGCAGGGGTGGCACTGGATCTTCAAGGTCCCTTCCAACCCAACTCACTCTGGGATTCTGTGAAATGCCACGAGCTCTCAGGCAGAGGGACAAGGAGGGCAGGGCAGGACACAAGTGCGGTCCTTGCCCCAGGGCAGGCCAGGCTGGGTGAGTGGCACAGGGGACAGGGGACAGAGGCTGCTGCCACCTGCACCCAAACTGAACCAGAGCCCAGAAAGAGGCGACCAAGGTGGCAAAAGGAGCATTTCAGCCCAAATGGAGCCACACTGGGCTGTGCCTTCCCCTGCTGGACAGGGTGGCCAGGACACTGCCAGTCCAAGTGGGACCCTGGCAGGGATCCCCAGTGTCCCCTCCCCAGCCCCAGCCCCAACACTCACTGGTTCCTCTCCAGCACCAGCACGAGCTCTTTGCCCTCGGCCGTCACAGCCACCTCAGCCCGGGCAGGTGCCGGCACCTGCAAGAAAAGGAGGGAATGGGATTACGAAAGATCCCTGTCCGCAGCACCTTCCTCTGCTCCCAGCTCCGGGGGCATCCCAGCCTCTCCTCGCCGGGTCTGCTCCACCTACTGCACCCCTGCCATGGAAGGTGATTGCCCTGAATTCCCAGCCCAGCAGGGATAATGGAGGATTCACCCTGAGGTTCAGGGAGGAGGCAGCAAATCCCAACTCTGCTGGCAGCTTCCCCAGGGAAAGGCAGCAAGGGACAACCAGGAGGTACCCGGGATGGGGAGCAGCACCAGGAGCATCCTGAGCAGGGTCTCTGTGTGCTCCATCCCATGGAGATGCTGATCCAGGGGAAAGGGCCTCAGCCCTGGGAGGGTCGGTGCCCACGTGCACCCCTGGAGGGGATGGAAATAACCACCAACCCCTGGATAGGCACTGGATAGGGGCTGTTAAAAATACCCCAAAATACTGGGCAGGGAAAGGAAACAGTGACTCAGCTTCCCCAGGATGCCCGTGGTTTTACTCATTCCCTCTCTTTGGAGGGTGTTAAATGGGAACCTGACCTTAGATCCACACCAGCACGGCCCAGCTGCCCGTGACAGGATGGGCTGGAGCCCAAAGTGCTGCTCTTCCCTGTGTCCCCACATCCTGTCCCCAGCGCTGGGGACACTGAAAGCATTGCCCTGCCTGATGTCCATGGCCTGGACTCTCCCCGGTGTGTCCCTTAGTCCCTCCCCATCCATGAAGGACGCAGGGAGSCCGGCAGGCTGCCAGCCCTGGGGGTCGCCGCGGGACCCCATCACCTGGCCATGGCCCTGGAGGGACAGGGGACAGGAAGGAGCCGTCCCCTCAAGGCTCCGGCTTCGGCTGCTCTTGGCATCACGGGGCTCTGCAGCTGGAACACGAGGAATGCAGCAGGGAGGGGCAGAGCTGGGTGATTCACACTTGGGATGAAATGGGTTAAATCTGCTTCCCGCTAATTCCTGCGGAGCTGGCTGCGCTGTTGCTGCTTCTGCAACCCAGCCCCTCTCAGCCCTGGATGTTGGGGAGATCAGGGCACCCCCGGCCTGGCAGCCCCAGGGGACCCTCACTCTCGGGTAAGGGCAGCTTCACGGGACAGAGCCCTTTGGGGTGTGGAGCAGCTGGACACCAGCGCTGCTGCAGCCGGGCTCTGGGGTCTGTGTTCCCAGGATGGCTGTTCCTGCACATCCACCCCACACTGAGCTCCAGCGCCATCCCATAAAGCTGCTCAAGACATCATGGGATGGTTGTGGCTCCAAGGAGCCCCCGGGGCTGGGTCCTACGGCCCCAATTCCAGAGGACAGAGAGGTGCCGCTCCCTCCAGCGCGGGATGCGGAGCTGGAGCCGGGATGTGGGGATGGAGCCGGGAGCGGGGCTGGAGCCGGGGCTGGAGCCGGGCTGGCTGAGCCCCCCTCCGCCTCCCGCTCCGTCTGCCCAGCTCCAAAAAAGGCAAGCAGACCCAGCGCTCTAAGAACACAACCCCGGAGCAGAGAGAGGCGAGGCCCCGGCTCCGACACCTCCCAGCGAGTCCCCCCGGCTCGGCCCGGCCGCAGCGGGGCCCCGGTGCCCCGGCCCGGCTCGGGGGGGCCCTGCGGAGCCGGGAGGAGCCGGGCAGGGGCTCCATCCCCTCCTCCGGCGGCGCTGGGAACGGGCGGTATTTTTGGAACACGATCTTGTACAAACATCACTCCCTGGCCAAACATGGTCTGTACATTTTTCTTGCCGTTTCCCTCCTTTCCCCCCTCTTGCCCTCCCTTTTTCTCTCCCCGTCTCTGATCTCCCCAACACCCGCTCCCCGCAGCCCTCTCCTCCTCCGAGTCCCCGCCGGCTCCTTCCCGGTTTAGAATTCCCCAGCAATTACTCCCTGCCTCGCCTTGAGGGCCGGTACTGGCAAAATTCTCCTTCCCAGCTGCCGTCTTAAAGGGACACGTGCGTGTCCAGGGTTATCCCGGCGTTCGCAGCTCCCATCCCATCTCCCGGGCTGCCAAGGGCTGGAAAACAAACGGCTGCTGCGGGGATGTGTCCCCTCCCCGTGAGGGGATGCGCCACAAGCTCTCCTCTCCCCCGTGCCTCAGTTTCCCCTGAGAGCTCCTGGAGCGGCAGTGGGAAGCAGGGGATGGATCCTGGTTCCGGCTGGGATGGGCCCAGCTCAGCTCCTGGAGGGACCAGCAGCAGTAAAAGCAGGGAGAGGGGAATTTGAAGAGCACTTGTGCTGGGCAGGACTCTGAGGCCAGGCAAGGTGATGGCATTAATTAAGCACTGCTCGTTTTGCCTGCATCAATTAAACACTGCTCATTCTGCCTCGAGCCTGGCAGGGAGCTGGGGCCCCAAGAGCTCCTGCCAAGGTGCTGCACACCGGGAATGAGCCAGGATCAGCTCCTTCCTGGACTCCAGCATCCTCCTGGGTTCAGCATCTTCCCAGGTTCCAGTATCATCCCAGGCTCCAGCACAGTTTCTAGGCTCAGCATCCTCCAGGGCTCCAGCACCATCCCAGGCTCCAATATCATCCTGGGCTGCAGCAACTTATCAGGCTTCAGCATCATCCCAGGCTCCAGCATCATCCTGGATTCCAGGACATTCCCACCTCTGGCATCATCCCAGGCTCCAATATCACTCCAGGCTTCAGCACCATCCTGGGCTCTACCATTGTCTCAGGCTCCAGCATCATCCCAGACTCCAGCATAATCCTGTGCTCCAGCATCATCCCAAGCTCCAGTATCATCCCAGGGTCCAATATCATCCTGGGCTCCAGCATCATCCCAAAATCCAATATGATCCCTGAGTCCAATATCATCCTGCTCCAGCATCATCCCAGGCTCCAATATAATCCCAGGTTTCAGCATCTTCCCAGGCTCCAGCAACATTCCAAGATCCAGCATCATCATCCTGGGCTCCAGCAACATTCCAAGATCCAGCATCATCCTGGGCTCCACCATCACCCCAGGCTCCAGCATCCTCCTGGGTCCCAGCAATCCTCACAGGTTCCAATATAATCCTGGGCTCCAGCACCTTCCCAGGCTCCCGTTGCTCCCCGACCTCCTTTCCCCAGCACCCACGAACAGAATGCCCCAGCACAGCCAGTCCCACAGAGGCTGGGCTGGGAGAGGCTGGAACTGTGGAATTGCAGCTGGGATGACTGTGCCCTGGCCAGGCCCCAGCCCGTGACTGGCCCAGGAACCCTCCAGGTCCAGCTCGAGTCTGGTTTTCTTTTTCACTCCATCGATCAGAAAAACCTCAGCACTGTTTGCAGAGGGCCAAGGGCATTGAGCTGCTCTTCCCTGCTTCCCCACAGCTCCCGGCCATCCTCCTCATCCAGGCTTCCTCCATCCCTGCTGGGAAGCTCCCGCTGCAGGACAGCTGCTCACACAGGAGCGGGCTCAGGGAGYGCCGAGTTCCTTGGGAAATCACCGGTGAAGCCAAGTCCCAAAGCCGCACTCAGCTCACGGCCCGGCCATCTRCTCAGGCAGCTCCCACAAGTTCCTAAGGAAGCTCCCAGAGCCCGGAGGAGGACAGGGATGGAAGTTACCAGGACATGCTCCGTGGAGGATTTGGGGATGGGATTTGCAGCTGGAGCAGCTCGGCCGCGCCAGGGCCTCCCCAGGCAGCTGGATCCCGGCAGCACTGAGGCTTTGAGGAGCACAGCTCGGGATTGCATCACTTGGCCAAGACCTCGTGGACGAGCCTCTCGCGCCGGCTGCTCACTGGAAAAGCATCCCCGGGAGTCAGGGAAGCAGGGCAGCCCAGGCCCTGGAGGCAGAGGCAGGATTTGGGTTGGTTCAAAACGAAGCTGGCGGGGCTTGCTCAGTCCGACCACACCTCGCAAAGGGAGAGGGGCTCCCTGCAGGGAGCAGGGCAGGGAGGTGCCCTCGGCACCTGCGGCACATCCGGAACCACGAGCAGCCTGTTCCTGCCCTCCCCTCCCTTCCTGCTCCGGGGCAGGGCCGGGGCCTCCCCGCGGTGTGCAGAGTTCCCCGGGATCAGGGGTGCCCCACCCTGACCCGACAGCACGGGATGCTCCAGCTCTGCATCCCCGTTCAGCGGGGAGGAGGAGGGGAATGGCCACCTCCAGGACAGGGAGCCAGGGGCTGCTCCAGGGACCTCATGGACGAGCCCGAGGTGTGAGGGGAGCAGTGGATGGACGGAAGCTCCGTCGGTGCCAAGGGGTGTCCCTGCACAGGGATGGGATGCCAGGGAGACCCACAGGGAGGTTGAGGAGCTCCTGTGCCTGGGACTCCTCGGCCCTAAAGATCCCAGAAAGGTTTGGAATGGAAGGGACCTTCAAGAGCATCTCATCCCACCCCTGCCAAGGGCAGGGACACCTCCCACTGTCCCAGGCTGCTCCAAGCCCCAGTGTCCAGCCTGGCCTTGGGCACTGCCAGGGATCCAGGGGCAGCCACAGCTGCTCTGGGCACCCTGTGCCAGGGCCTGCCCACCCTCACAGCCAGGAATTCCTTCCCAATATCTCATCCATCCCTGCCCTCTGGCAGTGGGAAGCCATTGCAGCAAGAAACCACGCCTGGGAGAATGCAATTCCAAAGGGAAAGGAAAGGCAGGGAACAACACGGGCTGAGCAGGCTCCCGGGGTGGGAACAGGGCACTCCCGTCCCTCAGGGCTGGATATCGGTGGGACGCCCAGGTCGGAATGCCGGGTACAACACCCATTTCCGTCTCTGAAGGGCTGGAACAGCCCCGAGTCAGCTCTGGCAGCCTTTGCTCCACATCCCGGGCAGGAGCAGGAGGGGCAGGAGGGGCAGGAGGAGAAGGAGGAGCAGGAGGGGCAGGATGCGGGGCAGGGTCCCACCGCAGGCAATGGTGGCGAGGGAGCTGTTTGCAGTCAGGGTCCCCACGACCTCCTCCCGGCCTCTCCCGAATCACTTCCATGTGTGCCGGGAGCCCGGGGAGCTCAGCCCGAACAATGGGACAGAGGAGGGTGCAGGGAGGCAGGGCCGCCCACCCGGCGCTGCGAGCCCGCACACGATGGCACCGCGGGGCCACCGGCAGCCTCCTCCTGCTCCTGCTGGCCCGGCCTCGCTGCTGGGGGGAAAGGAGACACGGGGATGTCCCCAGGTACCACGGGACACCCACAGCATCCCGCAGCATCCCGCAGCAGGCCGGTGCTGCACGAGGAGCAGCCCCAGGGCAGGGACGGAGGAGCCGGGGGGGGTCACCACGCTTGAACCCATCATTCCGTGGGCTGGAATGTTGTCTCCTGGCAGGGCGGGCTGCTGGCATTCCCACAGACGAGTTTATTTCCAGGATCTTTGCTGGAGGGCAGGAGGAGACAGGGTGGGGGTGGAACGGATTAAATCGATCCTAAAAATATGAACGCCAGCAGTACCAGGGCAATAAGGGCCAGTGTGGGGCTCTGTCCCATCCCTTGCCCGGTTGCCCCCATCCTTCCCCCACAAACCTCCCCGCTCCCCGCACCGACCACGCCCCTCTGTCCTCCTTCCCCTGCCCCAGGAACAGGAGGCTCCTTGTTCCAGGCTGGCTGGAGCTGGAGGCAGAGCAGATGCCAGGAAATACGGCGGGACCTGCCCAGCCACCCCAGCCCCGGAGTCGCCCCGTGGCTCCTGAAATCCCCCGAAATCCCCCAGCTGCCATTTGCACCCCCCAGCACCGTTTGGGGCACCGGGGTGTGGCAGGAGCAGAAATAAACCTCCCCTGCCACGTGTTCCCCATCTCAAGTGGCTTCCAGCTTAAATATAGACGGGTCCGGGGCTGCCCGGCACGGAGGGGACGTTTTTCCAGGCCGACCGCAGCACCCACATGGGCTTTTCCAGGTCCTGCAGGAGCAGCCAGCCCAGATTCCCCTGGAAAAGGCACCGGAGAGGCCCGGGCAGCACAAACCCCTCTCCCAGGCACGGCCAGCTCCGCCCTGGGCAGCTCCTGCCTGGAGCAAGGAGGGCTCACCTGGACCATCTCGGGTGAGATGCCACCAGAGTCCCCTCCCAGCAGAGCCTTCTCAGCTCAGCTCCAAAGCAGAGCAGCTCCTCAGAGCCGCCGTGCTGGGGAGGGGCTGGATGTGCCCGAAGGAGCCCCCAGCCCCTCCCGGCTGCTGCGACCGAGGGGCAGCTGCGGCTCTGGCTGAGCCCAGAGCCGGGCAAGGGGCCAAACCCCGGCCAGGGTGGCCACAGGCACCTCACTCAGGGATCTGAGGCAGTGGCGGTGGCAGGGAGGGGGTGACAGCCCTGGGAAGAGACGCCCTGTCCTCCCTGCAGGCCTCTGCCCAAGGCCACTGCTCCCAAATCCGGCAGCACTTTCCCTCATCTGGTCCTGCTCTCCTGGCCAAACCAGGCGCTGACAGATCACCTCCTGCTCCTCTCTCCAAGCTCCCCAGCTCCCTTCACTCACCCTGCAGCTCCTGGCCAGCCTTCCTCCTGCCCAGCAGTCATTAACACCGTGTTTAATTAACTCACTGCTGCATCCTCTGCTTTCCTTGTTCATGGATGGATCCTGAACGTCCACATGCTCCTCATGGATCCTGAACCCCCACATGTTCCTCATGGATCCTGAACCTCCACACCCTGCTCATGGATTCTGTAAACTCAACACCTCCATCCTCATCCCACCAGGAAGACCTCCAGGCAGAGGAGGGAGGGAGGGAGGAGGGAGCAGCTCTGCCCTTACCTGCTCCTCCAGGCTGACAGCTCTGCGGACACGGCCCTCCAGGAGCCAGTGTGGGGTGACCCATTCTCCATGGGGCGGTGGCCCTGGGGAAGAGAAGACCTGGTGAACTGACCCTGCGAGACCTTGAGAGCTGGAGCTCCTCCACAGCCACACCAGAGGGAGCTTGGGAGGGGACAGAGCTGAGGACCAACATCCAGAGCCTCCTCTCAGGTGTTTCTGGGGATGGACACCAGCATGAAGCCAAAGTGTCACCCCCTCCCCAGCCCAGCCCCTCATCACTGGCTCAGCCTTAATCCTGGAAGGCTCCCAGGAGCGTTGCTCCCACCCAGGTCCCAAAACTGTGGCCTGAATCCCCTGGAACCCACCCTGGAGAAGCAGCTGGCACATGGGAGTTGTGGCTGCCTCTGGATCCCTGGCAGTGCCCAAGGCCAGGCTGGACACTGGGGCTGGGAGCAGCCTGGGACAGTGGGAGGTGTCCCTGCCATGGCAGGGGTGGCACTGGCTGGTCTTTGAGCTCCCTTCCATCCCAAACCATTCCATGACTCTGTGATTTGTGGGACAGGGAAGTGCGGTTCCATCACCCCAAATGCAGCCACGCTCTGCAGCCGGAGCTGGGCTGGAGCAGGCGCAGGAGCAGAGGAGCTGGAAGGGCTGTGGCACGTCAGGGTTTGTCTGAGCCATCCCAGCCCCCCGGGCAGCGCAGCACAAGCCATTCCTTGGCTCGATCCAAGGCAGACAGACTTTCTAAGATTATTTTTTTCCTAAACAATGTGGCTGGGTTTGACTGCAGCACAGGGAGCAGCCACTGATGACTTAAGCCTGGATGACAACAGAACAAAAAATTTAAATCTGAAGCTGCTGCAGAGAGGGGATGAGGCTGAACAAAAATGTCAAGGGTTGGGCCACCTCGCCAAGCCAAATGTTGTCAGGGAGAGCTTGGATGGAATTATCTTCCCCAGCAAAGTTATTCACTCAGGGAGTGGAATAACAGGGCTCAGGGCTTTATGGCTTTATAGGCTTGTTTGGGTTCCTCGTGCCGCGACCCAGGGGCTGGGCTCGAGGGAAGATGAAGTTGTTGAAAAGACAAAAGAAGAGAAAAAGTGGAGTTATGGGCTGGGAGTTGCTGCTGGAGTTTGATGGGAACAGGTCCCCCCGCCCGGCCACCTTTGTCCCCCGGGAGGGCCCGGCGCTATCGCCACGAGGTATTTAATCAGTGCCATTAAATATAGCCCGGAATCAGATTCCAGGAATAACTGCAGATAAGGGGTGGCACCACCCCAGCTTCCTTCTCCTCACCTCCTCCGAAAGCAGCAGCCAGGCCCCCCAAGCCCAGCCACACACCAGCCTCGTTTTCCGTGGGGAAACTGAGGCACGGAGTCAGCCGCGCTGGGGGAGCAGCTCCGGTGGGGTTTGGTGCCCTCCCATTACAGAGCACCGGAATAAATCCCACTATTTCTAATTCCCAAAGGGAGGAGGGCAGGGAGCTGCTGCCTGTCCCGGTCCCAGCTCTCTCCCACGCCGGCTGGGGAGAGGATGGGACACGAGGGGCGGCCACTGCTGGGATTGCCGGTCTGGGCTTCGGGCCACGTCCCAAAAATCCCTCCGTTAGGAGATTGAAGTGATGAGATTTAAGTTAAGATATTTTAAATTTCCCACTGCTTTGTCTATAGTTTTTGCTGGGAATCTGAGAGACTCGGAGCACCAGACGGGGCCTCAGAAATCTAACTCAAATAAACCCAAATGTAGCACAGAAAGGGTTTCCCACACCCCCCTTCTCTTGATTTCCTGGAAAACGCTCATCTCCAGCCCTTTTTGGGAATGTTGTGGGGAACAGCGCTGCTTTGGCGTTTGGGATGCTGGCACCCCGAGTTATGGGGCTGGGAGGGCCCGAAGGAGCCCTGCAGAGCCCGGGGTCCCGCCGGAGCAGGCAGCTTTCCCTTCTCCTCTCTTTATCCAAACAGAGCTTTGGCTCCCACCGCCCTCCCTGTTCCCCTCCCAGCTGCATGGCTCTCTTGGAGTTGCTCTCTTGGAGTTGCTGGAAAACTTCTCTCAGCAGCAGCCGAGAACCCGGCAAAGCTCGGAAGTGAAAAAAAATAATAACAAAAAATGTGCTTTGGGTGGAGGAACATCAGCCCTGACTTCTTGGAGGGGCTGGGGAAGGAAATAGGGATGAGGAAGAGGCGACAGGCGGCCGAAGTGAAACTGGCACCCCCCTCTCCTCCTCCGGCTCCCGTTTAAAAAGTGACAGGAACCTCTGGGGAAAATCGTGGATTTCCTCACCAACCGAACGAGCCGCGTTTCACGCCCAAACCCGCACGGCAGCACAGCCCCGAGCTCCTTCCTTCCCAAGAGCCACGGCCGGGAGCTGGCACGGGATGGGCACGGGATGGGGGCTCTGAGCCGGCCCCGTCCCCGTGCCGGGGGTGCCCGATCCCACCCCATCCCCTCCCATCCCAAGGGGACCCTGCGGAGCCGCAGCGCCGGGAGCGGCAGCGCCGGGACGGGGCCGGACCCGCCGAGCGCGGGGTCTGGGGGTCCCCGGGCGGAGCGACCGCTGCCCGGAGCCCCATCCCCAATCCCATCCCCAATCCCATCCCCAATCCCATCCCCAATCCCATCCCCAATCCCATCCCATCCCATCCCCGCGCCCCCAGCCCCCCTTACCTGCCGGCCCCGCCCGGCCCCGCGGGGGGAGCCCCAGCAGGACCCCCAGGAGGGCGAGGCGGAGCCCCCAGCCCTTGGCCGAGCCCCGGCGGGGCCCGGGGGGGCCCGGCCCGGCCATGCCGCCGCTCCCGGGCTGTCACCGCCCCGACTCGGCGCCTCCAGCCCGACCTCCTCCTCTTTATGCCGCCGGGTCCCTCCCCCGCCGCGGAGCCCGAGCGCGGCCGGCCCGGCCGGGGGGCGGCGGGGAGGGGGCGGCTTTGTTCGCCTTTATTTATTGCTGTGTTTCTTGGCCCGGCACGGCCGCTTAATGAGAACCAGACCCGCGGCTCGCCGGCTCCCAGGCTCCCCCCGCCCATCGCGGCTCCATCTGTCCGTCTGTCCATCCATCCATCCATCCATCCATCCATCCATCCATCCCTCCATCCATCCATCCATCCCATCCATCCCTCCATCATCCATCCATCCATCCACCCATCCATTCATCCCTCATCCATCCATCCATCCATCCCATCCATCCATCCCTCCATCATCCATCCCTCATCCATCCGTCCATCCATCCATCCATCCATCCATCCATCCATCCATCCATCCCATCCATCCATCCATCCCATCTCTCCATCATCCATCCCTCCATCCATCCATCCATCCCCACCGCCAATTCCCCCACCCCTCCTGCCAGAGGAAAGCCGGGGGGGTCCCCATAGGCTGCCTGCACAAGGAGAGGGGGGTAAAAAGTGATTAAAGCAATTAAATAACTCCACATATCCCAGCAGAGACACCTGTGTGACGCTCAATCCGCTCCACAGTTGTTGTTATTATTAGTATTAATTACATTGATTATTAACATTGATACTAATAATATTATGTATAATATTAATGCAATTAATCATAGAATCCCAGAACGGGTTGGGTTGGAGGGACCTTAAAGCTCATCCCATCCTACCCCATCCATGGGCAGGGACACCTCCCACTGCCCCAGGCTGCTCCAAGCCCCAGTGTCCAACCTGGCCTGGAACACTTCCAGGGATGGATTTTATGGACATCCTCAAGCCATCAGTGCAGGAACAGTGAGTGTGGGATGAGGGAGTGCTCACTTCCCCTCCTGCACACACCCCCAGCCCCTTGGGGTGCTTCCCTGGGGTCACACAACTCTCCGTCCCGCAGTCAGGGCAAGGATTCATCAATAGTTACTAAAATCCCAATAGTAATATCGATTAACAGTAGTAATTAAAGCTTTGCAAATGATTTTACGCTGCAAATGGGGACAGCTCTCAGGCCCCCTACCCAGAGTGCTCCGGGGACCTCTGGCCCGAGGTGACATTTGGCAACAGGAAGGCACAGGGGACTTTTCTGGGGTTTCCCGGCATAAAAAGCGAATTGAAAGAGCGCAGCCATGGCAGCAGCAGAGTCAGAGCCCTCCTGGCCCCGAACACATTGGGATCCTGTTACTGGGGCCCTCGGGTGCAGCCCGCAGATGCAAACATCTGGATGGAGGTGAAGCCTTCCCCAGCACCTCCAAGCCCCCACCGGCCCCCAGCATCCCCCAGGTGGGTCAGAGGCACTCAGCAGCTCCTCCCATCACCTCGAGCTCTCCCCAAGCACCTTTAGGAAGCATTTAGGGAGAAATTCCTCTCTGAGAGGGAGGTGAGGCCCTGGCACAGGGTGCCCAGAGCAGCTGTGGCTGCCCCTGGATCCCTGGCAGTGTCCAAGGCCAGGCTGGACATTGGGGCTTGGAGCAGCCTGGGACAGTGGGAGGTGTCCCTGCCCGTGGATGGGGTGGCACTGGATGGGATTCCATGAACTTCTGCCCTTTCTGGGTCACTCTCTCACCACAGCAGAGGTCTCCCTGAAGCTGAAACTCACCCTGCAGGTCCTGCCAGCTCCACAAGAGGACAAATGCTCCAAAACCCAGTCCCTCCAAAGAGGATCCCTGTGGAAGCGTGTTGGAAACCCACGGCGGGGTTCAGTGGAGCAGCTGGGAATGAGGAGCCTGGCACACAACTGGGAGAGATTCCAGGGCAGGACGGGCTCGCAGCCATCAGGAAACCATCACGGGCCAGAGGGACAGCAGAGCCTGGGAAGGGCTTTCCAAGGAAGGGCAGCCGGGGGCCAGGGCTGGGATGGAGCAGGAGCCAGGGGGAGCCCTGGGCAGGGGACAGGCCCTGGTGTCCCCCCGCAGCCACCACAGAGCGTGGCCTTGCTGTTACCCCATGGAATGTGACATTTCTTCTCATTCCTCCTCTTCCTCAGCCAGGCAGAAGTGCTTCCCACCGAGAACGTGAGCAGGGCTGTGGAACGGGAAGCCCCTGGCCCTGCCCGGGCTGGCAGCAGCAGCTGGAGGCTGTGCAGAGCCTACAAAAGGCCTTTTTGTGGGCAGGAACAGGCGCTGTCCCCGTCACCCGCCACGGGCTGGCAGCTGAGCCCCAGCCCGGGATTCCGGAGCGAGCCTGGGGCAGCACGTGGGCAGCGGGGCCGGGGATCACTCAGAGCCCTGGAATCCCAGCCAAGGAGAGGCGCTGGGTGTGTGTTTGCAGGGGGTTCTCACCCCCCAGGCACTCCCTGTCCCAGGCACGGTGGAGGGAGGCGGCACACGGACACAGGAGCACGGGAGGGTGGCCCTGGGCAGCCACAGCTTGGGGCTTCATCAGCTCAAACTCCATCACCGTCACCCTGGCACAGGCCCTTCTGCAAAGGACACCCTCAGGTGTGACACAAGCACAGAATCCCAGGATCACTGAGTCCAAGCTGTGCCCAGTCCCCACCTTGTCACCAGCCCAGAGCACTGAGTGCCACATCCAGGCCTTCCTGGGACACCTCCAGGGATGGGCACTCCAAACCTCCCTGGGCAGCCCCTGCCAAGGCCTGAGCACCTTTTCCATGAGGGAATTTTCCCAATATCCACCCTGAGCCTCCCCTGGCCCAGCCTGAGGCTGTTCCCTCTCCTCCTGTCCCTGTTCCCTGGGAGCAGAGCCCGACCCCCCCCGGCTGCCCCCTCCTGTCAGGGAGTTGTGCAGAGCCACAAGGTCCCCCCTGAGCCTCCTTTTCTCCAGGCTGAGCCCCTTTCCCAGCTCCCTCAGGAATTCTCCAGCCCCTTCCCAGCCCCGTTCCCATCCCCGGTGTCCTGGGTTGCAGTGTATTCTATTACCATCCTCATGAGCTGTTGAAACCAGGTGGGGGAGTGTTTCCTTGCCTCCTCCCTCCGAACTATCTTTCTGTTAATGGCCCATCAATGCCCTGCCGCATGACTCAGAGATAACTCCCTCCGGACTGTCTTCTGTTAATGAGTCCATCAACACCTGGCCTCATGACTCATCATTCCATTGTGAGATGCTCCATCCAGAGGGAGGAASCAAGCATTCCATCCTGGATATAATCTGAGATTCTGAAYACSACGARCATCCTTCCCACTGGATTCCCAGAGGACAGGAGCTACATAGCCACCACTGGACTTTCTGAGGAAGAGCAGACCCTTCTACTGGACCACTGCTTCGACAGAGCCACATCCATCACTTCAGGAGGACTACAGCCACCATCTTATTGGACTGCTACCGCCGCCCTGATTAACAGGGTGTCAGGTGGTATCTTGACTTTGTCAGTTTAACCCACTGTTTTCTGCCTTTATTTTTTTTTAATTTCCCTATTAAATTGTTATTCTGACTTGGTGCCTCCCACTGGTTTGTTTTCAAACTAGTACACCCGGACATGTTGCCCTTCTCCAGTCGAACATCCCTGTGCTGCTCATACAAACGTGTGCCCTGACAGACCCAAACGAAGTCTCCTCAGAGCCGATGTCCCAGCGCTCCCATCCCAGAGACAGCTCAGTCACGGTGATGTCACAGGAACTCGACTCCTCAGCCGTGTCCCCTCCTCCCAGTCCAGCCGGTCAGTCCCAGGCCTCTTCCCTGTCCGGAGGAAGGTCAGGGCTGGCTACTCAGCACATGAGTCACGGAGGCGTGGCCGGAGCCAGGAGCCAGCCAGGACAATTCATGGGATGTTACGAATCCCTCTCAGGTCAGGGAGCAGCACAGCCTGGGGAGAACAACATGGAATCTCTTTGGCATCGCAGAGTTGGAAGGAGCTTCTGCTGAAGGCACAGGGCTGCAGCACATGGGTACATGAATAAAATTGGATTTGACTAAAAATCCCCTTTTTCCCTAGGAAGACTCTCATGAGTGTCCTCATCCCCCTGGAATTTGAGCTCCTTCCAGGAGCATTAATCAACGTGGCTTCCATTTGTCACGCCGAGGTCGCTCACCCTCCCGCAGGGTCCCATTTGGCTGGGAGAATTCACTTTATCTGCTGATGTAGGAAGAAAAATATTAATAAAAGCTTGACTTTCAAACCTTGCTCGTGTGAAAGAGCCAGGCCTTTCCCATTTCCAGCCGAATTCCTGCCCCAGGCTGAATTCCTGCCCTGGCCCAGCCAAGCACTGACTTCAGCTGGCCCAGAGTGCAGCCGCCCGGCTCATAAAGGCAGCACAAAGGAAACAATACATTAAAATCTGCTTTACTGGATTAAAGTGGGATCTGCACTAATGAACAGCCACTCAGGAAGTCATGTCTTCCTCAGGGAATTGTTTCACGAAAAGTGAATTATGATCCAGGATGCACTCATGGAAAAAATGAGATGGACTTTGGGGAGGTCTGATACAAAATCTATAACCCACCTAATTTTAGGTGCCAGTGCAGGGGTTAGGACTGCATGGTCTTTCAGGTCCCTCACAGTCCAGGCCATTCTGGAATTCTGGAAGTGGTTTCCTTACCTGCTTTAGCACAGGGCAAATCCTTCATCTCCTCCTCTCCGAAGCCTTCCTGTTGTGCTCTCAATGACCAAATGGAGCAACAGAAATCCTGGGCACAGTCCCCAGCAGCCACCCACGTCCAGGCAGAGGGACAGAACCGTCACTAAAGACTGTGGGGAACTCCCTTTTCCAAGGAAGTTGGGCACTTGAGCTGTGTTTTCACATCATCACTGTGATGTATTTCCATGGAAATCTTCCCAGATACCGGCAATGAGAACCTGTCCCAGACATCCACCTGAGCCCCATCTCCCCCGATGTGACAGGGGCTCTCCACGGGAAGGACTCCAAAAACACCCAGAGGGCTGCAGTGACAGAGAAGGATCAGCACTGATTCCCTCAGGATGGAGATAACAGCACAAAGGAAGAACGAGGGGAAATGGTCAGAAAGGAGGAAATGGAAGGTGCTTCTGAAGGGGGAAAAGCCTCTTAATTTTAAAATGAAGCACATTTCAAAAGGTGGATTTTTACACCTCTTTTCCCTTTCCCTGCCTTGTCCATCTCATCCATGAGGTTTCCCAGTCCCAGCCCAGGCTGTGGACACACATCTGTCCTACACAGCAGTCCCTGGGGGGTGACACTCATCAAAGGACAGTTCTGAATAACTGAAAACACAGATCTACTCCTACAGCGTTCAAAAAGCCCAGTCCTGCCCTAATTCCACTTCCAGAGCCATGCAGAATCCACCCCAGAAGTCTCTGTACAGCAGATTGAGAGGGGGTGACTCCACTCTGGAATCGGCACAAGACAAGCACAATTTCCTGAGTTTTTGGAAAGCAGTCTGGCGTGCTGGAAGCAGTGACTGCAAATGTCAACAGTCTCCTTCCTGGAATCACAAACACTGGATGATGCTCTGCACCAACAGGAGCTTCACCCACCTGAGGGCAGGGAACGGCCTCAGAACGGGGGGGTCAGTTCAGGAGCATCCCTCACAGAGAAGTCAGGGAAGGATGGATGGGAACACCCCCACCACCAATTTGGGTGGGAAATTTCATCACCCAAAGGTTCGTCCAGCCCTGGAGTCCCCATCCCTGGAGGGATTTGAAAGCCCTGTGGATGTGGCACTTGGGGACATGGGGCAGGGGTGGCCTTGGCTGTGCTGGGGGAACATTGGACTCAGAGGGATTTGGGAACAGCAAGGCCTCATTCTCCCTTCATTCCTCATCACTGAAAGCTTAAAAGCACAAATAAGCAGCTGAGTGGCCTTGAACGAGCTCCAAGTGAGGCAGGACCTCCTTAGGGCTCCAACACCCCCAGTCCCTTGTCCCAGGGAACAAATCTATCCCTGTGGGTCCCAGGGAATCCATCAGAGCTCAGCCCCAGCAGCTCCAGCACCTTTTGCTTCGGGAACACGCAAAGCTCATTTCCAGCCCCAGAACAAAATTCCAAAGGCAAAGCAGCAACTTCCATCCCAACTGATCCCCAGGACAAGGCAGTGGAGGGAGCAAATCCCAGTTCAAGGCCAGGCTGGACAGGGCAGGGGGTGGAACTGGATGGGCTCCAAGGGCCCGTCCAACCCAAGCCAGGCTGATTCTGTGATAAACAGGCAGAGTCAGATTTTGGGAAGCTGGAAGGTCTGAGGAGATGAGCCACAGTCTGAGCTGATTTATCCCAGCCATGGGATGCTGTGTGATTTGTAATCTGCACTTTAACTTCCATTTCTGAGACCAAACCAGATCATGGAATCCTGGAATGGTTTGGGAGGGAAGAGACCTTAAATCCCACCCAGTGCCACACTGCCATGGGCAGGGACACCTCCCACTGTCCCAGGCTGCTCCAAGCCCCAGTGTCCAGCCTGGCCTTGGACACTGCCAGGGATCCAGGGGCAGCCACAGCTKCTCTGGGMAYYCYRKSCCAGSSCCTSCCCACCCTCCCASRSARCAATTCCTTCCCAAGATCCCAGCCCAAGCTCCCCTTTCCCACTGGGAAGCCATTCCCTGTGTCCTGTCCCTCCAGCCCTTGTCCCCAGTCCCTCTCCAGCTCTCCTGGAGCCTCTTTAGGCCCTGCAGGGTCTCTCCAGAACCTTCCATGTTTGAGTGGTGCCCAGCCCTCGCAGCACTGGGTGCTCCCTCACAGCTGTCCCTCAATTGCTACAAACATCTGAAGCAGAGAAAATAGGAAACCACAGTTCACACCCACTCTGTCTTCCTCAGATGTCTTTTCCTGTTTATCCATCCTATGAACTCCTCAGTGATGATCAGATGCAACTGAGACTTCAGCCTTTTACAAACCACATCTCTCCACTGCATCTTTCCAGTGATGCTGGTCCCGGGCACAGCCAGAGGCCCTGGCAGGACAGAACCACCTGATAAAGGGGATTCTCCCAGAAAGGCCTAAGAACTCCCACCAACACCACAACTGTCTCTGCTCAGCGCTCCTGCTCCCTGCACAAACACAGCTGCAACAGTTACTGCAACGCAGGTGTTTTATTGAAGGGGCTTCTCAGTACAAACCATAACAAGTCAATTTTCTACATTGAGATAGGAATTAAAAAAATAAAAAAAATCCTCGTTAAAACCCATTGAAAATAAATATATAAAACTGCTATTCCAGCCAGGGAGTTATAAATATATTATGAACAAAGTTTTTCCAGACTCTGTTTCCTCTGGAAGTGCACAACACCACTATAAAAACCCAGTTATTTATTTAAAACCCTGACATTCCCCTCAGATCATTGATTCTTACACAGGGCAGGATTAATTAGTACAAAAGTGACCCAGTAGCACAAACTCCAGCTGCAGAAGCATTTACTGCATCCTCCCTGTCCCACCACGTCCTGCTCTGGGCTGCACCACCCGGCCTGGCCGCAGACCATCCCATCAGCTCCAGGACACCTTCTTCCCCAGGACACGGTTGGTGATTTTCTGAGAGAAAGACAAAGGCAGACAGGTGAGGCTTAGTGCTTTGAAAATTACAAATCCTGAGCGTAAGTTCTCCGAACAGATTGTTATGGGATCCTAGAGTGGTTTGGGTGGGAAAGGACCCTAAAGCCCATCCAGTGCCACCCCTGCCGAGGCAGGGACACCTCCCACAGCTCGGGGTGCTCCAAGTCCTGTCCAGCCTCGCCATCAAGGGACAATAAACACCACAAAATGGGAATTTACACCTTTTAGGACAGGAGTTGCTCACTGAGAACACCAGGCTATCCCTGTGCTGGCTGCAGTGGGAACGGTCAGGAACAGGCCAGAGATTATCCCTGGAATTGGCTGAGATCCCTTCAGCAGGATCCTGCCATCCCCTCCTGAGCACAGCTTCTGGGAGCCACATGCTCCCCAGCCTGGGGTGTCAGCCTTAGGGAAGGACTCAGGAAAAGCAGCAGAGTTCCAGGGAAGAGCCACAAGGAGAGTGGAAGGTACAGAAAGTGCTTTCCACCATAAACAGTGGAATAAATCAGGACAGTGGGAGGGGTGAGCCACGGCTGAGGGGGAGCAGGGGGAGTCTGCACAATCCTGAGGCCGAAACACAGGAAAAGTCCTTCGCAAACTCTTCCCAAATGAGCTGAGAAGAACTTTGGTAGATGTTAAAGAACCAAACCAAAGCACACCCCACACAGAACACTCTCTCTGTGACCCCCAGCAGGGGGTGGATCTGGACGGGCTTTAGGGTCCCTTCCAGCCCAGAGCAGGGAGTGATTCCAGAACATTCCCCACAGCTCCCCTCAGTGCAGCTCCCAGCTGCAGACCCGGCGCGTTCCCTCTGGGGCAGTGACACCTTGTGGTGCCCGCCCACCCCAGGCTCCGGGGCATTCCCATCCCCACAGAAAATAAAGGTTCCTCAGTGCTGGGGCTGGGTTCCTTCTTTAAGGGGATCCATTAACTGCTGCTCCCTGTCAGGAGCTTCCTCCCAACTTACTGAAGTTACAAACTCACGCCATCTAATGGAAGAGCCTCAGTAATGGAACGAATTTGGATCTGATAAACTCAGAAAATCCACTTCCACCTCGCTGGGGTTGAAAGCGTTCTGACTGCTGCTGCCATCAGATCAGAATCTGCTCCCACTATAAAGTGTTCAGAATCCAGGGCGCTCCCGGCCCCGGATCTGACTGGGATGATTTTATGCTCTATTTGAAATTAAAAGTACAAAAGCAAAGGGCTGCTGGGACAGAACATCAGCCCCCATCCACGTGCACCCTGTGATAAAAATAACTTTGCTATCTCAATAAAGAGAAGTATTGAACAATTCCAGAATTCAGAATGTCTGTGCACTCCAGCCCAGGGGTTTTTATCATTCCAGTTCTAGGTGGGCCCATGTGGTTTCCTCCTCAGGATCACTCTCACTCAGTGCCAACAAAACTTATTATTATTCTCTTTTCACCTCCGTGAGCTGCCCCAAACTGCCACATCAATGCCCTGAAACCAGCCCTGAGAGCCCTTCCCTTCCCAGAGTCCTGCAGGGATATTTGCACTTTGCTTTACAAAAGGGAAGCAACTTTTGTTCATATACATTCACTAACTGGGGTCTTATTCTGAGTCAAATAAACTCAGTTTCATCTCATCTCTCAGTCTGGACACTAAGATTGTCCATCCCTGGAAGTGTCCAAGGCCTGGCTGGACACTGGGGCTTGGAGCAGCCTGGGACAGTGGGAGGTGTCCCTGCCATGGCAGGGGTGGGATGGGATTCATTAATTCATTCATTGCTTCCTTTCCCAAATTTCCATCACCCCCTGTGAGCCCTCAAGGCCCTGGGGAAAGGGCTGGAGCCCCAGGAGCGGCTGAGGGAGCTGGGAAAGGGGCTCAGCCTGGAGAAAAGGAGGCTCAGGGGGGACCTTGTGGCTCTGCACAACTCCCTGACAGAAGGGGGCAGCCGGGGGGGTCGGGCTCTGCTCCCAGGGAACAGGGACAGGAGGAGAGGGAACGGCCTCAGGCTGGGCCAGGGGAGGCTCAGGGTGGATATCAGGAAAATTCCTTCCTGGAAAGGGTGGTCAGGCCTTGGAAGTGCCCAGGGCAGGAGTGGAGTCCCCATCCCTGGAGGGATTTAAAGCCCTGTGGATGTGGCACTTGGGGTCATGGGGCAGTGGTGGCCCTGGCAGTGCTGGGCATGGTTGGACTCGATGGGCTCAGAGGGCTTTTCCAACCTCAGCGATTCCATGGCTCTCTGATTTTAGGGACAGGGCACATCCCAGGCCCTGCCCTGCAGGTCAGGGACACAGGGGCCGTGCCCAGCCCCACCACTGCCCCACACAGACCTGACTCTGGCTCCCTTTTCCATGTTTTCTCTGGATAAATGCCAAAGGAGCTGCTCCCTGCTGGGTTCCCTGGGCTCCTGCAGGGACAGCAGCAGAGCAGGAGCAGCTCTGCCCCAGGCCCTGAGTGCTGCCCCACACCACCGCTGGGGCAGATCCTTGGAGCAGCCTGGGGCACAGGGGATCCCTAAATCCATGCTTAGATCCATCCCACACTTCATGGAGCTCTTGGAGCAGCTCCTTCCTTCCCCCAAAGCTCTGTCTCATTTTTGGAGTCATTCCACAAAATCTGTGGTTCATTTTTCAGGCACAATGAGCCTCACTCCGAAACTGGTGCTCTCACCCCATTCCCACCACCCCATTCCCTGATTTACAGCTCCTCTCAGCAGCTTCTCTGCATCAGCAGGCAAAGCTAAAGCACGGGGATTATTTACTGCCATGAATCACCACCTCTCCCCCAGTCAAACCCATACTTATGTACAAAAGTTCTGATCGTATTCCCTCCCTGCTTCCAGCTGACTCTGCCACTCCAAGTCGGCGACTGCCAGAACTCATTAATTCCTCAAACTTCACTGTACCAGCAGCTGGAATTCTCAGACCAGGGAAAGAAAAATGTCCTGAAAATACCCTGCCCAAGTATAGCAACAAATTCAGTCTTTCTAGTGGTAAATTCCCCAAATCAGAGTAGGAGGATGTTTTGGATAATATATTACAAGTCCTGACTTTCAAAATCCAGTTCCTGCTGTTCCCAACAAATAACCAAGCCTATCATTCCAGCTCTGGAATACTGTGAAGGAGCTGTAATACTGAAACGGAAGTGCGAGTTTAAGATCCAGAGGGGAAAAAAAAGACCAGTTTTAATTCCAGAGCCTGTCCATGCCCAGGGATCCTGGTTTATCCCACAGCTTCCCAGACAGGGATCCTGGCCAGGCAGTGCCCGTACTGGGAGGCCCCACCATCAGCTGGGCAAACAGAAACTGCTGAAATCCTCAAATTTCCACCAGGGTCGTCAGCTCTTGCCTGGGTAAATTAAGGATGACTCCAGGCTTTGTTAGGCATGGCTGGGAAGTTGGCCGGGAACTCCCTGAGCCAAATCCATCCCCAGCCAGGGCACAGGAGAGCAAACCCAGCAGCCTCGAGGACACTTGTCCTTCCTGGAACGTGCTCCATGATCCTCTGTCCCACCCGAGGCCCTGCACGAGCCATTTTCTGCATCGTTTCACCAGGACAACGCTCCTTGCCCTGCTTCTACAGCCATGGCAGGATTGCAGGTGAGCAAGGGGGAACTCCAAAGCCTGGCTGCCTTGCCCTGATTAGATAGAACTAGACTAGATGGAACTAGATTAGATGGCCTGAGCACCCCCTGCAGCCCAGCACCTGGGAATTCCCATTCAGCAAATCCCTGTGTGTCCCTGACTCCCTGAGGGACATGGGTGTCCCAGAGGAGGCTCCTGAGGGAGCAGGGTGTCCCAGAGGGAGCAGGGTGTCCCAGAGGAGGTCCCTGAGGGAACAGGGGTGTCCCAGAGGAGGTCCCTGAGGGACACAGGTGTTCCAGAGGAGGTCCCTGAGGGAGCAGGGTGTCCCAGAGGACAGAGGGCACTCACGTTTTTGTAGAGCTGAGCCCTCAGGCGGTAGGAGCCGTACTCCAGCCTCCTCTGCTCCTCCTCCCGCTTCTTCCTCACCTCGGGGAGCTGCTCGTAGATCCTGAACGGGAGAGAAAAAGGCAAAACCCATGATTTGGAGCTGCCTGATATTAAAAACCACACCCTCTGCTCTGTCCCCACATTCCTTAAGGGCTGCTGGCCAAGCACACCCCTGACAAATGTGTCTGGAGTTCAGTGGTGTTCCACATGGAAAACGTGGAATACACAGTAGTGGTGAGCCTGGGAACTCCCACATCTGGAATGTGGAATGCTTACACCCTAAGAATACTTTTAAATGTTAGAAATTATTGAAATAGAACACATCAAGGGGTTTATTTTATATACTGTGTGTTCCAGTCGGTATTTTGTGGAATCACAAGGAAACTGAGGTTGGCAGACACCTCTGGAGGTCACCAAGCTCCTGCTCAGAGCAGGGTTAATTCCAAGGCTGGATCAGGCTGGTCAGGCCTCATCCCTTTAACTTGGGATTATTTCCAAGGATTCAGGCTCTGCCACCTCTGTGGGGTCCTGGCCCAGCACTTCGCACCCCGTTCACAGCAAAATTCAGCTGCGATAAACTCCCATTTTTTTATCCCTTCCCATGCTCTCTGCAGCACAGCTATTCCAAAGGGTGAATCCACTGTGAGTGCGCTGGGCATTTTAGGGATGAATTATTTGAGTCAAAAATAAGACAAAACCTATCCTGAAGTGTTTTTTCCAAGGGTAAAAGCCTCTGTATTCCCTTGGGGTGATTGTTTCTATAGAAAGCTTCTTCCTTTGGGGGAAATGCTGCCTCACTCCTGCCCCAATTACCCACTTTGTTAATTTGTACACTTATTTAGATGTTCCAGTGTCCCCCAGCCTCATTCCCTCTCTATCTGGGATCCAGTTTGCTGTGGATGGCTGACACTGCAGCAGAATCCTCAGGTTTAGCTACAGAAATCACTTTTCCAAAATGATTTTGTTTCTTGGGATTTCTAAGTAGGACATTTCTCCCTCTGATAAGGTATCTGCACTTTTCACTGAAAAAGCTGAATTCTTTGCACACCCAATTCTTTGACTGCAGACAGGATTCAAAGCTCTGTCCTACCCAGGGCACTGATCCACCTGAACCAAAATTCCCTGAGCTTTACCTTTTAGATCTTTGAACCATTTCACTCTTGGGAATTGGTCTTCTCTTTTCTTTCATCAGGAAACCTGAACAGAAAATTTTGAGATAAGGGGACGAGGAACAAGTTTGTTACTGCAACAGCGTGAGTCCTTTGTATGTTTTACAGAAGTTCTTATAAAAACTCTTTATAAGACTTTACAGACAATAGGGTTAAATAATTGCAGTGGCTTTATTAGAAATAAATAATAAATAAATACCCCCTTAAGTATGATGTGGAATTCATTAAATCAAAGAATTCAGAGCAGAAGTACCTCGGTCGGACACCAGGTGATTTGCACTCCTGCAGTCCTTCCTCTTCCCCGGGGGCTGCAGCAGCTGCTCCTGCTGGGCCTGCAGCAGCCCCTGGAGCCTCCTCTCCTCCCGGAGCAGCCGCAGGTGCCGCAGGCGCTGCCCCGAGCGCGAGATGAAATCGGGGCGGTGCAGGGCCAGGGCCTCCTGAGGGGACACAGAACAGGCCCTGCCTGGCCCACCTGGGTCTGGCAGCTGCAGGGGAGACCCAGAACATCCACCACAAACCCCAAAGCGTGGAAAATTATATAATATTGGGTCTAACACAAAAATAATATTGGGTCTAACACAAAACTCCTGCCCTTAACGCTGGGCAGGTGCTCAGAGGCCTGGTTTAACAACCAGGAACTAAACTGGCCAGAAAGGAAAAAACCTCAAATAATAATAATAATAAAATAATAACTAAAGCTCATTTTCATGCCTTAGGTTTTAAATTTTATATTTTTCAAATCCTATACTGCCTAGTGTGTAACTCTGAGGTTTCTCATAGCCTGTTAACTTCTGCTCTCTCATGCTGGATAGACATAACAAAGTCTCTCCGGGCCTGCTCTCCAAGGACACCCAGACCGTGCTAGGCCCAAAAAGTATAAACCAAAGAGCCTCTGAGGGGGGCAAGCTTGGGGAAATTACACCATTAAACTGAAAGTTTAATTGGAGAATTAACCCTGATACGCAAATGAACCAAACCTATAGAAGTGTGAAGAACTTGTGAGCCAGGGTCCATCTTGGCAGTGGCCTCTGGTTCCCCAGGGGTACCTTTGAAGGCCTTTCAAATAAATACCTACCTTTATTCCCTTACTCCTGTCTAGTCTCTGCTTTAGGTGGCCTCTTAAGGCATCAATTTTAATCTCATACTGTGTACATCTCAGTATTATTTCTGCATGGAAACAAGTGTGGCGGGACGTTCTGTCAGCTACATTCCCTCTGGTTCCCGAAGCCAAGGGATTTAATCCCTAAAATACCAGTCCAAGTCAAATCCTGGGGAAATACACTGGGGGAGTGCTGAGGGGGACGCCAGACTGCCACGAGCACCCCATGATTTCCACCTCGGGGAGGTCCCGGCAGCCCCTGGGTGCAGGGTGCCCTCACCTGCAGCGTGAGCTTCCCCAGGGGCTGCCCCGGCCCCTCGGCAGCCCCCGGGTGCGCAGCTGCTGCCTGCCCCACGCCGCGCTGCTGCTCCTCCCAGTTCTTCTCCCGCAGAGGCTCCCTCCAAGCCTTGCTGCTGCTCCAGGGCTCAAACCAGGCTGGCCCAGGGCCAGGAATGGCACTGCATTGGTTTTCTTTCCTCGATTCACGTTTCAAGTCCTCTGCTGGGACAAGCCATGCAGTCCCTGGTAAAAGAGTATAGAAGAGAACGATTTGAGACAATTCATGTGCCTGTTTGTCCATCCCAATCCATGGTCCTTTATTCCTGGAGGAATCCCAGAGGCTGGGGGGGAACAAAGAGATGGGAGGGGACACAGCCAGGAGAGCTGATCCCACCTGCCCCAAGGGATATCCCAGACCATGGAACACCACGGTCAGCAGGGAGAGCTGAGGGAAGGGGAAGGGGGACATTTGACCTCCCAAGTCAGCGGCAGGCACAAAGGAGCTTTCCTGGGGATGGGAAAGTGGGCAGGGGTTGAAAGGGCCCCTCCGGGGCCTATGGGGAGGTTCCAAGGAGGCTGGAGAGGGCTTTAGGACAAGGGGAATGGTCTGAAGCTGAAGGAGGACAGGTTTACACTGGATATCAGGAAGGAATTCCTGGCTGTGAGGGTGGGCAGGCCCTGGCACAGGGTGCCCAGAGCAGCTGTGGCTGCCCCTGGATCCCTGGCAGTGTCCAAGGCCAGGCTGGACATTGGGGCTTGGAGCAGCCTGGGACAGTGGAAGGTGTCCCTGCCATGGCAGGGGTGGCACTGGAGGAGCTTTAAGTTCCCATTCCAGSATTCTCCAAGTGGAGAATGAATTCCTTGCCGTGCTGTGCTTGTGTGGCTTTTCCTTTCCCTATTCACCTGTCTGTATCCCAATCCAGCGGTTTCCTCACCCTGACCCTTCCCATCCTGTCCCACACCCCTCGGGAAGGGAAGGACCGGTGGGGCTCAGGTGCCAGCTGGGGTTAAACCACAGCAAAGCCCAGCTTTGCAGCTAAACCCAACCAGTGGCAACACTGCAGCGACCCCTCACTGCAGCTGAATTCCAGTGGGAATTTCTGTAGGAAACACCTTGGGCAGGGTCAAGAGAATTCCTTTTTCAAGGGCCCAAAACCAGCAAGCCTTTATCAAACACCACTTTTGAGAAGCATGGAACTGTTCATTTTCCATGTTTCTCTCCATGGAAAGAACAATTATTTACCAGCAATCACACAGTCTTAAGGAGCCTCTCTGCTGGCCCAAGCCCTGTGGCTCTTTATCCATATTTTGGAAGATCAAATGCTTTCCATCTCCCCAATGTTCGATGAGTCTCCAGGAATTCACTTACTCGCAGTTTACACACACAGTGATGTGAGTACAGCAGCTGGGATTCTGAGCAGACACTCTGAATTTTCTAAATTAAACCCTTATGAGACAGAACGATCAGTCCTCACAACAACAACAGTGATGAGTAAGGGAAATATTTTTAAACATTTAATTGTGACGTTGTGAAGATCACCAGGAATTTGAGAGAGACAAAAAAAAAAAAAAAAAGAAATGAAAACGTCAGGAGGCTCCACCRCAGCCTAAAAATGCAACTCTCAAAACCAGAGTCGAGTTCTTCCCAATTTTCACTCAAGTACTCTGGAAAAACCTTCTGGGAAGCCTCAGGGCGTGAGACATTAAGGACAAGTTGGTGACCAGCACTGAGAGTTTAACAGAACGTTTTGTGTCTCAGAAATTAACATTAAGTGATTCCCATGTCATCCCTCCTCACCTTGTTTACTCCTTCCTAAGGACTGCCTTTCCTGCTGTAACAGCCACCCCAGGACTGAAAATGCCACCATGGCTCAGCCCCAGGATAATCCCCTGGCAGTGGTTCTGGCTGAAACCTCACTGAATCCCAGTGAGAAGTGACGGTGGCAGGGACAGGCCCGGCTGTCCCCAGCCCTCCCCACAGCCCCCCGGCGCTGACCTTGCTGGAAGTGCAGCCTGTTCCTCTTTGTCCTTCTGTCCACGGGGAGCCCGCCCGGCTGTGCCCGCTGCTGGTGCCAGGCTCCCGCCGCCCCTCCGGCCCCGCCACGGCCACCCTGCCACGGCCCCGGGGGCTCCCGCAGCTGCTGGCTGGAGCTGGGAGTGGGGAAGGTCACCCCAACATCCCGGGTGTTCTTCCTGGTGGCACTGCTCACGATCTCCAGGTCTCCTGGAATGGAAAGGGAGCAGGGGCATCTCATCCACGTGTGCCAGGGCAGGGAATGACCCTCGTCTCAACTCATTTCGGCCTTCAAAAGTCAAAACCTTTTATATCCCCACGTCCCCAAACCAAGGAGAGTTTCCAGTGGCTCGGGAYTGTTACTGTGGGATAACCTGAGTGAAATTAGAGTGGTGAAAACCAAACACCCTGAGCAACATATGCATTTATATGGAGGTGGGAATCAAACTGGAATTAACTCTGCCCTATGAAAATCCTTCCCTGCTTCAGTCCACTTGCACAYAAGCAGTAATAAATAAATAATTGCTGTATCTGATGAATAAACCAAGGCCATTACTCAATGTGATGACGGGGAGTTGGCGTGGAAATGAAAGCAGTGAAGAAACTGTTAATTACCACCAGAAAAAACCCAACTGCAGAACTGCACCAGGCCAGGAGCAGCTCAGGATTGAAATAGAATTTAACACYCAAAATATTCCCAGGAAGAACACGGAACACTGCAGTTGCCTTCTGAAATAGCATATGCCCACAAAATCCATTCTGGGAGGAACAGATGTCTCGGGGAGAAAACAATAGATWAAAAAAGGCAGTTCACCTTTGCTATTGGAATGGATCAGAAGCTGAGGTTAACACATTTACAAGTGACAAAATTGGTTATTAAAGCAGCCCCAAAATGCCAAATAAACACATCATCCTTCTCTGACAGCATTTGAAGTGAATTTGGAGGKTGCTGCCTGTTAAGATCCATCAGCAGAAACACCGAGACTCAGGAGAATGGGCTCTAAAGACAGGAAAGGCAGGAGGAATCCAGGAAAGTCTGCAATTCTGGGACCCACCTGCCTGGATCCCTTTGTTCAGCATCCGTGTCCGTCGCTTGTTGCTGAGAGCAAAGCTTGGCCCCCAGGAATTGCTGCTGGCACAAGTGGAATCCGAGGAAAAGGGGATGGTGCTCTACAAAAACAGGCAAGAGAACAGAAATTCCTGAAATTCCAACCAAAATGAGCAGAAAACAGGTTTTAAACAGAAAAAAGTCACTCCTTTTCTCTTGCTGTACCTTGGTTCTATTGTTATTAATGCTGATCCCAGGCTGATCTGTCTCCTTGCCCTCACAAAAACCAGCCCTGGCTTCATCCCTGTGCTCCAGGGCACCCCAGCAGCCCGGTTTTGTGGGAAAAGCACATTATTTCTGTGGGGAAGAGCTTGCTGGGATCAGATTCTGGRCAGCACTGGGCATCCTCCAACTCATTTGGGAATGTTCCCCTGGAGAARGGAAGGCTCCAGGGAGAGCTCMGAGCCCCTTGCAGGGCCTAAAGGGGCTCCAGGAGAGCTGGAGAGGGACTGGGAACAAGGCCTGGAGGGACAGGACACAGGGAATGGCTTCCCACTGCCAGAGGGCGGGGATGGATGGGATATTGGGAAGGAATTGTTCTTTGGGAGGGTGGGGAGGCAAAATCCTTTTACCCTGTGATCCTCACCAGAGTCCTCCAGGTGGGAAAAATTAAACCCGATAAATCCACGGAACAGGAGGGACACGGAAGGAGCAGGGCTGAGGCACAAGGGGAGCCTCACACCTTCCTTTACACCAAGCCAGGTGTGAAAGCTGCAGGGCTGGACACAGCCCAGCTTGGAGATCACACACTAATTGCAACTAATAAAGCCATCAGAAAGCAGAATCCTGTCCCAAGCCTGGGCTCTGTGGCACACAGGGGCTGGGCTTTATCAACACCGATGACCCGGCAGCACTTGCAGGCTCCCAGTCCAGCACGAGGCCCTGACAGCCCCTGCAGCTGCCCCGAGCTCCAGCTCTAATTCTGGAACTGCCTTCTCCCCCTTGCCCACAGCAATTAGCAACCTGTAGCAAATTAATTGGTGTCCTGTGAGTAACCCCAGCACCAGCCACGATGGAAATGCAGAGGCCTCTTTATTCCCTTTTACTGGAGTTCTGCCACCCCTAAGCAGAATTTCAGTTCAATATTGAAAGGACGCAATTCTGACTCTCACAAACCTGTTTTTTTTTAATTTCCTGTAACTATCCCAGCTCCAGGAGAGGCACTGCACAGATGCAGGGATATGGATTTTCTTTCAGATAATAGAACATGAGAACATTTGAATTGTGAATGTGTGACTTTGAATTACGTGCTCGGCAGAAATGTGTAAAATCAGGGAGAACAACCCCAAAATATCCCCTTCCCATGCACGTGCAGCACCAGCAGCCATTCAGTCCTGAGCAGTGCCAGGAACATTCCTGTTTGGACGAGAATATTCCCTGTTCTCCAACCTTGAGCTCTGCACCTGCTGCCAGATGGCAGCTCCGGGATGGACTGGGAGAGAGCACAAACTGGGAGGGAGAAAAACCTCCTGGGATGGCTCTGGGAGCTATAAATACAAAAAGCTGCAACCAAGTTTCTGGAAGCAGAGCTGACAATGGGCTGYTGGAAACCTGAGCTCCAAAACGCAGCATTCCCAGAAGGACTGGGGCAGGAATCTCTCTGGGAGCTGGGCTCCTGCTCGGAATGAAGATCTGCCTCTGAACCACAGACATTAGCACTAAAAATACAATTAAATCTTGACTTTTCTTCAGCTAAACTGCCCAGAAATGACCAAAACTGGAATTTTAAATTAAATTTGCTATTTTGCCATCTATTTTCTCTCACTCCTTATTTGAGGGGGCTCATGTGTGTCTTCAGATGGATTTTTTAAAAGAATATTTCATCACCAGATAAAAAAGATGTGTTTCTAAAGCCATAGGGGCTCAATGAGCCTTTAATGGGTTTATTCCCCTAAGCATTAATTCCATTTGTCATCTCACAGGTGATTTTAACAGGTAAAAAAAACAGATTTGGGTTTAAGGTTCAACAGACCCTGAAAAATTAATCTGGTGAATGGAAGGTGGAATAAAATCATCTAAATTCTACAACCACGCCAGAAATGCTGGATCCTCATGCCAGTGTTCTGATCAATAGTCCTCATATTGCAAAGTTCAGGGCAGTTTTATTTTACCTTTAAATAAATGTTATAAATAAAAATATTAAATAAAATATTTTTAAACCATTCTTCACCTTCAAAAATACTGATTTCCCCCAGATTTATTTAGTTATTTTCATTATTTCATAATTCACTGGCTTATTTGACACACAGACTTGGGAGCTGTTTCCATGAAATAAAATAACTAATTTCTATAAATCTGGTAGTAATGATGCCAGTTCCACTTTCTTCTGGAAAATACAAAAAAAATGAAAGAAATAGTTCAATATTCCTCACTACTTCTGTACTTTTCAGCATTCCTGTGTATTACAGACCCCCAAACTCTGCAATTCCTGACTAAAATCACCAAATCCAGGCTAAGCCTCTCTTTAAGGATGTTTCCATTTCCCCTCCAAAGGGCGAATTCACCTGAAGGAATTATTCCCTCCACTTTGAAGCAGCTGCACTGCAGAGTTCTCCCCTGGAATTCTCAGCTCTATAAAGAAGCCTGAACTGCTCAATTCAGAAATTGACAAAGCTCACAGCCAGCCAGACAAAACAATCCCCCCATTTACAAGACAAACAGTAGGAAAATTCCAACAATAATTGTACTGATCCTTGCCCAGGGATTTTCAGGCAGGAATTTGCTTCAAATTTACRACCTCATGTTGGGCACTGCCAAAGCCAGAGCCTGCAGGTATCCAGGAACAGCAGGATTTGCTTCCTAAGGGAAACAAAGACAAGGAGAGCAAAGGGAAAGAAAGCACAGCTGGTGTTTTATCATCTTTGGGTGCTGCCCTGGCTCCTGGGGGGGCAGGCATTGGCTGGGGCTGCTCCCGTGGAAGGCAGAAGCCTCCCCTACCAACATTCCCTGGAGGTTTTCAATGATTCCCAGCTCACAGAGCCTGTCCAGCACTGGGGAAGCTCCTGGGGATTATTCAGAGCTGCCCTTTGGGCTCAGTAGCACTTACCTGGGTCTGCTGCCTCTTCCTGAGTCCCTCAGCAGCGGCCTGGGGACACCCCACAGCCGCTGCTCCGCCGCTCTCCTCCTCCTCCCACCTCTGGGAGCGGCTCTTCTGGTGGCTGATGGCACAGTAGAGCTGGGCCAGCCTCGGGGACAGCTTCGAGGCCAGCTTCGGGGCCACCCTCGGGGCCAGCCCGAGCCTGTGCTGCCCGAAGGCRCGGAGCAGCCTGGCCGTGTCGATGGTGGACGTGGACAGGGAGCTGCTGCCCTCGGGGGTGTCCGGCCCCGCCTGGGTCCCCGTGTCCCACCCCGAGCTGCTGCAGCTGCTGGGGTCTCCGCTCAGCCTCGTCTCYGAGGAGGTGTCACTGGGAGCTTCCAGGTACTGCTGCTGCTCCAGAATCCTGTTCAGGCGGTGGATCATCCTCTCCTCTGGCCTCTCCAGGCTGTTCTTGCCATGGATCACACGTGGCCGCTCTCCCGCTCGTGCTCCCTTCGGCTCCACGCTGCTCCCAGACCTGGCTTTTCCTGCCAGCCGAGTTTCTGTCTGTTCCCTTCCCTGCATTTTCTCCTCAGGAACCTTCTCCCCAGCTGCTGCCGGTGCCAGGGTGTGCCTGATGGGATTCTGCAGGACCCTGGCCAGCCGATCCAGGCGCTCCACAAGGGACAGCTCGCCGTTATTCCCGAAATCCTGCTGCTGGTGTCTGCTCCGGCGCTCCAAGAACTTCACCCAGAGTTCATCCAAGCTGCCCCTGGAGTGGCTTCTCTGCCACGTGGGTGCTTTCCCCACGTTCTCATCAAGGTGAGTTGTTTGGCCACGTGGCAAAGGATCATTTCCAGCTGCTTCCTGGTGCAGCTCCATCCCGGCTGCCTCCTTCCCAAGGGATGATGCACTGGCACTCAGATCCTCGTTCCTACTCTCATCGGCCTCTGCAGCRAGAGCAAAGAATTCCCGCTCCCCTCCTCTCCTGGGGGGGACACAGGAACCCCGCTGGTGCCGCTGTGCTCCGGCCAGGGCAGCCCCCGAGGAGGGGGGAGCGTGTCCAGCTCCAGGAGTGTCCCTGCAGAAGTCCCTGGAATCCAGGCAGCCGCTCCTGCTCATCAGGCGGGACAGGGAGAGCCGGGTGGGTCCGGGGACCGACTGGGAGGGTTTGACAGCCTTGGAATGATCCATGAGTTCTGCAAGAGAAGAAAACACTTGAATGTTTTGTTTCTTAGCTTAAAGTGGAGGATTTTCATCCTAAACTCCCAAAACATGCCAAAAGATTAAAAGCAGGATCACTGAGCTCATTCCCAAAAYGCAGTGAACTCAGAAATGCAGTTTGAGCGTTATTAAAGGCACATAAATTGTATTTTCTATCATTTGCAACATGGAATCCAAGAGAATATTACATCCAAGTGAATCTGTGGAGGAATCCAATTCCACCTCAGGGAATTGCCCTGACCAGCACTGAACTGAGCCTTTTTTAGAGTCATGGCACGGGTTGGGTGGGAAGGGACCTTAAAGCCCACCCAGTGCCATGGACAGGGACACCTTCCACTATCCCAGGCTGCTCCAGGGCCTGTCCAACCTGGCCTTGGACACTTTAAAGGTCTTTTTTAATATAATTTCATATTTAATAATATGAATAATAATTCCATATTAAAAAAATACAACATTTAGAAATGTGCTTTGTGTTGTGCTCTTTGGATCAAGGCCGGGATGATTGGATCTCCTCCCTTCCCAGCACAGGGCCTTGGTGGAACACAGAGATCAGGGATGGTGTAGCCAGGCCCAGCCTCACTAACTCTGGAAGCGCAGGAATTTTTCTTCCCATACAAGGGCAATGTTTATAAACTTGTGTAAGAGGCTTCCTCCACATCCTCCTGACAAATGAGATCAGGCTTGGGAATGCCAGGCAGAACTTTGCTATTCCTGGCTTTTTAGAAAGTTACCAAGAAATGGAAGGAATGTAAACAGGCAAAAAATAAAAATAAGTTTGTATAGAGAAACTTTTTTAAAAAAAAATACATAACTTGCATAATTTTAAGCTCTAGACAAGCTCTGTGGGTAGAGGTAATCTTTTATTAGATCATCTAAAAATACAGTTGAAGAAGTCAGGGAAGATTTAAGACATGCAAGTCTTTCTTCTGAAAGCTTCTTTACAGTTCCAGCTGCACTRGCTGCCTTCACAAAAGATTCTTTCTCCTTAAGTTCTTTTCTTACCTGRGCCTTTAGACCATCACAGCTATAAAAAAATATTAGGAGATAATTTTATATGAACACTTCTGTTCCCCTCTCTTTCTTATCCAGGTTACTGATGTTGCAGCCTTACATAATCATTGCAATTTTCCTCTGCAAATAAAAATTGTCTTCTGGAAACACCAAAATCTCTCCATTCTGAGAGGAAAAACTTCAAAGAAAAAAAACCCACCTGAAGTGAAAAATGAAAATAACYAGATGCAATCCCTATCAACACATCAGGACAACTTCCTGAGGAATCACCAGSTGCCTTAGGAGAGATGGCAGCCACGTGGGAATTCTCTGCTCACAGTTACCTGTGCCCAGGAATGAACACCCACAAATACCCACAGTCAGTGCTTGTGTTGTACAAAGCAGTGTCCACGAGGATGAACTTCAGCTGCTGCCACGAGAGCCGGAGTCAACCGCAGCAGGGAGCTCAGCCTGAYCGCCCTGTGGCAGCATCCCCGACACACAGAGCTCGGAGTGGCCACTCAGCCGTAAATCCCGACCCTCCTCCCTGGGCAGGCGCCTCCAGCAAGGTCAGGGTGGAAGGAAGGGACGGGGCCAGCAGCAAAGCAGGCTGAAGGTCAGGGCACACCCCGGGGACAGAGGGCCCTGATGTGACATCACAGGACAGCCCCCGCCCAGCTCAGAGAATCCCAGCTGCCTGCAGCCACAGGGAATTCCTGACAATCCCACACCACGGGCTCCAGGCTCCGGCAGCCCTGGAGACACTGGAATGCCAGCAGGCACCGATGGCCAGGTATTTCATGGAATCAGGGAATGGCTGGGGTTGGAGGGACCTCAAAGCCYATCCAGCCCCACCCCTGCCATGGGCAGGGACACCTCCCACTGTCCCAGGGGGCTCCAGCCCTGTCCAGCCTGGCCTTGGGCACTGCCAGGGATGCAGAGTCCACAGCCTCTCAGGGAAACCTGTGCTTTATCAGTCAGGGAGAAGCAGAAAGGTGAGGAAGAGAAAACTGAGTCAAATTTAGCATTTTCTGGCAGACTGTCAGCAATGTCACAGGAACCATGGATCCYGAAATCTTTTGCTCTGATTTCTTTCACATGTACAAAACCACACAAATAATTACAAAATTAAAACCACATTCTAATTACCTGAAGAGTGTTCCAGTGGCATCCTCTGCTCCTCAGCCCAGGCCAGCTTAGGCCTGGCCCTGTGACTGTGGCTTGCCCCTCTCTGCTGGGCAGCTGCTCTGGCTGGAGGGGGATCATCCCTCAAAGCCAGCACTCGGGCCAGGAGCCCTGGGGGAGGAGCATCCTCTGACCCTGCACAGAGAGAGCAGGAGGAGTAAACCAGGGAACAGGAGAGGCAGATACAGAAATGCCACACTCAACCAACAATCATGAGCCCTGGAGGTGTCCAAGGCCAGGCTGGACAGGGCTTGGAGCACCCTGGGACAGGGGAASGTGTCCCTGCCATGGCAGGGGGTTAAAGGCGATGATCTTTAAGGTCCCTTCCTACCAAAACCATTCCATGATCCTATCCCTGTCTCAGTGTTAGAAACCTAAAACTCTTCCTACTGATTTCTCATCCCTGCCAATCCCACCTGGTTACATCCCATGGATTTCCTGCACTCAATTCCCTCAGCTGCTCCTCCTGAGCTGAGCCCTGACTGCAGCAGGGACTGGGAAAAACAAAATGTATTTTTTCATCCTGCTGCACGTTTTCCTAGAACCTTGTGCTGCTCCATTTGCATAGTGAATTTTTATATATGGCATCATCATTGCTGCAAAACAACAGATTTGTGTCACATTTGTTTCTCTCATTTTGGACACGTTTCCCCAGATAAACTTGAAAAAGGTCAAGAGCGGGGACACCTAAACCATCTGCAGCACAATTTGTGGTGTAATGACTGACCTAGGCACTGCTGGCAYGGCTGGATCAGCCTGATCCCTTGGTCTCCCCTGCTGGAATTCGGGAATTGGACATCTCTAACATGAGTTTTGTCTACAGGTAACTCTGGATATTAACAAGCTCTGAGTGAAACCAGCCTGCAATGCCCAGTGCTCCATCCTTTACAGGAGAAGTGGCAGAGATCTGAAAGGATCCCAAGGGAGCAGGAATGCCCAGAGGGAAGTGAGGGATGACCAGGCTGTAGAACACCGAGCTTTGCTCCTTTCCACTGCCAGAAGGGAGCAAGAACCCCCCTCCCACCCCAGGATGGACAGCAGAGCCTGCAGGCAGGAACTGCCCACCCTGGGCTCACACCCATGGATTCCAGATAACCCAACACAGAATATCCAACCCACCACRGGATAAGGATGAAGTACCTGAGCGAGAGCTGTCTCCGCTGGCCTCTGACTGCCCTGGGGACACGGCGGCTCCTGGTTTCTGATAAGGCACATAGTACATGCCAGAGCTGCCCGAGGGTTTGTACGGCAGCAGCAAGGGCTGGGCTGGGGGTGGAAGGGAAACAGTGAGCAGGAGCCAGGCTGGAAACCTTCAATGCAGCAAGGCAGGACCTGGGCACGCTGCTCAGGATGTTCCTGCTGCTAAAGCCTGAGAAATCCCGTTCTTCAGCAAAATGAATTGCAGCTATTATTTCACTAGTTAAATTCGATTAATTGGATTTTTTTAATCCCCACCCAAAGGCAGAAGGTTACTGTCACCTACCTGGAAAAACAGCTTCATCCATTTAATACCAAAATTGTGATCAGGGTGGCAAACACTGACTGACATAAACATCTCCTGTACCTACAGAGCTCCCAGCTGATCCCTGTTTGAGGAATCATTTCAAAGGAGCAGCGATGTGTCCCTCAAGTCAATAAAAGCAACAACAGAGCCCCGGCACAAACCACCACTGGGGTGGGAAACCCCTGTGAACATCCACGTCCCTCTGCTGACAGATATCCCAAAGCCTGCACAGGTTTCTGTTTGATTCTATTAAAAGCAGCCATGTGCAGATTTCCCTCTGACTTTTTGGTGTTATCTTGACTAGCGAGTAAATCAGTGATCAGATCTAGCTCTCACTGAACTCCAAGTGAATCAAATCAAATCATCTACAYACAAACACCAGAAAATACCCTCCAACCACACTTGGACACAATAAATTCAGTTCTAGAGAAACCTGAACTGAATCCCAACTGCATTCACACAAATCCCTCCCCACAGAGCTGAAAAACCCAAGTTTAGGGGTTGGGTTTTCCCCCCATACAAGCAACTTTAAATATCCAAATTATCTCAAGGGTGTTATATCCACAAAAAAGCTGGGTTTGGGTTTTAATACTTATCAATATCTTGAACTTGTACAGTTTCAGGTCCACAGACACACATGACAGGAATTTGCTCACCAGGCTGCCTTGGGAAGGGGGGGATCTCCTTGTGGGATGAATTTGTGACGCTGGGAGGTTCAGGGGCTTTGGGGAGCGACGGCTGCTGGGCAGCACTTCCACGCTCCTGGGGATCGACGCAGACTTCTGCTGAGAAGGTGGTTTTTGTAGGGCTTTCCGTGGTGATCTGAGTGGCAGCATCCGAAGTCCTCCTCCCAGGCTTTGCAGGAAGGGCAGAGCTGGGGATCCCCACAGCACCAGGTGCCCCTGAGTCTCCCCGGAGCCAGGCTCTGGCCCTGCCCTGCAGCAGCAGCTCCTGCCTGGAGGAAAATACCCGGCTGGGATCTGCTGAGGCCGCTGGCACAGCTGAGCTGGGATCCTCTGGAACACCCTCAGCGGGTGGGAATTCAGCAACACCTTCCAGTGAAGCCTCTGGAACTGCTTTTAAAGTCACTGTCTGAGCCTTCYCTTGAGGTTTGTCCCACACTTTCACCCCGTTTCCAGCATTCCCGGTGCAGTTCCTGACCCTGGAGGAAAGGGTGATGTGCATACAAGACAGGAATTTCCTCACTGGGGATGGGGGAGTCTCAGACGTGGTGGATAAAGCCTCATCTGCAGGTAAAGGCTGAGAAGAACCCATTTGCTCCCTTGCAGCCTCTTTTGGAATGAGAGGGGGCTCACCAGGGCTTTTCCTCCCCTCTGTCAACACCTTACCGTGGCCCTTCAGCAAACCCACTTGTGCAGCTGCATCTGAGCCTTCCGAGCTCTCACAGAGCTGGGTGTGGCCAGATGGGATCTTCTCCTGCTGGGAAGAGCTTGGAGAGTRGGGTTCAATCAATGGATTTATTTCCTGACTGACTCCTGTGCTGCCATCGAGCCCCCYAGGTCTGGAACTGTGCCTGTCCCCCTCAGTCACACCTGCAGTCACAAAATCCAGGTGTTTTGCGCTCAGGGTCTGTCTTTTCCCAGGATCCTGGGCTGCACAGGCCGTTTCCTGACGAGCTCCCGCTCCGGCACTGTCAGCAGGGACAGGAGGAAGCTCTGCAGCATCACCCGCACCGGCCAGCGCAGGGCTGGGGGGRCAGCTCTGGGACCTCTCCCAGGGCTCCGTGCCGTGCCTCTCCTCCCCAGCACCGGCAGAGAGAGCCCCCACAGGCAGGATCCCCTCCAGCCCAGCCCTGGGCAGGCTGGGGCTGCGTGCCAGGGGTCCCGGCGGCCGCCTCGGGGGGCACAGGGTGATGGAAGCGCTGGGCTCCTCCCAGCCCTGCCGCAGCCCCGCAGCCGGCAGGGRCAGCTCCCCGTGGGCAGCGGGGGCAGCTGCGGAGCTCCCTGCACAGGGATCCCACTCCAGAGGGGCACGGAGCTCTGCCACGGCACCGGGATGGCCCACGGCTGGGCGCTGGCTGCACACGCGCAGCTCAGCAGCATCCCAGGGCTCCAGCTGCTTGTCCTGCACCTCAGCACCATGCCAGGGCTCCAGCTGCTTGTCCTGCAGCTCAGCAGCATCCCAGGGCTCCAGCTGCTTGTCCTGCAGCTCAGCACCATCCCAGGGCTCCAGCTGCTTGTCCTGCACCTCAGCAGCATGCCAGGGCTTCAGCTCCTTGTCCTGCAGCTCAGCACCATTCCAAGCCTTCAGCTCCTTGTCCTGCAGCTCAGCACCATTCCAAGCCTTCAGCTCCATGTCCTGCAGCTCACTACCATTCCAAGCCTTCAGCTCCATGTCCTGAAGCTCAGCACCATTCCAGGCCTTCAGCTGCTTGTCCTGCAGCTCAGCACCATCCCAAGGTTTCAGCTGCATATCCTGCAGCAGGGAGCAATCCAAGGGATCAGCCCTAGGGAATGGCAGTGCTGGTCGAGAGCTGGACTGGAAGAGCTCCCGAGTCCTGGAGAGCTGTCCGTGCCTGTCCCTGGGAAACCTGGGAGCCTGGAAATCCAGGTCCTGTTCCTGCTTCCTCAGATACTCAGAAGCTGCTTCCAAACCACAGAGCCATGGATCCTGAAAAACAGAGCACAGTTCACAGAGGTCACGCGGAGAACTTCCCACCCTGGCTAAAACCTGGAAGGGAAAATTCCAAGTAAGATGAGAGCTGTCAATAACCAAAGGTTTGTCATCAGGAAGGGAGGGAACTCAGCTGTTCAGGAACTAATTAAAATGTATCCTTTTTAAGTGCCAAGGTACCATTCGCAGCAATTTATCCCCGTCAGTGTTGGTCACAAGGCACAGGAGGTGTTGCCCTGGAGCACACCAAGAGCAGCACTCACCTGAGCTGGGATTCCCTCACCTGGACCTGCACTGATCAAACAGAGTTATCCCAGAGGTATTCCCATCCCTGACAGAATTCCCCAACACCCTGCACACCCCTGCCAGGGAGCAGCCCCTCTTCCATCCCTGCAGTTCTGTCCCATGGGTGGGTTTGGCCACAGGGGAACACTGGAAAGGGACAGGACAAAGACACAATTCCATGGGGAGCCACCCCTCCCATCCCCATGTCCCTCTGTGTGGGGTGCAGGCCACCAGCCTCCTGTGGAGGGAACTTCTGAAATGGCCTCACGTTGCACCAGAGGACGTTTAGGCAGGACCTTGGGAAAAATTTCTCCATGGAAAGGGTTACCAGGCATTGGAACAGGGAAGTGGTGGCATCACCATCCCTGGAATGGTTCAAATGATGTGTGGATGTGGCACTTGAGGACACCTTAGTGGTGACCATGGTGGTGCTGGTCGATGGTTGGACTTGATGATCTTGGAGGTCTTTTCCAACCTTAATGATTCCATGATTCCAACCGTCAACATAATTTTATCAATTCAAGTGTAATCAAAAATTCCAACACTTCCATTGAGGTGCAGAAAGCAAATCCGAGACAAATGTGCTGCCATGGAGATGGGCCAGATAAGCTTCATTAGAGAAAAAAGACACAAAAATCTAGGTTATATTTATTTTTCCCTACTGGTTGGAACAACTGTGGAAGCAGCAGAGTGTATTCCATTAATGGAGTGCAGCACTGGTCCCTGGGTGATTAAATCTCCATCAGCTACTGGGAATTTGGCAACAAAAAGCAGTGGGAAACATTTGTGGTGTAAACCAAACACATAAACAAGTATTTCACAACAGTTCAGCCTTTCCCCATCCCAGATGTCATGACAGCAGCAACTACTCCAGCAGGGCCTGGATCGTTATCCCACTTTTCTGCTCCTTTATGGATTTTAAAGCAACAAATCAGTTTATTTGGCTTCCTGCATTTCCTACAGCCAAGAGGGACAGCAAGGGCCTGTGGAAGAACACAGGGACAGGGAGCAGAGCTGTGCCAGCACAGGGATGATCCCAAGACTTCTCTTCCCCACACCACGTGCCAGTTCAACGGCCTGAAGTAATCCAGAGCAACTCCCACCAGCGAGAGCAGGCACAGAAGTTGTGATAAACTCATCTTCCCAAGCCTTTCACATGTTTTATTGTGCTTGTTATGTGTCATCCTTCCAAAAAAGCTCCCTGTGCCATATGATCCACAGGAGCCTGCAGTGCAAATTTAGAGCTACAACTCCCTGAACTTCCTGGAGAAGTGAGAAAGCTCAAGGAGTGGAAAAGTACAGCAGGGAGTGGAGGAAAACACTGCACCAAGGGGCAAGAAACTCACAGGAAAGGGAAGAGGGAGCATCTGGCACCCATAAAATACAGGTGGGGGGATCGGGGCCTCAATTTAGGAGGAAAATCCTGAGGTTTAGGATGCTGGAATTGTATCTGCATCCAACAGCAACTCCAAACCTGCCATGGGCAGGGACACCTCTCACTGTCCCAGGCTGCTCCAAGCCCCAGTGTCCAGCCTGGCCKTGGGCACTGCCAGGGATCCAGGGGCAGCCACAGCTGCTCTGGGCACCCTGTGCCAGGGCCTGCCCACCCTCCCAGCCAGGAATTCCTTCCCAATATCCCATCCATCCCCGCCCTCTGGCACTGGGAAGCCATTCCCTGTGTCCTGTCCCTCCAGCCCTTGTCCCCAGTCCCTCTCCAGCTCTCCTGGAGCCCCTTTAGGCCCTGCAAGGGGCTGAAGTTCTCCCCAGACCCTTCTCCTCTCCAAGGGAACACCCCCAGCTCTCCCAGCCTGTTCATGTGGAATATTCCCGGGGTTTGAGCCCCTCTTCAGCCRAGCCCTCCAGGCCACGTTTGCAGCCCCTGTCTGTGCCCTCCCCAGGCCCCTCCTGGACCCTCTGCTCAGCCAGACCCAGGAAATCCACAGGATTCTTCCCTGCCTGTGACACACAGCTCTCAGAGACCCTCCACTGCCTCTGAAGATGGAAAATCCTTCCAAGTAAAAGGTGCCAGAGAACTTCCCCAAAGTGTCCTGCTCCTTCCTCTGCCCGCAAACTTCCACAGTTCCTGTGGCAAACAATACAATGCCACGGTGGCACCTGAATTTCCTGAGCTGTCACCTCTGGAAACGAGAGGCAGAGTCTGAACATTCCCAAGGAACATCCATCCCAAACCTGCCCCAAAGCCACTGAACAAGGATCCTGCTGGACGGAGCGTTAGGAGCAGTTTGTCTTTCTCAGTCTTAAAAGTTTCGTAGAAGGAAAATGCCTTTTCCCAATCTTTGTTCTGTTCTCTTTAAGTCCATGCCTGGTACTTTGGCTCTAAGACTTCCACACTTACTGCACACAACAGTTCCCATTAAATTTACAGGAGATTATTTTGCCTGGCTGTGTTTTTCTCAGTGCAGCAGTTTTGAACAATCTGTATTTTTCAGTGACGGTGTTTGGCTTGGAGGGAAAAATACATTTATCTTAAGTACAATAAAAAAAACCCCAGTCACCTTCACTCTGCAAATTCAAACTATTTTTTATCTCAAATTAAAAACATTGCAGTGCAAAAACATTTTTGAGATCAAAGCACAAGGTGCTGTGGTTGAACTAAAGAGATTGCTTSGGAATTGGGTTTGCAAAATTATGGTGAATATCTTCGTTCTCTAAATGTGGATAAAACAATCCCCAGCTGACACTGAGTCACAGAAAGGTAAAATCCTCAGTTCCACACTGCACAGAGCTCATCTTAGGGACAAAGCTGTGACCAAACAAAATCTAAAAGCTGGGGGGGGGAAAAAGCTTCAAGGCCCCTGCTTTTGCATTTGTGTTTTGTTTCTCTTTTTTAAGAACTCTGAATTTCAAGAAAAGTGAATTTCTACAATATTAATTAATATTTATATAATTTATTTAGATAATAAATAGTAACAAAATAGTCACTTTCTTTTTCCCCAGCTTCCCAGAAATTCCACCAGTCCAGGAATACCTGGGAAGTTTGGCCTGGTGGGTTCTGGGAGCTGCTGTGTCTCTTCCCAGCACTGCTGACCCAAAGAAGCTCTAAACACAGAGCACTCCTAAAGCACAGTTTGTCACTCCTGCTAATGCAAGGCTTTTAATTAAAACAAACAAACCAACCCCTGCTGCTTTTCCCGGGAGGCAGGCAGGCTGCAGAAGAAAACAGGGAAAAATCAAGGAAAAAGATAAAAAGGAAGCTGTTCCTAAAGCTCAGGGCACTAGTCTGACACCAGTCCCTAGAAATCCTGCCATAACCACCCCGGACACCAGAGCAGTGCCAAAAATGGACACTGGAAGTGAAAACAAAGGTGACACACTCCTGCTCAGACAAAGCATAGCCAGAGAGGGATTTCATACACGAACTCGAAACACTCCTTTCAAAGGAGATGCACAAACCATGGCAATGCCAGGGCAAGCTCTCCCAGGACATCAGAGCTGCAGGAGCCTGAACCTCCCCAGCGCTGCCCCCTGCCCCAGCCTGGCAGCGACACCTCACCGCTCCCACAGCCGCTGCCCCAGCTCTTTGTGGGAGCCCCTGGGACCAGCGCTCCGACCGCCCCGGCACCCTCACCTGCCGGGGGATCCTGCCCCGCAGCAGCCCCGGCACCCTCACCTGCCGGGGGATCCTGCCCCGCAGCAGCCCCGGCCCCCTCACCTGCCGGGGGATCCTGCCCCGCAGCAGCCCCGGCCCCCTCACCTGCCGGGGGATCCTGCCCCGCAGCCCCCCGGCACCCTCACCTGCCGGGGGATCCTGCCCCGCAGCAGCCCCGGCCCCCTCACCTGCCGGGGGATCCTGCCCCGCAGCCCCCCGGCACCCTCACCTGCCGGGGGATCCTGCCCCGCAGCAGCCCCGGCCCCCTCACCTGCCGGGGGATCCTGCCCCGCAGCAGCCCCGGCCCTCGAGCAGCACAGCACAGGCACAGTTCCCTCCCTCCTGCCCCAAGAGCCTTTCCAAGCCAGCTCCACGTGGGAAGCACCCAGCGAACGCTCCCACTGCCCCGAGGATGTTCCACGGACACTGAACTCCCGCCACAGGAGGAGGAGCTTCCGAGGCACAATCAGCACCTCCACAAATATTTTGTGGGAAGAATTCCTCCAGCCAATCCAGAACCAGGAGCTGTGGGCACTTTCTCACAGCAACACCAACTCTCCCCCCACACCCCCTCCTCTGGGACATCTGCAGCTGAGTGCCACCCCCTACAGCCAAACCACCCCAAACTGCCTGGGAAAACCACAAAAAAACCCCTAAACCCCCCCAAGAGCAGGTGCAGCAGCATTTCCCCCAACCTGAGCTGGTTTGTACCTTGGCTTGTGCAGCGTTCCTGGTCTTTGGAAACAGCTCTGCCTTTATTCCCTCAATCCTTTGTTGGGTCTCCTCATCCCAGTCTGGCCCAGACTCCTGGGACTGGCTGGCCAGTTTCAGCTTCACCCAGGCTGCCAAAAACACAAACCAGGAGAGGTTTCTTTTCCCATTTCATGAACAAGAAGAGTTTTTAACTTAAGATCAAAGCCGTGCATTTCTGGTTACCCCAACTGAGCGAACAAAGACCACATCAAATTCCGGAGCTCCTGGAATGACCAGGAATACAATGTAAAATGGCTCTTTGAATCATTTATCTGGAGAGATGGACCCAAGACCCTTTCCTGGTTCTGTCATCCTTGTAGTCTCAGACACAAGTCAGAGCTCACTCACAAAATTCCATCCCAAATTCCTGACATAATACCTGTGTGGGCAAAATACTTCCTTGCACTGGTGTCAGGAAAAGAAGGTTTTCAAACTGGAAAAGCTCAATTCCATCCCATTCTATCACAGCACAGACGATTACCGGGAAGCACCCCTCATTTAAGCCCTGTCCCATTAAAGCTTCTCATTCTAATACCAAATAATCCCCTCTGAAGCAGGGAGCAGACTGAGCTCTGCCTGCATCCACATCCCATCCCTTACAYCCACACCTGATCCCGGATGTGCCCTCTGACACAGCATGTGATAAACCCACCCGAGACGTGTCCTTACCTCGGATCTTCCTCTCCTGCTCCTCTGCACTCCTCAGGATCCGGCTGGCATCAATCCCAGGAGAGCCAGCCCTCAGGAGGCTCTGGACTCGGGCAGCCAGGGAATCCCCGCTGCTGCTGCCGCTCCCTGCCTGGATCCTGGCAGCCCCAGCTGCAGGCAGGATGCTCTGGAATGCCCCCATGGCACTGCCCGGCTGCCGGGAGCACGGAGGGTTCCCCAGGAGGCTCCTGACACGGGCACTGAGGGAATCCCCACTGCTGCTGTCATCGCTCCCTCGTGTCCCTGCTGCCCTTCCAGCCACYCCAGCCTGGGACAAGGAGCTCCGGGAGCCTCCCAGGACAGCGGGGACGCTGCCCAGGGGCTCCAGGGGAGGGGGACTGCCCAGCTCTGGAGCTGTCGCGGTGCTGAGGTCGCTGCTGGCACTGCTCTGTGCCAGCCCCACCAGGGCAGGCTGGTTCCTGTCCGTGGTCACGCTGCTGCACCCTTCTGGCTCCGACCTCCCCGCGGATTTTCCTGTCCTCGGCTCCTGGGCCATTCCCTTCAGCCCTTCACTGCGCTGCAAACCAACACCCAAAGGATTTCCCCATCCCAAACGAGAGGTGTCAGAACCCAGAGGATTTATCCCCAGCCCCTCTCCCCGCACACCCCTCCGCGTCACGGCCTCATCCCACGGCAGTCTCTTCTGCAGCTGAGGGATCCAGTCCTTCCCTAACCTGGAATCTTTGGGGTCATCCTCCTTCCTAACCAGCACCGGGGAAGACTCTCCAGTTTCTCTGCAGGAGGCTGTGGGGGAAGCAGGATGAGCGCAGCTGGCAGCGAGCTCCTCTGCCTGTGCCAGCAGCTCACGGAGCTCCCGCAGGGCCCCAGACCCCATCAGGGAATCCCCTTCCTGCCCYGTGCTGCTCTCACTTCCCACGCTGGAGGTCTGCGACCCTCTGCCTGATTCCATTTTATTCTCAACTCCAGACAAAATTCCAGCAGCCCACTCCTGCAGGCTGCTGTCCGAGCTCCTGGACTCACGGTCAGCAGGCGCATCCCCAGCACTTCTCCCACCCAGCCGGGGACTCTCCCTGCCCGAGGAGCAGCTGGGCGGCTCCGGCTCTGCTCCAGCAGATCCCGTGGAACGCTCTGCACCCTGGGCTGTGGGACCTGGGGCAGCCACCTCCAGCTGGGGCCCTGACACACTGCCCTGGCTCTCTGGGGCCTCTCCAGAGAGCTCTGGGAAGCTGGGACAGAGCTCCCGGGGTGACAGCGCATCCGAGCCAGCCTCGGACTCCACGGGAATGGACACGCTCGGAGTGGAGATGTAGGAGTCAAAGCTCGTGTGTGACACCTCAAAGGCTGGCAGCAATTCACCTGCAAAGGAACAGAATGTTCATTAATTGGGAGGTTCCAGAACACAGAGGCATCAGCAAATACTTCTTCTTGTACTAGAGGGCACAAAAAGGGAGGGAAGAATTCAAATCCTGGAAAACATTTAGGATGCTGTTCTTAGAATGAGACTTGAACTAAGATTTCCACGAGAATTGTCTCCTGAAAGAAATCTCAAGAGTATTTCAGCTAAATAGCAAAGAAAATGCAAAACTTACCAGAGAACTATAGAAAATCTTGAGTTGGATGGGATCATCCAGTCCAACCCCGGCCCTGCACAGACACCCCAMCARCCCCASCCTGGSCATCCCTGGCAGCGCTGTCCAAACGCTCCTGGAGCTCTGGCAGCCTCGGGGCCGTGCCCATTCCCTGGGGAGCCTGGGCAGTGCCCAGCACCCTCTGGGGGAAGAACCTTTCCCTGATAACTGAAGTTCCTTAGTTGCTTAGACTGGATTTGAAATAAACACTCTTGGATAAATGACCCAGTGGTGCTTGGATGTCCAAATGAACACCTGGTTTACAAAAGTAAAATTCCTTCCTGGAAAGGCTGTCCAGCCCTGGCACAGCTGCCCAGGGCAGGGCTGGAGTCCCCATCCCAGGAGGGATTCAAAGCCCTGTGGATGTGGCACCTGGGGACATGGGGCAGTGGTGGCCCTGGCACTGCTGGGAATGGTTGGACTGGATGGGCTCAGAGGGCTTTTCCAGCCTCAATGATTCCATGGTTCTACTGAGGACAAGTCTTCCCCTGTCCCAAAAGCCAAGTGGTTTAAGTTGCCAGGTCTCCCATAATCCTCAAAAAAGGGAAAAATCATAAAAGAAAACAAGAGAACATTTAACCCCTGTTGGTCAGAGAACCCGGCCAGTGCAGGGGGCTGAGGCCAGAATGGAAAGGGTCACACAGGGACTAGTGAGGAGCCTTCAGACCCCCCCTCCCCACAGGGTACAGGATGCAAATCCAAAACCTGGATACAGTCAGGAAATGACACATTGGAAGGAGTTTTCATGCACATTTTCACACTTTAATGACATGGGGGCAGGGCCCTGAAGGCTACCCTAACCCTGCCTGAGCACTCTGTTCTGCACCCAGAAATGACTCAGCCCTGGTAAGGACACTCTGATTTGGTTGATGATGATGATGATGATGATGGGTGGATGGATTTAGGAACAGATCTGGTCAGTTATAAAAATACTAACAACTTTTTGTCACACCAAGAAGTCCCAGAATGAAAAAGAAACCAGGACTTATTCCTCTCCCTGGAAGAAAAAGTCTGCTCCCATTCCTTCAACCTCAAGATACAAACCATGTCCTTCTGAAGGACTCTTGCACACAGAGCAATAAAGGCAATAAAGACACAGCGTCCCTGCACTGCCTGGCAGCTGCCCCCCAGTCCTGGTTCCTTTGGAGGAGGCAGCTTTTCAGAGGTTTGGATACTTCTCAACACCAACATCTATTGGAGATGGGAGAAGCTGAACCCCCACGAGCACCCCTGACCGCACAGGTGAGTGAGGTCAGTGCTCGCCCAGGCCTCCCAAACCCCCTCCCRTACCCTGTGCCTGTGGAGGGGCCCTGGCCAGCGTGTCCAGGGGATCCTTCAGGGTCCTGAGCTGCACGGGGGAGAACTCCAGCTCCCGGAGGGGCCGCCGGGGCACGAAGGGTGCCAGGATGGTGCCAGGGGACTGCTCGATGCCCAGGTTCCGCAGGTACACCTGGGAAAACAAGGAATAAACACTCAGAGAATGCCGTGGATCCTGGGCTGGCAGAGTTCTTTCACCCCAGCACTGGACACTGCAGGAGTGAGCACTCAGATTCTTCAGGGGAGGCTGCTGAACTTCAGCCTCACCTGCTTAAAATTCCATTTCCCAGCTGGGAGGAGAACACAAAGGTTTGGGTTAAAAACCTTCTCCCTCCCCAAAAAATTGCTGCACAGAAAACACTGGCAGACTTGGGGAATTCAAGCCAGCAGCAGGGAAGCTCCTCGTGTTTTAGGACAAGTTTGTTCAAGCCTTCAAGGCAAATAGTTGGGAGCACTTTTGTCAGAGCTGGTTTACATACAGACATTACATGCAGGGAAAAAACCAGCCAGAATTTCCCTTGACTTCACCACCTGTAGGGGCAAATTAATTTCAACTCATCCACACCATGTCCTAAACTAGCCAGGAAAATTAAATCAATTACCTCACACATCACAGCCAACTCCATTTCCTGTGGGTTTATTACAAACTTACACACCAGCAGCCAGATAAGTGCCCTGATCTCCTTTACCTGCCAGTGATTTATGGGAGCACAATTCCTCAGAACTGGACTGGAGAATGTGTAATTATAGCCAGGAACAGAAGTCATCTCTCTGTCTCATGAATTTCATCTAAACACCCTCCCTACAATATTTATATTTGTTTCACCACGGGTTTGCAAAGGCAAGAGAGTGAAAAGAGCTTCCAGAGCACATTCCCAAGGACCTGATGATTATGGAGTCATCTTGTGAGAGGAGCAGCCTCTTACTCAGAGCATAATTACATGTTTGTCATTACCATAAATCTGCATCTCATTTGCTCTACCCCTCAATAGCTGTTACTGCACTTAACATGGCTGCCCAGCGCTCTCCCTGCCCCCGGCCCCCCAAACAGGGAAATCTGGATTAGCCAGGCAGGATGGAAAGCAGGGAAGGGATGAAGAGGCTCTGAAGGTGAGGAGCACATCAAGAATTCAGAATTGAGGCCTCAGAAACTGGAACAAGGTGAACAAGCAAAATGAGAATTCATAGGAAAAAAAAGGAATTTCATTTCCAAGGAGCTGTGTTGGGTTTGCTGCTCCTGCAGAGCTGGGGGGTGGAGCTCAGCTCTCCTCACTCAGCACCTGACTCTGAACCTCACGTTTGGATCATGAGAACCTGATCTTCTGAAAGAGCCACCAGCTCACATTTCTGTTCCTCCTGCTCCCCTGACACTCAGCTACCCCTAGGAAAGACAAGGCACCTTCCCCATATCCAACCCTTTCTTTGGCCACAGTAAATATCACTAAAAGCCATTTTTCCACCTCTGTTTAAGATAAGCTGAACCAGTACCATGGATGAAATTCACTGTAGCACAACCCTGTGTAAAACCATTTGTTTTGGCTGTAGTGATTGAAACCTCTCCTAAAAGAGCAGTGGGGAAAAATGGAAAAGTGAAAAACAAATGGAAAACTCTGAAAAAAAAAAGTGTAACTGAAACAAATGGATAACTCTGGGAAAAGAAATGGTTAACTCCAGGAAAAGAAATGGTTAACTCTGGGAGAAGAAATGGTTAATTCTGGGGAAAAAAAGGGATAACTGAGGAAAAAGCAGATAACTCTGGGAAAAGAAATGGGTAACTCTGGAACCAGAATTTAAATTAGAACCAAACTTACTGGGATCCTTTCTTCAATATTAAACTCTTCTTTCTTTGGAGTCTCCAGCGCTGCTCCAGGGGGGATGGAGGTGTCCCCTCCTGCACTGGGGCAGGGCCTGGACACCACCAGGGAGCCCCGAGCAGAGCCCAGAGCAGAGCCCAGGGTCCCCTGAGGCTCCCCAGAACTGACAGGAATGTTCAGACTCTCCAGGGAAATGGCTCCAAAGCTGTTGTGCCCAGTGGGAATATTTAGGCTGAGGGGATGATTTTCCTGAGCATCACAATCTCTGTGCTCATCAGCTGGGGAGCTTCCATCCTTTTCAGGGAGCTGAGCAACACTGGGCACAAACACATCTGGGGCTGAGCTTCGCCTTGTGGTACTTTCCACATCCTCACCACGAGATCCAGGAACAACCTTTTGTGTCGTGGAGCCTCCTGAGGTGCTGTCCAACCCTCCCAAGGCAGGACTCTTCTCTCCTGAAGGCTGTGGGGCCTCTGCAGAGTTTGCTGCAGGGGTAACTCCAGCCCAGGCTCTGCTCCTGCTGCCGACATTCACGGCGTTGTCAGACCGGGATCTGCTCAGAACGGGGGCAGGCAGGGGGTCTGTGTGAGGGAAGTGCAAACTTCCCAGAGAACCTGTCTCCCTGCAGGAAGGAGCAGCACAATCCTGGGGATCTCTAAGGCTTTTCTGTACTGATAAAATAGTGCTTGGAGCCATGGCGAGTGCACTGGAGGCTTTCCTTCCAGGAGGGAATCCGCCTGGGACACCGGAGCTCATGGCGTCAGGAACCTCCTCTGGCTGGCTCACGTTCCAAGCTCCCACCTTCTCCATGAAACCCAGCAATGGGAAGGACTGGATCTTGCCAGTTTGGGGGGATTCCAGCTTCAAGGACTCGAAATATTCACAGGTTTCTTTTGGAGCACTCTGGGGACGATGTTGCTTCCCAAGGGATCCAGGGCCACAGGCAGGGGACTTTCCTGAGGTTTCTTCATCTGAACACAAAGGAGAGGCCTGAAGGTCCGCAGGGATCACCAGGACTCCACGTCCTTCTGCCTTGCCAGTTTTCTTGAGGAATATCCCCGGAGTGGACTGAAAGTTGGGATGAGGCAGGTGTACGGAGAATGAGCCCTCTCCCCCCAGACTGAAGGAAGGGGAAATCTCCGTGCCTTTGTGTCCCCTCTCAATGGAGAAGTCCGACCCAGTCAGTTCATCCCTGCCTCCCGCAGGCTCTGCTCCCGCCGGGGACCCCTCGGTGCCCGGAGCTGTGTCCATGGCAGGCCCCTGCGGCTGTCTGGGTGCCCAGGCCCCGGTGCCTGTCACAGCAGGGACGAGCTCCTCTCTCCCCAGTCTCCCTGATGGCTGCTCCTGCTGATGATCCAGGAGAGCTCCCTGCAGTTCCCCAGGAGCAGCCCTGAGCCTCAAGCCTTCAGAGCCATCCAACTCCACTCCGTGTCCCTTCAGCGTTCCTTTGCCCGGCTCAGGAGTTGCTGCACAAAGAACGTCTTGAGCACCTGAGTTTTCGGAATGGCCTTTCCTCAAGCCATYGGAGAAATTATTTGACAAATCAAGCTCAGGCACCTTCTTTCCTTTTTCCTGCTTCTCCAGGACTCCTGCCTCGCTCCCAAGCACTTTCACCTTTTCCTTCTGCATCCCCCTTTCACTCCTCTCTGAGAATTTGGTCAGCGCTGTCGTGTAGGAGGAGTTTCCCGAGGACGAGGATTCCTCCTGCCCTGGGGACTCCTTGTCCTTCTCTGAGCGCTCAGACCCAGCAGCTGGGCCGTCACTGCCAGGGGGGGAGTGCCCATCCTTCCCAGCTGTGCTCCAGGGCTGCTCCAGCCCCYTTCCCAGCGTCTCCTCTGGAGCGGGGAGTGCTGGATGCCCCCTGCTCCGGGGCACCGCCGCCTCCTGCCCGCTGCCACCGTCACCGTCCCCATTCCCCTCCTCGCTGCCCAGGCGTTCCCCAGACAGGGAGCTCCGGGAAGCGGCTCCGGGATCCGCGTGTCCGGCGGGATGGGAATGCTGGGATGAAGCGCAGAGCTCGCTGGGAGGGGCTGGGTCCCTCAGGGATGCACTTCCAGGGAYGTGGGAAGGCTCCGATCGCTCCAGGGATGCTCCAGAAACATCCGGGATTCCTCTGGAAGGGGCAAAAAAAGTGAATTTCTGATCTTTTGTTTCAACATCTCTGGTTCAAATCAGAGGCAAAAGAACTTCAGGTAACAACTGGGGGTTAGCAACATTCACATAAATGCACATAAATGCACATAAATGCACAAATACATCCCTTAAAGGGGCAAAACTGGAAGGAATGTAAAGAAATACCAAAAATCCATAAAATAAAGGCTCAAAAATACTATAATAATATCAATTTCTACTTAGTATGGCAATATTTTTCAACCTGCTTAGGACTGAAATATTTTTTACTGACAGGTTGTTATTAAATAAATAAATAAATAAATAAAATCAGCTGAGCAAAACATGCAGTATGTACTTACACTTATCTCAGCTTGCCTGTGATTTATTAATACAAATCACCTACTTCAGTTCATTATCTCAGTTATTTTTTAAATAATAAATATATTTGTAAGTAAATATAAAAAGCAGCCAGGTCTCAGATAAGCAACAAATTCCTATAAAGTTCTAATACTTTACTTTGATCTAATACTGGGGATTGCTTAATTAATAGYTCCTTTATATTAAACATACCCTCAAACCCTAATAAATATTACTGCATGCAAGTGGAGAGCCTTGAAATGAAGGTGACAAAGCCTTTTACTGAAACAGCTCTTTCTTTACGCATTTTAACCCAAATTTGTGTTTTAAATCCCACATATTGCTCCAGCATATACAAACCACAACACTGTCCATGTACGTTTTACTCCTGTAAATACAAAAATCTGATTTTTATCCTCAAAATTTCATGACGTTTATTCCAGAGTCTGAGAAAGCTACGGAGATGTTGAAGAGGGTGGAGTCCCTCATTTTCCCATTTTCCTGGGGTATCTCAGCAAGACAAGCTCAGAAGAGCCTGGTCCTGGGTTTTCCCTTGTTCCAACTCTTCTGAAGGCAAAATCCAGAGGTGCCTTCTCTCCACACACCCCAAAAGCAGTGTAACCTCCACATTTCTGTGCCCAGAAACTGCCATTATCCAATTCTCCACTGCAGAACCACTCCTGGCCACTCARGGGAAGAACCGGCCCCAGGAACCCCAGCCCACCTCAGGGGAACGAAATCCATCTGGGATCCCTGCAGGAACGTCTCGGCCCGGGCTGGGCTCAGCAGCAGGGGCAGGCAGGGGGAGAACCTGCTCTCCTGGACATCTGTGAGAGAGAAAAACACCAGCAGGGCAGTGAGGGCTGGCAGCACAGCCTCACATCCCCAGAGATCCCAGCTGCAGGGAAAGGGAGGGAATCCCACCCCCACAGCCCCTGGAGCCTCCTCCCTCCCCAACTAAATTCAGCTTTCTCACCCCGTACCAAATCCAGGTCTCCACTCACTCCTGGCACTGCCATCCCCAGTTATCCTAAAATTCCTTCTGTGCCATCCCCTCCTGTTCCAGCCCACCCAGCACCTCCCTCCTGATTTCCAGGTGGGATGTCCATAGGGATTTTATCCCATCACCTTTTGCTTCTTTACAAACCAAGGATCCAATGGTGCCTTCCCTACTCTCCGTTTTCCCATAAATTCTGATTCCAGCAAAGACTGCCTGGCATTTTTTTCTTTAGGGATTCAAGATAAAGTAATAATTGAACTTAGCAGACAGTGATGATTACTGCAGCAATACATTTTAGTTTCTATCCTGTATTTCTCTGCTCTTTGGGGTACTTGGGGATTTTTTTCCAGTTCACTGCTTACAAAAACAAATGGAAATGGTTCATAGCACAAGAATAAAAACAACTATAATAAATATGTCATTATGGGGGGGGGGGGTTAGATATAACTGTATGTTTGGGGATTTTTATTCTCCTTTTTTAAAATCTAAGCTGGTATCTGAGAAGTGTAAATAACTATAGACATGCCTGAGAGGTGCAAAGAAATATTCCCAGTCTTTCAGGCAAGCTTTTATTTTTAAAGGAAAAGAGCTATTTGTGGCCAAGGGCATGACTTCCTAACCCAGAAATGCCATTTATTTAATCCAGGCTCATTAGTTTCCAACCACCTCCGACAAGCCACAGTCTGCACCTCTTAGAGGAGCACAATCACATCACAAAAATGATCATTACACACAAAAAAATCCAGTTTTCATTACATCAGCTCCACCCTGAGGCTTCTCCAGCCCACACTGCATCACCTGATGAGGGGCAGCCAACCACGAGGCAACCTTGCTTATTAATTTTTAATTTAATACTTCCAATTAACATTTTTTAATTACTTTAGAACTCTAGGTAGCGAGAGGATAATTACACAGATAGAAATAATTGAATTTGCAATACCAAATATGATTAAAATGCTTTTTTGGAAGTTTAGAGAAAGGAAATGAGACATAGCTTTAAAAAATAGGCCTAAATAGCTATTCCTGAGCAATGTGACAGGAAAGCAATTCCAGAGGGTTCAATCTAGACTGGAAGGCAGAGCTGGATGACAAAATTAATTCTGACACACGTGGAAGTGTAAAGCAGGAGAGGAGAAAATGGCAGCACCAGCACAGAGGGACAGAGCCAAGGAATTAAGGAGCAAGGTGAGGATAACTCACTGATAACACAGCAGCTCCTCAGGGCTCTGTTTTACCAAAGGGCACAACCAAAACTGGGGTTCAGTGCACCCCCTGATGGGAACTGGGGCAGGGATGGGACTGGGGCAGGGATGGGATCTGGGCAATGGTGGGATTTGGGACAGTGATGGGATCGGGGCAGGGATGGGACTGGGGCAATGCTGGGATTTGGGACGGTGATGGGATCGGGGCAGGGATGGGATCTGGGCAATGGTGGGACTGGGCAGGGATGGGATCTAGGCAGGGATGGGATCTGGGCAATGGTGGGACTGGGCAGGGATGGGATCTGGGCAATGGTGGGACTGGGGCAGGGACGGGATCGGGGCAGGGATGGGATTGGGGCAATGGTGGGATCGGGGCAGGGATGGGATTGGGGCAGGGATGGGATCGGGGCAGGGATGGGATCGGGGCAGGGATGGGATCGGGGCAGGGATGGGATTTAATCACACTCTGAATCCTGATTTAAAGTCAGGAACAGGAGACTGGGCTGATTCCCTGGGATCTGCTTCCCATTTCTCTCAAACACACAGAGAACAGAGAGGTTTGTGTTCAGGGCTGGGGCTGACAGAGCCTGGACTTCACATTCCCTGTTCCCAACAATTAACTGGGAGCACACAGGATTCCCAATGCCTTTGCTCCATTCAGTGCACATCCACTCCAAGAGTTTTGCTGTTACACTTGGAAATACTGAGCAGATTAATTTGGACACAGAATTGCATTAAGGATGCAAACCCATGTCTTTTAAGAAACATTAAGCAAGTTGGAATCTAAACTCTCTCAGCTCTGTCAGATGGACTTTCTCCCCTCCCAAATCTTGTTTTCTATTTAAAATGGTAGTAGTGAACAAATAATATTAATTGCAGTTATCAAATCAGACCTGTCAGCTCCCATCATGGCACACTTCATGTGACAGAACTGGCACCTTATTTTTAGTCATGCAAGAGAAGAGGAAAACAAGCTTTTCTGATTTTCAGCTTAACTTCTCCACTTTGAATGAAAATGTATTTTCAGGCTAAATTGAAAATCAGGAGTGATTAAAGAAAAGGTTTTCCCACACAATAAAAACTGGGTGTGCTTTAGAAATGAAGAAACAAAGAGGGCTAAGGGAGGGAGCAGAAAATAATTGGGAAAAAAAAGCTGTCAAAACCAGACGTTGCCAACCTTTTGTATACATAGATTAATAAAGTGAATGTGCATATACAGACACACACACACAGCCCACAGATCACAACATTTGGCTGATAAATCAGTGCTTTCAGGCTCTGTTATACCAACAAAAATCCAAGTGCCACTCGACATTTGTACTGAGAAACTCAAACTGATGGAAAAGTGACTGAACATTCTCCAAGCTGAGCACTAAACAGGAAACTCTCCCTGCATCGAGGCCCTTCAAGAGCCATTCATTCCCTGCCTGACACAGAACTCYAGAAATCCCAAAATTCCTCCAGAGAAGCTCAAGGATGAGGCAGGTATTGCCAAGCAATAAAAACCTCAGTGCACAGACCTTCAACACAGAGCAGGGAAGGGAGGGAAGTGACCACGGCCTGGCTGGACACTGGGGCTTGGAGCACCCTGGGACAGCAGGAGGTGTCCCTGYCACAGATGGAGGGGCCCTGGGGGGGCTTTGAGCTCCTCCAACCCAAACCATTCCAAACCATCACCCCTCAGTCAGAGCTCACACACCAAATACCCTGCAGAGCTGCTCCCTGGGACTGGGATCCCTCACCTGCTCCCACACTGAGATCCTTCACCTGCTCCCTGGGACTGGGATCCCTCACGTGCTCCCTGGGACTGGGATCCCTCACCTGCTCCCACACTGGGATCCTTCACCTGCTCCCACACTGGGATCCCTCACCTGCTCCCACACTGGGATCTCTCACCTGCTCCCACACTGGGATCCTTCACCTGCTCCCTGGGACTGGGATCCCTCACCTGCTCCCTGGCTTCTCCCAAGAGCATTCTGGTTTTGCTGACAGCTCCCACCTTCCCCAGAGGATCCCAGGAATCTGCCTGGGGCTGGCAGCCCCACCTTCCCCAGAGGATTCCCCCAGAACTGGGGTGGTGAGCACTGGCTTGAAGCAGCCAATGACCAACAAGGCCAGGAGAGAAGAATGAGGGAAGAAGGGACAGGAGAAGGAAAGGAAGAGAGAGAAGAGTTGAGATTCGCTGCAGCCACGTTCTCCATGGAAATACACCCTTCCAGCTCACTCCCTGCAGCCACATTCTCCATGGAAATCCACCCTTCCAGCTTGCTCCCTGCAGTGGAGAGGCACCTCCTGGAGCTCAGGTGGCATTTCACAGGGCTACAAACCTCATTTTAATATGAAATAACATATAATACTATAAATATTATTTATTATATTATAATATATATAAATATTATATATTATAACAGGTTTTAATCTGTGGTTCAATATAAACCACAACTGCAGCCCTGTCCCCAGTTCTACCTCCTCTGGCTTTTTTACTTCTCACAGCACACGAACCTCCTGTTTGTCAGCCACTGCTTTTCCTCGGGGGCAGAAATCCTGGGAGCACATTTGGGGTGCTCAGGGGGGTCCTGGGAGCACATTTGGGGTGCTCAGGGGGGTCCTGCTGGCACATTTGGGGTGCTCAGGGGGGTCCTGCTGGCACATTTGGGATGCTCAGGATGGATCTTGCTGGCGCATTTGGGATGCTCAGGAAGGATCCTGCTGGCACATTTGGGGTGCTCAGAAGGATCCTGCTGGCACATTTGGGGTGCTCAGGAGGGATCCTGCTGGCACATTTGGGGTGCTCAGGAGGGATCCTGCTGGCACATTTAGGGTGATCAGGGGGACCCAGGCTCGCCGTGCCCAGCCAGAGCCGGGCTGGCAGCAGGTGCCCGGGCTGGGAGCAGCAGTGACGTCAGCCCCGCTCTCCCGGAGCATCTCGTGTCAAAACAGGAATTTTTCCCGCTGTCACTCTGAAGGTCAAAAGCTTCCTCAGTCGAGTTCACCGAGCAGGCAAAGCTGGGCCTGTTCCCTTTCTCGCAGCCTCCTGACAAGTCTGAATGCCACAGTCAAGCTGCCATTTGGGGGGGATAAAAAAGGAAGGCGAAACAAAAACAAAGCCTCGGCTCTGTCAAGCTGTTCCACAGAGCAGCAGGAGCATCTCAGTACAACTGTCACTGCCATTCCTCCCCGCCTGGCGCTGAATCCAAGACACTTTGTGAAGAGGAGAAGAAGAAATAAATGAGTGTTGCAGCTATGGCTTCCTCCCCTCTCACCTCTCCTCCCCTACCTGGGAATTCACTGCACACACAAAGCTGCAGCCACTGGCACATCTCTGGGGAGCAACAGAGAAAACAGCAGCAGAGGAGAGGGTTCTGCATCTTTCATCCCATTAAAGAGCCTTCTGCCTGCTCCTTAATTCCAGCTGCACTGGAAACACAAAGCTGGACAAATATCAAGCAGTTTTTCTTTATTAAATGGTTTCCAGTTCTGCAAATAGCAGTAATGGGGGAAAAGGGCTGTAAAATACATGAAACACAAGAATCCTGCCCAGAGGATGTGGGCAAGGACAAAGCATGGCCGGCCTTCCATGTCCTCCCCCTTTCTGAGATCTGTCCTGAACCTCGATTTCCTACAAAAACKGGGATTTATTCACTATCAACCAACTCCCTGTGGTGCACACACAGCTTTTCATCACCAAGCTGCCTGCAGACCCAAATCCGAGACACCCAAGAATGGTTTTCATTTCATGAAGGAGAAAAAYTCTTCAAAACATCTCCCAAGTAGTTCCAAAAGTGGAGCAGTCAGCAATTAACCAGCTGTGAATGAACTCAGCCCTTCCCAGCCTGCCTGTGCTGCTACACAGAACAGGAACTCATTCCGTGTTCCCCGGCCTCTCACTACCTGCCTGCAGAAAACAAATCAGTCAAGAGGCTCAAACAGAAATTCTTCAAACCAGATAATCCAAGTTACCCAAACCCAGTTTACTCTCTGCAGTAAATATAACAGAGACACCAGGGACAGCTGCAGCCATCAGGGTGAGACCACAGAGCCTCGGGCCTCAGAGGGTTTGGGATGAACCAGAATCCACCCAAGATGTCCCTTCTCCTCTCWGAGGCTCCTTCACAAAGGATGCAGCAAAATCATCACAAAAACTGATGAAAATGACCAAGAGCTTTGCATTTAAAAAAAAGAAAAGTCAAATTCATAAAACCCTCAGGAGCTGCTATGAGGCAGTTCCCGAGGCACTTTCAACTCCATGCCCTTAAGGGGCGTTTTAACTTCCAAACAAAACCCCAAAAAGCAGCCTACACAAAGGCAAGCTGACACAGGCAATGGCAAATTGCACAGCTGAGCTCGCAGTTAGCTGTAAGCACAGAAGGTTTATTTTAAAACATCACAGTTGTGTTATTTGCCTCTCAGTAATTTTGCTTGTTTGTGAAGAAATGCCACTGGTGTGGTGGCAGCAGCTTTAGAGGCACCTTCGTCCACCAGCTTCAGTCACGTCCTGGAAAGGTGAGTCACAAATGGAATATCCTCACGGGCAGGGTAACCCCTGGGTTTGCAGAGGGATCAGTGCCAAAGGAACCCCTCTGGGCTGAGGAACAGCATCTTTAACTCGTGTTCCCACTGAGGTGGAGCTACCACAGATTTACCAGGATGCTCCAACTCCACATGAAAACGAATGGAACCAAGGAAGCAAAAAGGTGACATTTTAAATCCTGGAATTTCTCAAACCCACCTTTAACTGAGCTGTTGGGATTAGATGTGAAAAGCAGCAACAGAGACAGTGAACTTGGCTGAAGTCAACGTGTTAGAACTGGAAAGTCTCAGTGGCAGTAATATAAACTGCACCCAAACACCAGTGGTAGCAATGAGGAACAAAAATCATGGAATGGTTTGGTTGGAAAGGATTTTAAAGATATCCCATTCCACCCCTGCCACGGGCAGGGACACCTCCCACTGTCCCAGGCTGCTCCAAGCCCCAGTGTCCAGCCCGGCCTTGGGCACTGCCAGGGGTGGAAGCTGCACTCAGGTTTATTCTTAATTCCACAGGAAAACAAGAGGGAAGTTTTACCTGGGACAAAAGGAACCTGCTCACTGTTAGAGGATCCAGGGAGGGCACACGAACCCTTCACCTCCTCCTGAGGTGGGCTTTGACAAAAAAATTACACCAAACACACTTTGTAAACCTCACTTCTCACTAAAGTCAAGTCAGACCCAGGTCAGAGATCGACTGAACAGTAAAATATTAATTGTGCAGCAGCTGGCACTTGGAACATACCCAGCAATGAGACAGGGGCTGGAGCTCCAGGAGAAGCTTCTGCTGAGGGCAGCAGCCCTTCCTCCAGCGTGGGGAATTCCGACAGGTCCTGTCTGCCACAGCTCAGGCCCAGCTTCGTGTCCAAGGCAGCGCTGGAACAGCCGCTCTCTGCTTCTGCTGGGAGCCGGAACCACAGCTCCATTCCCTGAGGGAGGAAAAACTGCTCCAGCACCATCAAAGCTTTAAAAGACTGAAACAATGCCATTATGGATTGTAAATTGTATTTCCTACACAAATATTCAGCTTTRGATGTGAAAGAATCTTTCATTCTGAGAATGAATTATTTTTTATTCATTAAAAAAAGCAGGGAAGTGTCCCAGCGAACTGGGAAAAGTACAGCACTGTCCCTGCTGAAGCTCTTCTGCCTTTGCAGACACTACCAAGGTGTTAAAGCTCCTTTCCACAGCAGAGTTTTGCTGTATGAGACGGAATTTTTGCACGACCATTTGGAAATCCAATTTTTTTATTCAGCTCAGATCAGACTGATCAGTTCAGCCTTTTGACACCTGTGAGCTGAGGGAATTCTCAGAGCAATTCAGTGTTTGGCAGCACATCCAGCAGCTCTCCTGCGACTGCATCGCAGGGCAAGGCCTGCATTACACAGACAAAGCATCTCCTATTAATTGCAATCACGTAATTAACGCTCACCCCGCACCAGACCGGCTCAGTACACACCCTGGCAGCAGTGGTTTCTGAGGGATGGCTGCTCCCAGGGACACCCCACTGACGGCTGCTCCAAAGGACACCCCACTGATGGCTGCTCCCAGGGACACCCCACTGATGGCTGCTCCCAGGGACACCCCACTGATGGCTGCTCCTGGGGACACCCCACTGATGGCTGCTCCTGGGGACACCCCGCTGATGGCCGCTCCCAGGGACACCCCACTGATGGCTGCTCCCAGGGACACCCCACTGATGGCTGCTCCAAAGGACACCCCGCTGATGGCTGTGCCCAGGGACACCCCACTGATGGCTGCTCCTGGGGACACCCCGCTGATGGCCGCTCCCAGGGACACCCCACTGATGGCTGTGCCCAGGGACACCCCACTGATGGCTGTGCCCAGGGACACCCCACTGATGGCTGCTCCCAGGGACACCCC
>RAHM01000332.1:200938-211174 GCA_003713295.1 Parotia lawesii
CTGCTGTGGCTCAGGGACTCCTCCCTCCAGGCACGGCTTTGGGGGAGTGGTGGCAATGGGCTGAAAGAGATCATCTGCTGGTTAAAAACACAGGTTATTGCTTTGTATTCCAGTGTGTGTTTATCTGCTCCATGGACAGTGAAATATAGAAAATGCTCAGGCCATCCCCAACGGGAAAGGCTGGGTGCCAGCCCCATGGACTTGGGCAGGGACTTAAACTCCATTAAAACTTCCCAAACTTTACTGAAAGGGGCAGGTTCCTTTCCCACTTTAGCTCCCAAAAAACTGTGAGCGTCATTTTGTGCACAGCAGCCAATCCCTTCCGAGGGCCAGGAATTTCCCATTCCCAGATCCATGTAAATCACAAAATACCAAAACTCAAAATTCAGCACCTTGATCACGGTCAGCTCCTGGCATTTGTCCTGTCTCATTTATTACCAGTGGTTGCTGGGGTTTCTAACAGTTTTTTAAGTTTTCTTTTAATGTTTATTTATTATTTCGTTAAAACAGGATTTTACCCATATTAATGTTTTAAACTGTATTTTAAAAGGCATCTTATGTAAATATCTTCAAGCAAGCCTAGGCTGATTTCTCTACTATAATGTAGCAATATCTGCCATATTCTGAGGCAGGAATGGAAGTGGAATTGGATTCCTGCCTGGAAAAGCAGCTGTAACACTTCCTCCCCACCAGGAACCAGAGGAAGCTGCTCCTGAACGCAGTGAAATTTCTCCCCTCTCTCATCCCAGCCCTGAGGACACAGCCACTGGAACAGCTTCTCCCAGACAGAGTCAGCCAGGTTCACACACATGGATTATCTCGGGGAAACTGCACTTCTGGGACACAGAAATGTTGCAGGAATGGAGCTGTCAGCCCAAAACACCTGGAGACGAGCACTGGAGAATATCAGGGACGATGAAGTGGGAAGTGACGTGGGAAAAGGGTCACAGACAGAAAAGGATTTCCCAGAACGAAAGAGAGAAAAGTCCAGAACACAGAGCTGTTCCAGTAGAAATGAAATGTAAAATTCAGCATTTCAGAACATTCTCTTGCAGTGTGAATATTCCCTCCCAGATGAGCTAAACTCTCACCTGGGTTCTGCTTCATCCTTATGCAAAGCTGAAGGGATGTGAATAAAAGCTGAAGATGTTTTAAATTCTATTACAAAACTGCTCATCCATACTGGAACTTCAGCAAGGTGAGTTCACTCTTGACCACTTATTAATGCAATTTTTTTTCACACTACGTAACATCTAAAAAAAGAAACTACAGCCATGACAAATGGATCTTCACCCATCTCCCTTGTTCCTTTTTCTGTACATTTCAATGCACCTCGTGTCATAAACCCCATCATCTGAACAGGTTTCTTCTGCCCATAGCCTCATATTTTAATCTTTCACCAAAATATTTCATTTCATTATAGAATGAAAAAAAATAGTCACAATTCACTATCAACTGCAAGAATTGGAGAGGGAATTTATTTTGAACAAGTCTTGGGCAAACGGGGATGAAATGAGATTACAGAAGAATAAAGAACAACTGAGCTTCCACTTTGAGGAAACTACTTTCCCAGAAATACTCCCTCCTCCCAAACGTTCCCCTCATATTTCCAGTTTCCCAAACCCATTCAGTTCCCATCAGAATTTGGAATAGGTTGGACCAGTCATTCTGGGAAAGCAGCGCCAAGGATGTGCAGATTTCTCAAGAAGGAACTGGTGAGGAAATGCTCATTAATGAGTTATGATGCCACCGCTCCACACAGCAGCTTCAGAGCACAGCTCTGTCCCAAAGAGCTCCCAAAGGCTCAAATATTCTGTCAGCAGGAAGAGCAGGAGGGGATCCAAACATCAGCACCACCGCAGCTCCGAGTGCTCACTGCCCCTCCCTGCAGAGGCCAGCACTGATTCATGGCACCATCAATAATAATCAATAATAATCAATATCCACCCTCCCTTCGCCGGGCACAGAGACCTGGGGCAGAGCACAACCAGCAGAGCTGAGTCCCTGAGCCGTCCGACCCCACCGGGATGCAGATTTTTTATGGAACGCTCCAAAGTCTCATTTACCTTTGCCTACGCATGGTGAGAGACAGGCACAGACAACACCTACAAGCCACGGGCACTGAAGCTGAATGAGAAGGTGAAACCAGACCTGGGACAAACGTTTGTATCACAATCAGATGATCACTGCCTACTGCAGTATCTGATCCAAGCAGGTGCTGTCGTCGGCAYAGCGATGCCAAAGCCCCACAAACAGGAAAGGGGTCTGCAAGAACTGCAGACACGAGGAATTTATAGAGTTAACTCCTGTTAAAACACAATTCAAATGGGTTTGCAGCATGCACCTTGCAGATCTAAGCAGGAAACATCCTTCTCTTCTGTTTAAGGAAGGAGAAAAAACAGATGATGACAGAATATACTACAAAACACTCCTTGCTAGTCCCCCAACTCCATTTCCAGCTCAGTTTGCCACCATCTCTTATCCAAATGCCCCTAAACTCCAGAACTGTCTGCAATGCTGCTGGGGGGTGGCAGAGGAAGAGGGTTTGACTCGGAGGTGGGTGGTGGAAGGGAGATGAGGAGAAATACAGAGACAAAGGGATATATTTATAATTAGTCAGGAATTCTCCACTGCACCACAGTGCCCAGAAAACACCTGTAGTGTTCCACCCAAAAGCTGCATGTGAAAGAAAATATCACCATCAATGACTGATTCTCCCAGGAAGGCACCAGTCCTGAAAAACCAGCACCCAAAGCTCTAAAATCGGGGAGCAATCCCAGCACCCCAGCTCTGGAGCAGCCCACCTGCAAATGCCAGCACAACCAACAACTCCCCCATCCCAGCATCGGTGTCTGAACGGTTCAGCTCCTGCACATCGTCACAGGAACCACGTCCACGGTGCCCCCAAACTGCTTCAGTCACTGGCAGGGACTGGGGACGAGGGCTGGAGGGATAGGACACAGGGAATGGCTTCCCACTGCCAGAGGGCAGGGTTACATGGGGTATTGGGAAGGAATTCCTCCCTGTGAGAGTGATGAGGCCCTGGCACAGGTTGCCCAGAGCAGCTGTGGCTGCCCCTGGATCCCTGGAAGTGCCCAAGGCCAGGGTGGACGGGGCTGGAGCACCCTGGGATAGTGGAAGGTGTCCCAGCCCATGGCAGGGATGGGATGAGATGGGCTTTAAGGTCCCTTCCACCCAAACCATTCCATAATTCTATGACACCAATATATTCCATAAAATCATCCCCGGAAAAAGCTAAGACTCCTTTGGAGTTTGCTCTTCCAAAATTTCCTTCAAAGTAAGCAAAATTTCAAGTTTTACCCAGGTGCATTTATCCAGCCCTGCGTTTATCCCCATGTGATGCTCTGAAGAGGATCAAAAGCCAACCACGCCTGAGACACTGAAGTAAGAGAACCACGGAATCATGGAATCACTGAGGCTGGAAAAGCCCTCCCAGCCCATGGAGTCCAACCTGTGCCCGATCCCTGCCTTGTCCCCAGCCCAGAGCACTGAGTGCCACCTCCAGAAATTCCTCGGACACTTTCAGGGATGGGGACTCCACCACACCCGTAAGTAAAGGCCATCCCTTCCTGCARGATCCCACCCAGGCAGGATTCTCCTGCCATTCCCGAGCCTGAGCTGTGCTGTCCCATGCCAGAAGCCCAAGCTCCAAGGGGCAGCTCCCACGGGATAAACCACACAGGAAGCATTCCTCCTTTTCCAGGGGCCTGGCAGGGGAGCAGCAATGAGGCAGCAGCAGCACACTCCGCTGCATTATTCCAGTTTTAATCCTCACTCCAGAGAGCACCATTAAGGAAATAACCCAGGGTAAGGAACGGCCCCGCGTTAGCACTGGGTGTGCCAGGGCACAGCGCATGGAGCGAGGCAGAGGGAAGGATTCAGTTAATGAGTGTAATCATCTCTGAGGGCTCCCATGTAATTTAAATCAAACGAAGAAAATTTAACAACATTTTTCTTCCTGAAATTCAATACATCGGTTTCGCTGCTAAACACATAAAGAGGGGTAAAGACAAAAATAAAGCTGAACAACTACAGCCACCCCCACACCACACAGTGCCATGAATTAAAGAGCTGGAAAAGCAGCTCTGAACTCATGCTGCAGTTCATGGAAAGAAATATGAATGTTACTGAGTTCTGAACTACTTTCAACATCCAGGTTAGCTCTCCTTACATTATTCTGCCCCACAGACCTCTGAAAGTATCTCACAATAGAACACAGGAGAACAAAGTAAAAATCTAGGGAGACAAGGGAAAGATCTCCCCAGATAACTAATCCCAACTATCTGATCTTCCCAGGACATCAGAAATACTCTGATTTCTCCCAGCACATGGAGTCCAACCACAGCCCAGCACTGCCAGGCCACCGCTAAACCACGGCCCTAAGGGCCATATCCACACATGTTTTGAACACTTCCATGGATTGTGATTCCACCACTCCCTGGGCAGCCTGTTCCGGTGCTTAACACCCCTTTCAGGGAAGAAACTTTCCCTAATATCCAATCCAGACCTCCCCTGGCACAACCTGAGGCTGCCCCCTCTTGTCCTGATGTTTGTTAGCCAGGACACTCTAAAAGGCTCTGGTTTCTGTTTGTGCATTACTTTATGTTCAAACTGAACGTGGTAATAATTTAAAACTGTCTCAGCTGTCCCAAATACCAGCTAAACGCGGCTTTCCAGCCTGCCCAGGCGCTGTCCCCGGCCCGGGAAGCCCCAGAAGCAGGGCAGGAGCAGGGAGCTCCGCTCGCCGTCCCGCAGTGCAGTGAGAGCCCGGAGCCACTGGGAGTCAGCAGCCGCTGCTCGGGGCAGGGACACGGACAGACAGGAATTCACCTGGAAAACAGGGATTGGGCTGCTCTGCCCCTGGGGGCTACAGGAGTCTCTCTGGCAGACACACGGGATGTAGGACATGCTGTCTGACACCAAGCTGCTCCTTCATGGAGCAGCTTCCAGCCGGGAATGAACGGCGAGGAAAAGCAAAGCAGCTCTCGTGCAAAAGCACTTCAGCACTTCACAATTCCCTTAATGCCACATAAATGCGACTGCAATCCACAACAATGCAGCAATTTCACTTACCGTGGCTTTATAGTCCATGTCAACCCTGCTACATGTGCAAAAAAATGTTCATAAAAAAACCAAAGTCTCATTTAACTGCAGAATAAGGTTCTACATCTTTTTTCCTGGCCAGAAGCCCAGTGGCACAAATTGGATAAAAATCATTCGCATTTAAGTCCAGCTACTGAAATGAATAAAAATTCCCACTGTCTGCAAACAGTTCAGCACTAGAAGTTCATCTGTGAACGTGCCAATCAATAATACAGATCTCCAAAAGAGTCACAGAAATGTAATGATGATTTGGTGCTGTCAGGTATGAGAAACACTAATTACTGAAGCTGTACCTCATTTTTCCAGTCTGGACTGGTGTGCCAGCAGTGCTTTCCAGACCCAAACCATTCCCTCCTGCCACGAAGGCACCACCATCAGCAGATCTGGTAAATTCTGAACTGGCTTCTTTTGTGTAACAATCTTTGGGCTTTCCAAGATCTACRAGAGGTGAGACCCAGCACAGCAGACGTCAGTCATGATTCCTGACACGACAAACTGCCAGGGAGGTGCTGCCAGCACTCCAGAAAGGTGAGCCTGGATGTTCACACAACACCCACTGCCCTTGCAGGGGCTGCCAGTGCACTGCTTGGAATCCCTTACAAACAGAAGTTAACCCGTCAAGTTCCTGACACCAACGGATTTATGGAGAGGCCAAAAGCAAGGGGGAAATTCAGCACTGCTGGTCTGTRGCCAAGTCTCCTGTTTTTCCCAGGAAAGCAAAACTTCCAAGGAGAACAGCACTCCCTGCTCACAGCCACACCTCAGCTGGGCACTGTAGGGCAGTGTGGGCACTGTCACACCCCTGGCAGGGCACTGCCACACAGGGTGGGCACTGTCACTCCCCTCAGTGCCTGAAGCACAGGTTTTATTCAGGTCATCACAAGGTACCTGAGCTTTGCAGGGCCAACCTGCGACTATCTCCAAGGAKTCAGGCTCTGCTCCGTGTGTAAGGACCTGGCCCAGCACTTTCCCCCCGTTCATAAAGGCTGATTTCCTCGGCTCCAGTTGGAAYTTCTCCTCCTCTAACACCTCGCACTGCAGCCTGACCCATCACTGGGCACCTCCAGGAGCCTTCCTCTGCCTTCTCCAAACCCCTGTTCCGGCAGGGAAGCACCACTGCCTCCTCCTCACCTTCCTCCTCCTCCTGCCCAGCCAAGACAAGACTCCTGCACTCACTGCCGTGGTGGTTCCACCAGGCTCAGGCCACTTTGCTGACCTGTCCCTTGTCCTGGCAGCCCCAAACAGGGGAGAGGATTCAGCTGTGGGCAAGGAGGGAATGATTTCCCTTCAATGCTGTTTCACTAATGCAGCCTGAAGCAGACAGGGCACTGTCACCTCCCCTGACCTCGCTGCCCACCAGGGCCTCGGGCTCTTCCCTGCAAGCCCACCAGCCAGAACTGAAGTGCCAGGATTTTATCCCTCTGTGAGAAAGCCTCTGTACTTTCGATGGCTAAAGCTCAGGATCCTCTGGGGCTGTTAATCCAGCTGGCCAAGGTCCCTGTGAATGGCAGCCCCGGCCTCCAGCCTGGCACTGCCCCAGCTCAGTGCCACCCACAACCCCAGCACATCCCCCGGGTCACGGTGATGGCATAACGCAGCCCCAGCCCAAGGACTGGCCCCAGAGGAACAGGAGCAGGGGCATTTTCAGCAGCTGGCCAGGCTGACTGGGCAGTGGCTCTCCAGGCCCTCACTCCTGCCTTTCCTGGAAAAGATCCCAACCTTTCTACAGTTCTCACAAACACCTCCCACCCACCACCAYCTTCCAAAGGGGATCAAGGAGCCTTCTGTGACGTCAGCCATCCCAGCACCCCCAGACCCACCCGTCCAGCCCTCTGGACTGCTGTCTGTCCAGTTCATCCCAGCAGCCCTGAGCCTTCACCACTGCCCCAGGCACCACCTCACCCCCAAACTCTTCTCCAGGCACATAGGGTCCAGAGGAACACTTCACTGCACTGTGGCTTTATCCCATTTCTTTCCAACCGAAGCTGGATTCCTCTTTCTATTAATTCTGAACAGATTATTTTGGGTTTCATGGAGCAGCTCAGCCAGAAGGGACCTTGAAAGATCATCTGCTCCAACCTCATGTGGGAAAGGGAGCCCAATTCCCAAATAAAAGCACACAGCAGAGTGAACAGTGCTGCAGCCCCTGCAGACCCCACAGCTGATAACCAAACCCAGGACCTTCCCTCCAACATCAGCCTCTTCCTGGCTTACTGCAAATAAAATTTAGAGYCACCCAGGGTAGCTTTGCCATCAGATTTTCATTCCTGTGCAAAGCCCCCTTAACTCCCTGCTGCCCAAATCCCATCTCCAATATGAACATTTAACAGCATTTCTGAGTTACTTTATGGAATGAGAAGCTACTACTTCTTTACACTCTCAGCTTTGCACCACTGAAAAAGCACTGAGTATCCCCTGATTCTTTATTTATTCTCTTTTTAAATCATACTTGCAAGAGCTGCACTTTGCATCCCACTGTCCTCCAGTTTTTAGGAAAATGCTCATTCCTTTATCTTTTCCACCACTGAAATAAAAGGTACCTCTGCCAGCAGGTACCTTAGCTTGTTATTTCAACTTACCTTTATAAAAACAAAAAGCAGAAAGCAGAATTTGAAGGAATGATGGACATTCTGGAGCGTAGCCATCAATCCGCAGCATTTAAGAATGAAAACCAGAAACCTGATCCTCCYGGGTCTTATTTGTCATACTCAAGTTTAGCTAAATGTAGAATCAAAAACTTCATAGGGCAGGGCTTAAATCATCCTCAGCACTAAAAATAAACTGAAGAGGAAATGGACAAAGCTGATAACGCTAGAACTGGTATAAGCAGCAAGAAGTCTCCTTATGGTGGTTACAGAATCCCCCCCCACTGTTACACTCTGATGGCCATAACACCTTTAAATGACCACAAACCGGCACTTGGGCTGGGAGAGCATTCCCAGCCTCTCCTCAGTGAGCAAAACYTTGAGGGAAGTGTTAAATAGAAGGTTTTTTAAGCCAGTTTGAACGCCAGTCCGCTGCAAATCTGTGCTGGTTTCTGTCACAACGTGTGACAGAACAGCCCAGAGGCCAGCACAGGTGAGCAGGGCACGGCAGCACAGGCGGCTCCCGTTCACTGCTGAGCTGGGCTCGATGCTGGGAAACGCCAGCCTCGCCTGCCAGAAGTTACCAGCAGAGGTGATTTTCTCCTCRTCAGTCGGAATTACAGCTGAAACAATCTCAGAATACAACAGAAGTACACAGCAGAGGTGTGAGAGCAGGAATCCTGGGGCAGCAGAAGATGCCCCTGGCTGCTCTGCCTGCACCTGCAGCCCCAGCCCCGGGGGAGCAGCAGCAACGAGCTCGGCTCAGCTCCAGCCGGGATTCCCAGAGCTCAGCTCTGGTTGTCAGAGCAGCACCCACACCCCAGAGCAAAACAAACACAGAAGGAAGCAACRGCCACCAGGAAACAACACCTGGCACCCAAAAAGGACCCAAATAAACTGACCTGTGATGAGTAGAACAAAGGTAACACAAGGAACAGGAGGTAAATTCACTGCTTTACAACAGCACAACTTGGAATCAAAGTGACTGTGAAACTTGCCTGTAAATCAGCACTCAAAGGAACTTCATTTCTATTTAAATATATATAAGAATAAGCAGCAGTGCAAGATCCAGCCCTGCTCTCCTGTGGCAAGTTACCCTTCCAGAAAACACACAGGGCAGGCCCTTCTGCAGAAGGGTTTTGGAAACTGCATTAAGACTACACTGAGTTCCCATGTTCATCAAAGTCAGACCGGCCTTTAAGATGTCCTATTTATTCCCATGGCCGTTTCCATCCTTTGTTTCAGGTTTTATTAATTGTCCTGGTGAGATTGAACCTGCACCAGTCTGTCCTTCCTCCCAGGGAATGTTTCTAAAAGTGGATAAGGCATCTACATCTGTTTTCCATGTGGCTGCTGCACCTCTGAGCTCCTTCCTTGCTCTGGGGCCATCCCCACCTTGGGACCTTTCATTGTGAGCACAGGGGCATGGTTATCACCACGTGCCAGAACAGTGCAAGGAAGGAAGGAAGGATCTCCCCAAYGCTCTCACAAGGTGTCAGCTCAGGAGGACACAGATTCCCGCATGGATGTGATGGGGCATGATTTCCAGGGATCTCCTCCCAGTCTCCAGCATGGATATGAGCACAGCCAAGTGCACAGAGCTGTGTACGACCCCTCCATGGAGCCAGTTCAGCCCGGAGAAGAGAAGGCTCCAGGGAGACCTCCAGTACCTCCCAGGGCTTAAGGATGGCTTTTTAAAAAGAAGAATAACTTTTTACACTGTCAGATACTGACAGGACAAGGGGGAACTGCTTTAAATTAAAAGCTGAGAGATTTAGATTAGATATTGGGAGCAAATCCTTCCCCGTGAGGTGGGGAGGCCCTGGCACAGGGTGCCCAGAGAAGCTGTGGCTGCCCCTGGACCCCTGGAAATGTCCCAGGCCAGGCTGGATGGGGCTTGGAGCAGCCTGRGACAGTGGGAGGTGTCTCTGCCCTTGGCAGGGGGGTGAGAATGGATGATTTTTAAGGTCCCTTCCAAGCAAACCATGCTGTGATTCCATGACTCCAGCCCCTCTGTCCCTGACTTCCCTGGAGGGTCAGTGACTCAGCCAGCTGCACTCACCTGTCTGCAGGGCAGAATAAGGCCCGAAGGGAACAGAATAATTTATAATTATTAGATTATAATTAGGATAATAACAGAACACACAGCCTTTTCCCAGGAGGGGAGGAGGAATCCAGAGTCACTGCCGCCCTTCTCCCGGGGGAGAGTGCAGGGCATGGGAGGGACCTGGAGAAGCAGGGGAAGGGGGGCTCGGGTCAGCCGCGTCCCTCCTTTCCCCGGCGGGGGAAGAGTGCCCCGTTAAAAGCCCCTTCATGGAGCAGAAGGTGACACCGGGCCAGCTGTCCCATTCCCAGGATAAGGAGCAACGGAATGCCCCAGCGCGTCACACATAGACACACACCCAGCCTGGAGCACACGCAGACACGGGTAAGGAGCAATGGAGTGTGCGCACACACACACACACACACTCCCCACAAACACACACCCCAGGGTAAGGAGCAATGGAGTGTGCACACACACACACAC
>RAHM01000332.1:212426-282632 GCA_003713295.1 Parotia lawesii
TGGGGTTGGAAAAGCCCTTCCAGACCATCGAGTCCAAGCTGTGCCCGATGCCCACCTTGTCACCAGCCCAGAGCACTGAGTGCCACGTCCAGTCCTTCCTTGGACACCTCCTGGGATGACCTCCCTGGGCAGCTCCTTCCAATATCCATTCACCCCTTCTGTGAATAAAACCTTCCCGATGTTTGTCCTCTTGTCCTAACTACTCTCTGGCAATGGGAAGCCATTCYCTGTGTCCTGTCCYTCCATCCCTTGTCCCAAGTCCCTCTCCAGCTCTCCTGGAGCCCYTTGGTGATGGATGGACATTGAAACCCTGTATTGGGCATTYTGAGACAGTCTTGGTGTTACCAGGAAATGAGATGGGATTTTCCTACATGGGAATTCYATTCAACTCACTCCCAAGCTCTCCAGCAGGAGTGGGGGTCTCTGGTGGTCTGTCAGGAACCATTTTCCCAGCTGGGTTGAAAGGACAGACTCAAAGATTGGGGAGATGCTCCATAGTCTGGGCAGGTGGAGAAGATGAGATGAACCTCTCCATGGACACCTTTAGATCTGCGTGTCAATCCTGCATCGCTTTCTGATTCCTGCAATCCTCCCTGGCTTYCTGATCCCTGCCATCCTCCACYGCTTCSCAATCCCTGCCATCCTCCCTGGCTTTGTGATTCCTGCAATCCTGTATGGCTTCCTGATCCCTGCCATCCTCCATGGCTTCCCAGTCCCTGCCATCCCACATCACTTCCCTTCAGGTGCCACGAGGGAAGGAGGAGCTCTGCTTTCCCCTGACACAACCACAGCCTGATCCAGTGGGAGATGTCCATGCTCATGACAAGGGGGTTGGAACTGGATGGTCTTTAAGGTCCCTTCCAACCCAAACCATTCCATGATTCCATGATTCTGCGATAATGCTCTCCCTGAGGCATTCATACAAGCACCGATTAACATTCCACATTTCAGCCGGTGTCAGCAAGGGCAAAGGAGGCATTTCCCCTTAAAATCAGGATTTTTATTTATTTTCCTATGGCATTCCGTTGCCCTGAAGCTGCAGAGCAGGTGGCAGCTGAGGCACAGGTGCAGCTCCGTGCCCTGACACTGCCAGTCCTTCCCGAGGAGCAGGGACAGGAGCCCCGGGGCCATCGGCTCCACGAGCCAGGTTCCGCTGGCACAACCTCAGTTAATCTTTCATAGTTATTGAGCTCCATCTCAGCAGCAATTAAACTTTCCTGGTGTGGCATCAGCAATGTGTCCAGCTGTCCATATGGATTAGCTCCAGACTGCTCAGCTCTCTGCACACCAGACAATAAATAACTGCACCAATTTTCATCCTCTATGAGTAGGGAAGCTGAAGTAACTGGAAAATAAAGGTGCCTCCATAACATTTCCTCTCTCCTGAGTTATTTATTCTGCTCAAGGCAGTTATCTGCTGTGTATCCAGTGGAACATCTCCCAAAAGGCAGTGCCTGCACTGGCTCTGCGGTGATTTGGGTGTTATTTCTCAGCACTAGATAAATGGGAACGCTCAAGTACAGCAAGGCAAACATTCCTTAAAATAATTAAAATGCTGACAAGAAAATGCAGCTTGATATTCAAACCCATCTCCTGTTACAAATCCGATTAAATGTGTTTGGCTCAGCCTGTCCTGGTGCTTGTTTATCCACATCCCTAAAAATCATCACCTCGTAATTTATGAGTGGAGCTAAAGAAAATAACACCCATAGGGGTGCATGGCAGGGGTGACTGGGTGAGGGAGAGAAGAGGCAGCAATGAAAAGTAAATCCCGCTGGAAGAAGCAGYAATTCCATGCTTGCTTTCCCTGGAGGTACAAGGAACAGCCTGCTTGATTCCAGTGCCGTTTCCCCTCGTTACAGCGGTGCAAGGGCGAGCAGAATGAGCACGGTTGTAGTGCTGAGAACAGCTCCAAATGTCATCGGGGAGGTACTTGCCAATTGCTGTTCTCCACTGCAAGTGACTGAAGGGCTCCTCTTGTCACACAAGCCCGAAATTCTGTCATTCCCTTTATTTTTAGCAGAGCAATTCACAGGCAGGGAGGGGAGGAGGAAGGGTTTGCTGAATGTTTATCGCTCACACATCACACAGGAAGCTGTTCACATTCTTTAATAATTGACTAACAATATCCAGAGACTTACTCAGGCTGAGAGGGAATGTGCTCAAATCCTCTCCAGTAAAATGTCACCTGAAATGAAAATGGCAGAGGAATTTTTAGAAAGGCCATCGCTGGGGGAGATTCTTGGAGAGAGACGAACCTGCCTTCCCCCAAAACTCTGTCAACCCCAGGGGCTGTTAAAGGTGGAATGTAATATATTAAAACACAGGGATTGATTAATGTGCTAATTGCAGGGGAGAATATAAAATACAATCGTGACTACAAATACCTTGGGAAAAAGGAATATTTGAACAYCAGGTCGTGGCTGGTGCCAGTGACGTGTTAATTGCCAAGTTTTCAATGTGAGGATTTCTGTGCTCCAAGGTAGTTGGAAACTCATCATTATTGAGATCTGATCAACAGGATTCCTCAGCTGTTCTGGAAAATAAATCTCAGCTGGTTTAGTGTCTGTGTATTTCAGTGTCAGTTAACTTAAGAACACCTACACCTGACTGAGCTTTTTTTCCCTGGTTTGAAAAAATTGATTTGGTTCCATGGGAGAGATCCAGGTAATCTCTACATCTAGTTCCAGTTAAAAAAAATGGAAAGGAAGAGGCAAGTGAGTGAAGATGAAGTGTGTCAGAAGGGTGGGCAGCAAGGAGAAAGCAAGTGCTGACACACCAGCAGAGTGATGAGGCAGGTGATTCAATTAGTGAGGGACAGTGGGAGTTCTCGGCTAAAAGAGGAGCTGAAATGTGTATTATTAGTGCCAGGGAAGGAGTTCAGTCTGAGGCTGCAGGACATGAAACCGGGAATTAGGAGAAGGATGATAATAGCGAGGTAGAGCTCCCGAGCAGAGCGCAGGCTCCAAGGAGAATGAAGGGAATGAAAGCATGAATGGGGAGGATGTGCTCCATGGCGTGCGTGGAGCAGCCGGAGCTGGAACGGTGGGACAGAGCCAGCGCAGGGCACGCGACTGAGCAAAGCTGGGAACGAGTTCCTCTCCTGGCTGGCTGCAGCAGCACCAGCAAAGTGCCCCGATTGCTGAAATCCCAGTGGAGAAGGCTGGAGGCTTTATTGGCTGATTCTGGCTAAATCAGATTGAGGGATAAACAGAATCTGGGCTTAGCTGTGGTTTCTGATCTGAAAACAGCAAATCAGGATTAAACCAGGAAAACAGTTTAATGGGATAGAATGATCGGAGGAACTTGGGCTCAGCATCCCTCCACCAAAGCTCAGACTGGGATATTTAAGTGGGGATGGCGGCTGCCTCGCGGTCCATGGCGAGGGGCGGTTTGGGGTGGAAAAGACCTTAAAAACCTCCCAGTACCACCCTCTGCCATGGGCAGGGACACCTTCCACTGTCCCAGGGTGCTCCAAGCTTCATCCAGCCTGGCCTTGGACACTGCCAGGGATCCAGGGGCAGCCACAGCTTCTCTGGGCACCCTGTGCCAGTGTCCCTGTGCTGTGGGGAAGAATGACTCAGGAAGGTGCAGTSTCTGAGGAGACACAGCTCCTTCCAGTGAGCCCAGAGGGTACCCAGGAAAATCAAACACCTGCTTTAGCTACTCTGGTAAGATCCCCAAAATTAGGTTAAATAGACCCAGGTTTTGGGAACTGGAATCTAGAGAAAGCTTGGGATTTCTTCCTGTCAATGGTGCATGAGTTAAATTTAGTCCCATATGCAGTGATGAAACCCCTGCATTGGAAAGGTCTGGACCTGGGGGGGAAACACCCTCAGAGAGGGTACTGGGGATAAACAGGGAGCCTAAGAGAGGGGTCAAGACAACTCATCCCCAAATGGAGCTTTACTCTGATGGTCAGCAAGCTCTGGGTGCAGTTTGGAGCGTGAAAGTGCCAGCTGGGATGGGAGAAGGAGCTCCTGGGTAATGCTGAGCCCCGATTTCAGACAAAAAGGGAACATCTGAGTTTCTCCAGTGACCCAAAGTGGGCTGGGAGCTGCTCCAAAATGTTCCATGGCCTGACATCCCGAGCACCAGTGCAGCTCCTGCCACTGCCACAGGCACAGCTTCAGGACGGGTGTCTTGACTCACATCTTATGCAATCCCTCTCCTCCCCAGGAAGTGAGAAGGAACCGATTAAATCTGCCCACACAGCGTCTCTAATGCCTGAGCTGAAAGTGCTGGGGAATTATGATGGATATATGAAGCCCTTCCCCAGGTTTTCAGGCAAATCAGGGGAAAGTTCCTTCAAAAAATGTACAGCTAATTATGGATTTTCCAGCTGCGATAATGTTTGAAGGTCTAAGTCTTTAATTAAATCAGAGGTTTACGAGTGAACATTTCTGGTAGGAGTCTGTAGGGAGTAGCCTTTGAATTGGTAAATCAGCTCCTGAATAAACCACTTGTCAAGCTGAAACGCTGCGTTCCCTGAGTTCTGTGCTAAGTTTAAACAAGAAAATAACTGCATTTCATGGAGATGAAAAATGGCAGTGCTGGGAACTGGAGATTTTCCTCACCCTCATGTGCAGAGTAGCTCCTGCAGAACATTTTCTGTCTGTGCRACTCCATCAGCTGCTGCTGCTCCAGCAGTGGAATTGTTTGTGCTCCATCACCCATTCAGCCCCTGCTCTCTGTGCTGCCCCAGCTGCTGGAGACACATCCACAGCCCCTGATTCCCTGCRAGGGTGCGGAGGCCCTGGCACAGGGTGCCCAGAGAAGCTGGGGCTGCCCCTGGATCCCTGGCAGTGTCCCAGGCCAGGCTGGACATTGGGGCTTGGAGCAGCCTGGGACAGTGGGAGGTGTCCCTGTCCATGGYAGGGGTGGCACTGGATGGTGTTTGAAGTGCCTTCCAATCCAAGCCATTCCCTGACTCTCTAACTGCACCGGTGGATTTTAGGCACTTCAGACCCAGATGTGCCAGGACTGTCCACGTCCCCAGACTGATCTCCCTGATCCAATCTGCAGCAGCATCAGGGCTCTGTGGCTGGGCCTGGGGAAGCCACAGCATCTGGTTTATATCTGTTTTACCTGTTTAACGCCTGAAACATTGAGAAGTGTTACGTTTCCAATGTCTTCTTCACCTGCAGACTCACAAGGCTGCCCATCACACCAGTGCCCTCGTGGCACTCAGGGGATCAGAACTCCAGACCATACTTTGTGCTGTTTTCCCTGAGTTCTGAAGCCACCTGCTCTCTTTCCTCACTGACCACCAGCCCACAGGCCGTTATTCCATGATGGCCTGTGGGAAACGTGACCAGCATTAAGGAATTGGTTCTGTGCTCAGCCATCTCCCCTCTGCCTGGTGCCCTCTCTTTGGTCTCTTCTGCCTTCGACTCCTCTGTCCTTCTGCCAAGTGTCCCAGTCCCAGCCCATCCCTGGAACGTCCCTGCACATCCGTGGCCACGTGCAGAGAACCTGGGCCAGATTGGCAGCGTGGCAGTTATGGAAAGTTCAGTTCCCTTGGTACAGACTAATCCGAGCCCGGGTGTGTGAGCTCTCTCTGTAATCTGTGGGGGAAAATCAGAGTCTTTTAGGGCATGAGTCAGCTAATCTGTTTTAGTCTCTATTTTGGGAGGAGATGAAGCATGTCCTCAAATTTGCTGTTCTTCTCTGTTGACTTCAAAGGGAACCCAACGTGACTTGCTCAAATGGAGGTGTCTGTGCAAGGAAAGTCTATCTTTGGGCCAATGAATCGCAACAATGAAGGGGAAGGGTGACTTCATCCATTATATATTCATTCTTTGGAGCGATGCACTCAGCCTCAAGCTCTGCTACCTGGCTGATGCACCACTCGTTCCTTGAGGGTCCCTTTTTTTGCTTCTTTCCAAGGACAGGATCTTGCCTACAACTCCCAAGAATTTATGGACAGCGTATGTTGTGACCCTTCCCTACCTCTGGAGCTTCCATGCCCTCCACGTGCCTTTCACTCTTCTCCTCTTGATGTAAGAGTTCCTTGATGTTCCCCACTCCTGCCTCAAGTACCTCACGCTGTCTCCTTCTCACTCCCTTTTGTCTCTTCCCTGCTCTGCCCCCACAGCCCCATCTGTGACTGGGAATTTCTCCCCATAGTCACACCTTAGGTTCTCTCACGGCCAAACCCCTCTGCTCTGACCCCCATCTGACACCTCCATTCCTGCCCCACCCTGCTCTGTCTCCCCCTCCAAGGTCCCTGAACACACTGAACAGTTGCTGCCACAGACTGAGGAATCCAAGGACTTGGCAAATCCAACTGGATCAGATTGCTCAGGACTTTGTCCAGTGAAGTTCTGAATACCTCCAAAGATGGACATACCGAGCCTGTCTAAGATTCTTCCAGTGCCCATCCATTTCAGGACCTCAGAAATGCTCATTCCAGAGTCCCTCATGAAAGTTAAATGAATAAAATGTTTAAAAGTTAAATCTCAAATCCAGTGGTTCATCCTCACCTTCCCTGACCCGTGAGTCAGTTCCAGAAGTTACCCTGACCTTGAAGTCTTGTTCTTCTCTGGAACCTTCCTATTTCTCCAGTGGCTCCTTCAGGGCAGACATCTTCAGTGTGGACTTTAGAGGATTTTCTCTCTCCTTTATGAGCTGGAAGAGAATTGTACATGCCCTGGCCATGGGTGCTGGGACTCAGAACCCCAGAGCTGACCCCAGCATGGGCAGCAGGAAAGGTGGGAATTCTGCCTCTGTGCCCTAATCAGGTGAGACCCCACCTGCAGAGCTGCCCMAGCCCTGGGGCCAACAGCAGAAGGACGTGGAGCTGCTGGAGAGAGTCCAGAGGAGGCCTCGGAGCTGCTCCAGGGCTGGAGCCCCTCTGCTCTGGAGNGCTTTTCATTCTTACAGAATCATTGCACTTCCAATATTGGAGAATAACAGGATGGGGTGGTTCGGAAGGGACCTTAAAGCCCATCTCATCCCGACTCCTGCCATGGGCAGACACCTTCCACTGGACCAGGTTGCTCCAAGCCCCGTCCATCCCAGCCTTGGATGCTTCCAGGAATGGGGCAGCCACAGCTTCTCTGGGCAACCTGTGCCAGGGCCTAAAGGGGCTCCAGGAGAGCTGGAGAGGGACTGGGGACAAGGCCTGGAGGGACAGGACACAGGGAATGGCTTCCCACTGGGAAAGGGGAGATTGGGGTGGGATCTTGGGAAGGAATTCCTGGCTGGAAGGGTGGGGAGGGGCTGGGCTGGAATTCCCAGAGCAGCCGTGGCTGCCCTTGGATCCCTGGAAGTGTCCAAGGCCAGGTTGGACACTGGGGCTTGGAGCACCCTGGGATGGTGGGAGGTGTCCCTGCCCTTGGCAGGAGGGTTGGAACTCCCTGGTGTTTAGGGTCCCTTCCAGCCCCACCCGTTCCCCGGTTCCCGGTCAGCCCCAGGACCCCGCTGTGCCCGCGGCTCCCTCAGCGCTCCCGGCCCCTTCCCGCCCTTCCCGCGTTCTGCTGCCGCTCCTGCAGGAGCTGCCCCGCGGGGGCCCGGGGAGCGGAGCTGCCTCCCCTCACGCTGGCCGACATTGGCTCATTGTTCCCTCCCTGCTCCATCTGTCCGGCCCCATCTGTTCGTGCTGCCGGAGCCTCAGACCTTTGTGAGACACAGCCTGTCCTTTTTATTTCTGGGTCTGAGCGGCGAGAGCTGCAGCGTGGCCTGGCTGGAAGCGGGGCTAACGGGCACTTTAATCAGGGAATTCAATAAACAAACCGTTATTTTATGTAATTTATATATAAACAAGTGTTCCTTCATTGAACTCGCACCAATGGGGGCCTGGCCTTCGCCTCGCATGAGAAGCCTTGAATTCATACAAGACTTGACCTCCCCAAATCCTCCCCAGGGGTAACGAGTGACTGCCTCAGTTTTAACCATCTGATCATCCTGAAATTACCGAAGTTACAATTATAAACCTCCAAAGTAAGAGTAATAACATGCAACTGGAGCTCATTTCCAGACTTGGCTGAGAAAAGGCTGTAACCAGACTGAGCAATTTTAATTTAGGTAAATTAAGGGTTTAAATTTAGCCCGGTAACTAAAATCCCACGAATCACAAACCATCGCCCCGTGTTAATTGCACGAGCATCCTCTTATTATTTCTTGGTTTCTGACCAGTCAGAAATCCTCAGCCCAGCATTAGTCATGCCCTGGGTGTCTGGGAACTTGTAATACTTGACATTGTGTTTCTTTCTTACTTCATGGAAAGGTTTTTTATTGCTTTACTATTAAAGTACAGTACAGGGCTATTTTGGGACAGAAACCTTTAAAATTAACTGAGTTTTTATACTTTGTAAAAATGAGACCTACCTGAGAAACTATTTCAGTGCTCATTCTTCAATTTAATACTGAGTAGCTGAAGCAGTAAAAGATTTTGCTCTTAATCATATTAATGAACTTGATTATTTTAGGAACCCAGGCTGCCAAGCAGGTTATCTATTTCAGTCTGCAACTGCATCATAAATTAACAGAGCAATTAAAAGCAAACGTGGAGCAAATAACAAAAATGTGAAGGGTTTCACAGGGAGGGTGGTTAGGCAGGGGGGGAATGGTGTGAAAGCAGCAGAGTCCCAGGAATGTGTTTTAGAGTTGTGCCATTTGGTCATTCCCAGTGCAGTCAAGAAGGAAATGGGATTTCCTTGCACAGAAGTTAGGATTATGCTGTCTGTAGATGTTTTCTACATGGACTGTTTATTTTATTCTCTCTTGAAGGGGTAATGACTTTAAACTGAAAGAGGGAAGGTTTAGATGGGATATTAGGAAGAAATTCTTCTTGTGAGGGTGGACAGGCCCTGGCACAGGGTGCCCAGAGCAGCTGTGGCTGCCCCTGGATCCCTGGCAGTGTCCAAGGCCAGGTTGGACATTGGGGCTTGGAGCAGCCTGGGACAGTGGGAGGTGTCCCTGCCCATGGCAGGAGTGGCACTGGAGGGGCTTTGAGGTCCCCTCCAACCCCAACCATTGCCTGATTCCATATTTATAGGACATATCCCAGAAACGTTTCACATTCTGGATACAGATTCAGTCCAGAGAAATCCAGTMATAAAAAGCAATATTTATGTCTTGTAGCTGTAGAAGTCCCAGCCAGGAGCAAAGTGCTGAGCACTGTCTGAGGGAAGAAGGAGGGGTTTGTTATTCAGAGTTACCCACCAAAGACTGGGACAGGGAGCAGTTCCAGTGTGGGATGGGGACGGTCACCTCTCCAGGGGCTTTGGCTGTTCAAAAGTCCTGGGGGGTTTTGCTTCACCACCAACTTTACGGGAGCAGCTTCCTCTGCAATTCCCACTGTGGGAGCCACTGTGAGCTCTTCCTAATTATGGCATCAGGGAATGGCCTGGGTTGGGAGGGACCTTTTAAAGCCCCTCCAGTGCCACCCCTGCCATGGGCAGGGACACCTCCCACTGTCCCAGGCTGCTCCAAGCCCCAGTGTCCAACCTGGCCTTGGACACTGCCAGGGATCCAGGGGCAGCCCCAGCTGCTCTGGGCACCCTGTGCCAGGGCCTCCCCACCCTCACAGGGAACAATTCCTTCCCAAGATCCCATCCATCCCTGCCCTTTGGCAGTTCACCCTCACAAATTCCACCCCCAGCTCCTCTTTGCAGAGCTCCCCTGGGCATTGCAGACATTGGGTTCTCCTGAAGGACAGAGCCTGAAGCAAGGCCTGGGAGCCTGAGCTGTGCTTTTCCTGGCCGGAAGGCATCACCCATCAGTGTCCCTCAGGTAACATTTATGTGACAGTGCCATTAACTCCCCAGTGTCTCCCCAAGATAAGGGAGAAAATCATCCTTCTCCATCGCAGCAGCTCCCAGTGCTAATGAAGGAGATTCCTGCTGGGGAATGGGGAATGTTTCCTATGGCAGGGAAAACACATCCCCTCACATGCCCAGCCCCCCGTGGAGCTTTGCCTGAGCCCAGAGCCAGCAGGGGTGGGGGCAATGATCTCCAGGCCTCAGCCATCCTTGTTCTAAATCCCTCGTGCCCATTTCATGCCTCAGATGGATCCCAGAGGATTTTCCATCCCGGGCTCTGCGCTGCCTGGGAACAGCTTAGTTACTCACCTGTGCCCTGAGAGCCATCAGTGGTGAACGCTCCAAACACCCCATGCTGGGCTGCCAACCTCGAGCTGAAGGGTGAGAAAAGAAAGATGAGAGGAAAGGAAACGCGAGATGATTGATAAAAATATAATTCCGCTGATAATTCCATCTGTCAGACTAATAACTCGCTTGTAATGTTTTTTAATAATAATAACTCCTGCTTACATAACAGCTCCTATATGTGGCTTTTTAAGTAGTTTGTAAGTATTAATTAAAGCCCAAAACAGCCATGTGAGGCAGATGGGAATTCACATCCAATCTCCCTGTCATCACTCCCGCATTCCACAGGCAGGGAAGTTGGCAGGGCTGGCTCCAGGCTCTGCAGCGCTGCAGGCGAAATTCAGATTGCTGTGAGCAGAGCAGTTCCTGTCCCTGGCATGCAGGGACCCGGGCATGCAGCAGGGTGGGATGAGCAGGAAGAAGGGTTTGGGACACTTCCTGCCAACACTGCTCCCTGCAGACCTCAGGAATCAGATCCAGCAGTCCTGGGRTGAGACTCGGCCATGTGGAGCCAGGGTACCCTGGACACAGCTCTGGTCACTGCTGGGATGGTCAGAACTGTCCCCATCCTGCTGCCCCATCATTGTTACCATCACTATTATCATTATTTTTATCTTTGATGCTGTAACTTGGGTCCTGGCCACGGTCCAGCAAAGAAAAGCCTCCCCTTGGGTTTCAGGGTACAGAAACACAACTCCAAGTCACTTGGCCCGAGCTAAGGCAGAACAGGCACACARGGTGACCCACTGTCCTGGCCAGCACATGGCTGTCCCACCTGGATGGCTCTGAGCTCCCAGAGGGGCAGTGGAGCTCAGGCAGTGGAGCTTAGGGAGTATCCACGGCCCTAAACCAGGTGCTTCTCTTGGCTGGGCCCTTTTTTACCCCACCTGAGCAGATCAGGTGTGTGTGGGACAGACACAGAGCCCATTTGCATCAGCACAGAACTCCATCCCTGATTTAAAAACAAATCAAATTTGTAATTACTCTATGCAGATGCTGCTGGCTGAAGCAAATGTCCACAGTGAGTTCTTTCAGGTTTTAAGCTGGTCATTTTAGCTGCAAAGACAAAATGCAACCCCCGGTGCAGCGCTGGGAGGGGTCACACATCCACAGTGGCAGCTCCTGGTTTGCATCCCCCAAAGCCAGGCCCAGATTCCCGGCTTTGTCCATCCCCACCCACTGACCTATTCCCTGCTGAGTCACTTTGGCTGTGCTGCCTCAACCTTTTCATGCTCTCCCCCGCTCCCTTCAATACAGAAACCAATCTAAAATGGGGATTGATTTTAAAAGCGCATTTCTTTCGCTCTCCTGGCTGTTGCAGCTGCCAGGCTGGGACTTCACACAGCCCTTGTCAGAGCTGTCACCAGGAACGTGTGATGGGGACTTGTGTCTGGGAGGTCATTCTGAGTGTGGGGGCTGGGAGTCAACACCTGGGAGGTGCAAGACGTCCATCCTCATCCCCTGGGCTGCCTCAGACATCCGTGAGCTCAGCTTCCTTGGAAACCAGGCTTAGGTGACTGCGCATCCATCCCTCTGTCTGTTCATACTCCTAATTTTAAAGGAATAAAGTAATAACTGAGAGCCTTGGGCAGCTTCAGCCACGGGAGCACAAAGATGAGGAAGAGTCCGGAGGGGAATCCATATGAGGGATGGCTGAGGGCACTTGGAATGTTCAGCTGGAGCAGAGGAGACTGAGGGCAGAGCTCAGTGGGGGCAGCTCCAATCTCTGTGACGGGGACAGGACCAGGGAACGGCTGGAGCTGGGCCAGGGCAGGCTCAGGCTGGAGAGCAGGGAAAGGCTCTTCCCCCCGAGGGTGCTGGGCACTGCCCAGGCTCCCCAGGGAATGGGCACGGCCCCGAGGCTGCCAGAGCTCCAGGAGCGTTTGGACAGCGCTGCCAGGGATGCCCAGGSTGGGGTTGTTGGGGTGTCTGTGCAGGGCCAGGGTTGGATGGATGATCCCTGTGGGTCCTTCCCAGGGGAGGATTTTCTATGATTTTATAACCTGAATGTTGTGAATGTCCCAAGCATGGAAAGATTTTTGTGGAGTCTCTTAATTAGAGCCCTGGGAGGTATCAGGGGACCCAATTAAGAGCTGCAGCTCTGTAGGACCTCAGACTCCCCTGGTCCCCCTAGCACTGCCCACCTTGTTCGCTCGCTCGGCTCCTCTCGCTTGGCTCCCACCTGTCCACCCCCACCTGCCTGGGCTGAATTCTCTCCTCTCCCAGACAATTCTTTATGTCAGAAGTTGCCCTCTCCACCCTCATCTCCTTCTCAACCCCTCTTCCACTCCGTTGCCCTTTTTCCTGTTTGGTTTCCATTCCCCTGACGTGCCCACGATGTGCCAACCCCAACCTCTGATCTCTGACAGTGACTAACGGGGCTGAGCTGAGTCACTGCTCCTGGCTCAGCACGGATCCACGGATCCCAACACCGCATCACTCCGGACACAGTTACGGGCAGGAATTGCGTCCCCTCAGGTGGCTTTTCCAGCTGCCATTTTTGGCCACAGGATCGCCCAGAATGTGCGTGTGGACAATGAACTATGGTAGCCTGAGTGTTGTGGGGGTATGGGAGTTTTCAGTAATTCTGTCAGCAGGGTTTCTGTGCCTTCCCACCTGTGAAGGGAGATGCTCTTGGCTGAGCTGTTTGGCATCCACCCTACTCGGATCTTAGAAGCTCCTTTGAAAATCCACGTGCCCCAAATTTGGGATTTTGTACAGCAGAACAAAGCCATGGCCAAGCACAGGTCTGGAAGAGCCTGGAATCCCATTGCCTGGGAAGGAGAAGTCCCCTGCTTTTGGGTTCTTTCTCTGCTGAGATGGAGCTCAGCCATAAAGGCCACAACATCCATGGGATTGACCTCGGAGCAGTGATCAGGGAAGCTGCAGGCAAAGCCTGCAGAGTGCAGACAGGAGGAATGTGCCCTTCGGAGAGTCAGGGAATGGGTTGGGTGGGAAGGACCTCAAAGCCCCTCCAGTGCCACCCCTGCCACGGGCAGGGACACCTCCCACTGTCCCAGGCTGCTCCAAGCCCCAATGTCCACCCTGGCCTTGGACACTGCCAGGGATCCAGGGGCAGCCACAGCTGCTCTGGGMAYYCYRKBCCAGSSCCTCCCCACCCTTCCAGCCAGGAATTCCTTCCCAAGATCCTACCCCAATCTCCCCTTTCCCAGTGGGAAGCCATTCCCTGTGTCCTGTCCCTCCAGCCCTCATCCCCAGTCCCTCTCCAGCTCTCCTGGAGCCCCTTGAGGCTCTGCAAAGCCCCAATCCTGCCGGTACAGAAGGGAAATGTTTCCAGTGAAGTTGTTTCCTGGATGCAAAGCTGAATTGCTGCACCCAGCACGGGCACTCTGCTGCTGGCTCCTCCTGCTCCAGCTGCTCATTAAGGCATCCTGGCTGTTCCCTTTTCCAACACCTCCTTTCAGCTGCTCAGAACTTTTGCCAAGCTAGAATTGTTTGGACAAGAATTTTCTGGGACAAATGTTCCTCTCCACCTGAGATTTTGTGTAAAGTTTCGAGTAAAACAGTTCTGTGGTTTTCCAGGTGTGAGGGGAGGAGAAAATAAACATTGTTTTGCCAGATTAGAAAACGTTTTGGAGTGCTCTAAAATGTGGAGATCCTATCCCAGGAAAATCCACCTGAACAGCTTTGGAAAATCTGGCTTTTTTCCTTGTTCACCTGGTCCAGTGGAAGGTGTCTGCCCCTGGCAGGGGTCGGGATGAGATGGGCTTTAAGGTCCCTTCCGAACCACCCCATCCTGTTATTCTCCAATATTGGAAGTGCAATGATTCTGTAAGAATGAAAAGCAAACAGACGTTTTGGCAAAGAGCACAAAAGGGTTTGAACACCTCTGGGGAGTTAAAGCCTCAGCTTTGCTCTTCCAGGGAAGAGTAATTCACCACCAGCCAGTTCCATGAGTCAGCTTCTCAGTGTCAGGTGGCTCCAGGGGCTGGCTTGGCCCTGTGATTCAGTGGGAATGGGAATGTATTCCCTGTTTTCCATGAACTTACCCATGACAAAGGGGAAGTGAAACCTGGCAGTCCTTAACAAACATTCCAGGCTCGGCTCAGGCAAGAGCCTGACGTTTGCAAAGCAGCGCAGCATTTTATGGAACACACAGAGAAACAGCAAACATCCATCACCTCATTCCTGAGTGCAAGGAAGGGTTGGAATCACCGAGGAGAAAGTGCCGAATCACCACCTCTGATGTCACACCTTCAAAGCCTTGCACCACAGCAAAGTCACAGCAGTGCCAGCGAAATTTCATCTCCTGGAAAACATGCGTGTGTCTTCCTTGGAAACCTTTGAGCTTCCAGTGCTTCCTGGGCTTTACAGCTTTTACTGTCAGTGTTTGAAGATGAAGTCTAAAAAAAGGGGGAAAAGAGAAGAAAATGCCATGTGGAGGTTAAAATAGAAAATATTTAAATGTTCTGTACCAGAACTGGTTGTCTCAGAGCTAAGAGTAAATAGTCATGAGCATATTCAGACCCTAAGGGCACGGGGATCATGCCTTGGACAAATCAGGAAATTCAGGAAATTTTCCTGAGAAATCAGCTTTATTTCTTTCATTGGGAGAAGAGGAAAGGAGAATTCCCACCAGTCACTGAAGAAACAAAACTGCACACAGCATCAGATGTCTGTGTGTGTGTGAAGTCAGAGGCAGGGCAGGATCATCCCAGGGTGGTCAGGGTTGGAGTGGACCTTGAGGACATCCAGTTCCAACCAAGTCCCCCATCCCCGTTGGGTGGGGGATGTTCACCTGAGAGCCCCTTCTAAAACACTTCCCAACATTAATGAATTAAATCTGACAATGTTCCTCTGCCTCAGGGCATCAAACAACCTTCCTGGGTTTGGCCCAGGGCAGCTGTGGCTGCCCCTGGATCCCTGGCAGTGCCCGAGGCCAGGCTGGACATTGGGGCTTGGAGCAGCCTGGGTCAGTGGGAGGTGTCCCTGCCATGGCAGGGGTGGGACAGGRTGGGATTTAGGGTCCCTTCCCACCCAAACCATTCCCTGATTCTCTCCCAAACCTGTCTCATGGGAGGTGTCTCCAGAGCCTCAGCCAGTGGGGCTGGATAACCCAYGGCTCTGGAGCACCCATGGATTCCCTCTCCAGGGGTGAGCTGGGCATGGAGTGAGGATGTTTAACCAGGTCCTTTCCCCTCGGGAGGCCAAGGCACGGTCCAGGCATGAGATAAATGTCATTTAATCAGCAGAGCCGAGGGGTGGCCGAGGGAGCACGGCCCTGCCCTGCTGGAGAGGGGTGATCCCAGAAACCCTGGGCAACTAAACATTTTCCTGGGAGCTGAAGTCCCCTGTAGGAAAAGCTGCTGATTCCAGGTGGCAAACGTGCAGCTGAACTGGCTGGATCTGTCCCAGGATCCTGATTCCCCCCAGCACCTCAGTCCCAGCTTGCTGCAGCTCCGAGCCCTTCCCAGTGCTCAGGGGCAACGAGGAGCAGAGGGATGGGTCAGTGCCTGGCCAGGATTCCCTGGGTAAGGAGCTGGGATGGAGCCAGAGCGTGGGAGAGACACGACCCAGGACTTCCAGGGGATTTCCCAGTTAAAATATAGCCTCTGCTTGGCACAGAGGAACTGCCTAACCCAGATTTGGGGAATCACAACAGCCAGGGCTGAGTGTGAGCACTGCTCTGAGACCTGAAAGCAGAAAGCATTTTAAAAAAATACAGGAAATAAAAGTCTTTTTTTAATCTACAGATCCAGCAATCTGGGGAGTCACCTTTGTGTTACCTGAACACTTTGGGTCCACAGTGCTGAGCGAATCCTCATTTCTGGGTATTTTTCCTGTCTGTGAGGGAAGGAAATGTTTGGTTTTTGCATGGAATCATTAATTTGGTGATTGTTCCTGGGCAGAGGTTTAAAGGGCCAGCACTGAAAGAGGTGATCAAGCTTTAAGAGTGTCTCCCCTCAGGAACATCATTTTTTATTTTTATTTATCTATTGCCCCAGAATTCCTTGAAGCAGACTCAGCTCCTTCTCCTGTTTATTTTTAGTTATGAACTGGAGCAGGGAAGGAGAACTCAGTGTGAGCTGAGCCTGCATCTGTCATCTCTGGCTGTCACAGCACCACAGACACCGTGTCCGTGCCCTGCCTCACATCCAGCAGCGTCTCCAGCGATCACATCCCGCTTTCCTTGGGAAAACTGGCAAAAGAGAACTCAAAGAAGGAACTTTACAGCATCAACAGGCCCCAGCATTGCCTTTAAATCAGCACCAGGTTCTCTTGCCAGGGGTTTCTATGGAGACACTGCACTGTCCTGGCAGCACTTTGTGCTTCGTGCTAATTCTGTTTATGTTTGTCGGAGTGGGCAGAGTGCTCTGTCCGTGTGGAGCAACCCAGGATTCCCCTGGATCCATCCAGCAGAGCTCCAGGCACAAAGCAAGGAGACAGCAGCACTTCCTTCTAACTCCTGTAGGATTTAACCAGGGCTTGTGGCTCCGGGTCTGCCCAGAGAGGAGAGTCCTGGAGGGCACCTGGAAGTGAACCTGGCCCTGTGCCATGGTCTGGTGGGAGCAGCTGAGAGAGCTGGGAAGGGGCTGGAGCGTGTTCAGGGAAGGGAACGGAGCTGGGAAGGGGCTGGAGCCCCAGGAGCGGCTGAGGGAGCTGGGAAAGGGGCTCAGCCTGGAGAAAAGGAGGCTCAGGGGAGACCTTGTGGCTCTGCACAACTCCCTGACAGGAGGGGGCAGCCGGGGGGGGTCGGGCTCTGCTCCCAGGGAACAGGGACAGGAGGAGAGGGAACGGCCTCAGGCTGGGCCAGGAGAGGCTCAGAGTGGATACCAGGGAAATTCCTCCATATTGAGGGTGGTCAGGCCTTGGAAGTGCCCAGGGCAGGAGTGGAGTCCCCATCCCTGGAGGGATTTAAAGCCCTGTGGATGTGGCACTTGGGGTCATGGGGCAGTGGTGGCCCTGGCAGTGCTGGGAGAAGAACTGGACTCRATGGATTTGGAAGGGCTTTTCCAATCAAACAATTCTGGGATTCTGTGTTTGTGCACCCAGTGGGGCACACCCAGTGAATTGGCTGGGATGTTGCAGAGGCTGGAGTCAATTCCATGCTCCCTGCAGCCCTTGGTGCTTTTCCAAGCACCGCTTCCAGTSGTGCCCGTGACCACCCCTCAGCTCCTGTTCCGTCTGATCACAAGGAGGGAACTCACACCTGGCCCAGCCCCACTCGGAGATGAATTTATCCAACAGCTTTTCATTTGTGAGAGTTATTTGCTTCCTTGACCAGCTCATTGCTCCTTTTCAGGAAAGCTTCCAAGAATGTGGAGAGATGCTCTCCAGAATCATTAATCAGAGCAGCGGGAAGATTTATTAACTCTGCTCTCCGTGCAATAAACCCATCAGGCTCCGAAGTCAGCTCTGTGCCATCAATTCCTCCTCCAAATTTAAAGGCTGCTAACGAAGGCAGGTCCATCCAGCCAGCCCTGATTTATTGCTTGTGGCTGCAGGATTGTGATCCTGACTCAACTCCAAAATCCAGGAGTGAAATGAGAGCAGTCCTTTTTTTCAGTATTAATTACATTAATAAAACTCAATGATGTTCATGCCAAAGGTTGGGAGTGCAGGGACTCTTCCATGGAACTCTTCAAATGAGCTGCTTTGGTGTCTCGGTGTGTAATTAGGGAAACACTGAGCTACAGTGTGGGATGTAAATGAACACAAATTAAATCTGTTCTGTAGCTCAGCCACAGGAAGAGCAGAATTTCCCCTCTCCCTCAGCTGGGCTGCCCAAACCTGGGGGAGAGGGGAAAAGCATCACCCTAAAATGCAAGTGCCAGGGGGCATTTTTCACCCCCAAGTACCATGGGGTGAAGAACGTGGCTGGATCCGTGTTCGGATTGACTCAGAGAACCCCACATTCCCGATCCAGGACATGATCCCATCCCTGTGGTGCCGGAGGAAGGAGATGTCCCTGGGCTGTTCCAGCACCTCCTGCTGCAGTCACACACTGGGCACCCTCTGGACTTCGGGGCACTCCTTTTCTCCAGGCTGAGCCCCTTTCCCAGCTCCCTCAGGAATTCTCCAGCCCCTTCCCAGCCCCGTTCCCTTCCCTGGACATGCTCCAGCCCCTCAGGGTCTCTCCAGAGCTGCCCCCAGCACTGGAGGTGCCCCAGCAGTGCCAGCACAGGGACGGGCACTGCCCTGGCCCTGCTGCCACCCCAGTGCAAGCCCAAGGTCCATCGGCCTCCTGCCCACCTGGGCACCCTGGGCTCGTGTCCAGCTGCCGTCACCAGCACCCCCAGGGCCTTTCCCAGCCCCTCTGCCCCAGCCCCGAGTTCTGCAGGGGACGCTGTGATCAACCTGCAGGACCTGGCACAGCCTCCCTCGAGTCTCTGCAGGACACTCCCTGCTCATTCCCAGGGTCGACCTCAGTTCCCAGTAATCCCCGTGGGCACTGGAAAACCGGGTGTGGAAACTGGATGGCTGCCCGGGAAGGGAGGGAAGGGTGGGGACAAAGCCGCCTGGAGCCTTTTTCCCGTCCCGGGGCGAGGAAACGGCTCCTCCACGTCCCCCCAGCTCAGCTTCTGTGCCCTGTCCCTCTCCAGGGGGGTTTTATCCCGATGGTTCCTTAATGAACGCCTTGACCGATTGCGGGACTGGCGCTTGCATCTCGTAGGGGCCCGGGGTCCCCGGCACACCTGAATATCCCCGGCACAATCTCTGCCATCCCGGCACAATCTCTGCCATCCCGGCACACCTGAATGCCTCCAACACACCTGGCTGTCCCCAACACAACTTCTGCCACCTCGACACAACCTCTGCCATCCCAGCACTCCTCGCCTCCTCTCCTGGGAGCCCCAAGGGTCTCCGCGAGCCTCTGCCTGCCCTAAAAACCCTGCCTAGSCTGGGAGACCACGCAGAGCCGAGCAGGAGGGGCCCGGAGAGGACACGCAACCCTCCTGATTTGCATCCGCGATGGGCATTGGGATGTCCTGCAGCTAATTAGGAGCCTAATGATGCTCAGGGCTCGTTGAGGAGCTTCAGCTGAAAACTGTAAAATAAAAGTTCAGTGTTTTGCTTCATGCTTTTTCTAAATAAAGCAGTCCAGTAATTTGGTTTAAAACATGCTTTATTTAAAAATATGCACAATTTGTTTAGAGGTGATTAAAACCAGCATGAGATAAATGAAGAAAGACCTATTTGGGGCTCAGTGAATCATTTCATTCAGACTGAAAGACTTGGAAATGTTTGCAGCTTCCCAGTCATTACATCAGGGCACACAAACTCTTAGGATGAAAAGGTGATTTTAGAAAGAAGTTGAGAAAATGGTCCCCTCCTGCTTTAGGACTTTGTTAGAGCCAAATCGTGGTGTTCCTGGGAGCCCTGGCCTCAGCCCCGCGCTCACCCTGAGCCGGATTAATCCTCCTGCCGCTGGCTGCTGTGTGCAAAAACACACTAAAAATACTGGGATTAGGGCGTGTGAGGAAGAAGAGAATAGAAACCCCACTCCTGCTCCCTCTGGCTGCTGCCAGAGCTGCCGGAATTAGCGCCTTGCCTTTAGTCTGGGGTGGGATTTGGTTATTTGGGGGGCAGCAGAGATTATTTCTGACTGTTGCCTATTTTTAGGAGCGGGGCTTTGCCAAGCTGCTCTGCCATTCCTGTACTTGATGTCATTCCAGAACTGCAGGCAGCAGCCACATTCCAGGGATTTTACCCCAAAATGGCAGCTTGGGGTAAAAAAAGCAAGGACACAGGAGAAGGAATCCGTAAATGTGAAGGGCAGGGAGAGCTGTGGTGGCCAGTGGAGCACCTGGAGAATGTGGAGATGTGCAGCAACCTAAAACCGGGAGGGAGATAACCATCGGCCCTGACCTCACCTGGCCCAGGCGCTGAAATTCCAGCCTCGTGCCCAGGAATTAAAAATAAAGAGCCCCTTTTGGCAGGCGTTTCATAGAGCCTCACGTGCTGCTTGAGTCTGCTGGGGCTGCCCAGACATGCCTGAGGAAAATCCTCCCTGGAGAAGACCCTTGGAGCAGCCCTTCTCCTCCCCAGGGCTGGTGGACGGCGGGAGGTGGCCCTGAGCCCCTGCCCCACCTCTCCAGGTTGTCTCCTGTGCCTCCGGAGCATCCTCTGCAGGCACCGGGAATAGGCACCCAGGGAGACAGCACCGCTGGGCCTGGGCCAGTTTCCATGGAAATGCAGAGCACTGCGTTCTTCTGGAAGTTTTCCTGGAAGGGGAGATGGATGGAGCGATCGGAGTGGGAGAGGGAGGGCAAAGAGATGAGATCCACACTGCCAGAGGRCAGGGATGGATGGGATGTTGGGAAGGAATTCTCGGCTGTGAGGGTGGGCAGGCCCTGGCACAGGGTGCCCAGAGCAGCTGTGGCTGCCCCTGGATCCCTGGCAGTGTCCAAGGCCAGGCTGGACATTGGGGCTGGAGCACCCTGGGACAGTGGAAGGTGTCCCTGATGGGCTTTAAGGTCCTTCCCACCCCAAACCATTCCAGGATTCCCTGATCCAGTGTCCCATCCCTGGGCTCTCTCCTGTGGCCGTCCCGACTGGAATCACTGCTGAGCCACACTGTGCCCTCCAGCCCCTGGGAAATCCATTGCCAGCTCCAAGAGCCTGGAATGCTGCTCCCTTCTCCATCCCAGACACCTGGCAGAGGGAGCTCTGGGGTGGTTGCTGAAGAATTTGGGCTCTGGGGTTGGCTTTGGTGTGGCTTTGGTGGGGGTGGTACAAAGGAGATGGATCTGGGAGGTGGGGAGGGAATTCCAGGGTTGGGTGCAGCACCCACACAGCAGCTGGGGAGCTGTGGGTGCTGCAGGGCAGCCGCCCCTTGGGTGCCCACCCTGTCCCTGCCCCCTGTGGGGGATCAGCAGCACTTCCAAGGGGGATTCCTTTAACATTCTCAATTCCATTGGCTGCTCCGCCCCCGCTGCACAGCAAACCTGAGCAATGGGCAGAGATTCCCAGGGACACCGCTGGCCRTGAGGGATGGCAGTGCTGGGGAGTGGGAAGTGCTGGGGGTTCTTGTCGTTCCCTCAGCTTGCAGGGTCAAAAACCACGTTGGAATTCCAGAAGCGTCTTCTTGAGTGTTGAGGATCAGAGCCAACAGAGCTTTTCTCATCCATGGGAGAAGCCTTGGAAGGGGTCAGTGTTCCCAGCAGGGAATTCCCAGCTCTGCCCATCAGCACAGAGGGGCTCTGTTCCCCAGCAGGAGGTGATTGAGCAGCCCTGGATCCATCACACACCCATTGCTTGGAGGCTCTTCTGAACCTGCAGGGGTGGAAACACTGGGAACGCTCCGAAGGCACGGAAACGGGGATTTCTTCACCTAAAACTTACATCATCTCCCAGCACAGGAAATGGAGAGGGTTCCAAGAGGCATCAGTGGAAAAATCCCCTGAGGAGCACTGAATGTGGGGCACCAGGTGCTGCAGAGGTGCCATGAATGTTCAGAGCTTGGAGGAGACATCTGGAACTTGCACTTTTCCCCAGTTGCCTGTGGGCTGTGGGCACACAGCCCTGAGTTTGGCTGCCAAAGAAGCTTTGCCATGAACCAGCCCTCAGCCCATCCCTCTGGAAAAATGAATTCCAGTCTCACATCAGCACTGCCCATCTCTGCCCTTGCCCCTGCCTGGGGCTGCCTGCTCTTCCCTGCCTCGTGTTTCAGTGGGAAAAGTTATTCCCAGGCCTTCCCCCAGCTTCTCTCTGGCCTGTGGCAGGGCAAGGCAAGGCAGGAGGAAGAGGATGATTTTCCTCCTTTCCATGGCGGCTTCTCCCTTAAACAGGGCTGTGAGTCCTGGGAGCATCCAACGCCTGCCAAAACCTGCCAGATTAAGGGGCAGAGCCAAGCCAGGCCTCCAAAGATGAAAACCAGGGGAGAAAGCAGACGAAGCCGAGAACCGAGGCTGGATTTCCATGCTGTAACCCCAGCTGGGAGCACGGATTGGGGAGCCGGGAGGGAAGGAGGCTGCTGAGCCATTGCCGTGGGTTGGTGCCAGTGTGGCAGGACAGAGCTGGGACCCAGCTGGCCCCGGCTCCGGGGGAACCAGCGGGGTGGAGCASCAGGAGCAGCAAGGAGCTGGCCAGGCAGGACTCTGGGGGTGGGCAGGAGCCCAGGGTGTGTGGCCAGTGCCAGCCGGGCGCAGATGGCCGTGCCAGGGGGGAGCGCCGGGCTGGCAGCCCATGGGATGTTCGGAGGGGCTGGAGCTGCCTGAGCCCCTGGAAAGCCCAGAGACACCCCCAGAGACACCCCCAGAGACACCCCCAGAGACACCCCCAGAGACATCCCCAGCTCCCAACAGCAGTGGGGCAGAACCAGCTCCTGCTTTGGGGTCGTTCTGCTGCCCCAAGGACACCCCCAGTTCACAGAGGGACCCCAAATCCCTGTGCCTGGCTGACCCGTGGCGGGGAGATGCCCACGGACACCTGGGGAGCAGCCCCAGCGCTTCCCAGACCACTGCAGCTCCAAACACCTCGTGTGAAGCCTCCTGCAGCACCTCAGGGACCAGGGAAAGAGAGAGAACCCAAAAACCGGTGCRGAGCCTGAGCCTGGTCCCTCCGGGGGTCTGTGAGCGGCGGGGGGAGCTGGACACGGCTCGGATTTCCTCCCTGTTCCTTGTGACGACACGATTCCCCCCAGGAAGGCAATCCCACCTCCTCGGCAGCCAAGGGCCCCTTCTGGCGCGGGAAATGCGGTGCCAGCACCTGATCCAGAGCTTGGCTTCAGCCGTGGTCACGTTTCCCATTACCTCATGCGTGGTGTCACCKCCACAGCCACACTCCCTCCACGGACAGTGCCGTCCTGGAGGGTCACTTTAAACTGGGTTGGGTTTTAGCATATAGAAATGTAATATAAAAAGCTTTTTAATAGAAGTCTCTATTTCTATCAGGCTTAAAGGATGAAAGCATTCATTCAGGGGAGATGGGGACATCAGACAGGACCTTCACAGCCACTCCTGCCCAGGCAGATGAAGGTTTATAAACCACACAATGGTGGTTGATTTTCTTACCTGGGGAGCTGAACAGTTGCCGCTATTTTAGGATCAGCTCTGAGGCTGAGGGGAGGTTTATAAGAGCAGCCCCTGACGCGTGGCTGTGGCAGGAACCTCCCAGGTGTTGTCTAAAAGGAGGGACAATGTTTTCCATCCCTTGGAGATGTGCCTGTGCTGGCAGCAGAGCTGTCCCAGCTGTGCACRGCAAAGATCCGACTGCAGCTCGGAGACTGGGGATCCTACACATCCTAAAGCCTGACATCCCTGACAGGCAAGGTGGGCACAGCCAAATAAAACCAGAGTGACCAAGGCCTGGTGGGTCCAGTGATGCAGCCAAGGAGAGGTGGAGAGGAGATCCGGGACGCCCAGGTCCATCCCTTGGTCGTGTCCCAGAGGCATCCAGCACATCCCTCACAGCAGGCTGGGCTGGTGCTCAGTGGCCACAGGTGGAATGTTTCAAACCTGGTCACCATCTTGGTCCCCATCATGTCCTGAAGCTCCAAATTCCAGCGTCACTGAGCACTGCAGGGTGAGGTTTGCCTTTGATTTACTGAAACCCACGGTCTGGCCGTTGCCCTGGGCTCCCCTCATCTCCTGTGAGGGGAATGATGGGATCCCACGGAACACTTCCACACTCTGATCATTACCTGGATCTCTCCAGCCCCTCTTTTGTTTCCAGCCTGACCCTCGCAGCTCATTCCCCGACTCTCCCTGAATTCCCAGGGGGGTTGATGCCTCCTTGCCCCTCTGTGCCRGTGCTCTGGGTGCGTTTGCAGAGGCAGCAGCTGCCCCCAGTGAGAGGAGGTGCTGCAAGACACAAATCCCAGTGCTCTGCCCAAGGTGACGCCGTGACTCATCCTGGAGCCAGGAATAGCACGGGAGCAGGGCCCCTTCACCTGCTGCTCCCGGCTGGGGCCTCGCCTGGCACGGCTGTGGGCACGGGGCACAGCCCCAGCACATCTGGCCCTCCAGCAGGGCACGGGGGCACAGCCCCAGCACAACCCCAGCACATCTGGCCTTCCAGCAGGGCTGAGGGCACTTGGAGGCAGGAAAGCAGGCGTTTAGGGGAGGCTCCCTCCTCTTTCCCAGCTCCTTTCCATCCCACCGCTCCCTCCTGCACACCGAGGTCACCTTCTCAGCTGCTCTGTGCTGACAACAGCGGGTTTGTACCCCGAATATTGGTGTGAACATCTTSTACAGTGGGGTTGGAGCCCAGCAGCCAAAATGCCTGGAGAAAACCTTCCCCTCCCCACCCAAACTGTGCCAGTGACAATCTGCTCCCCAAAGCATCCCTGCTCATCCAGGATCAGCTCCAAGTCAATGCTGGCGATTTGGAAATCTCCAGACAGCCAAGCAGGGGAAGCAGCACGGCCCAGCCTCCCTCCCCGCAGAGGCTTCAGCCCCGGCAGAGGTTGGGAGTCGGGAGGACGCTCAGGGGTGGAAGCGCTGCCAGGATCCCTCCGGATCCCTGCGTGTGCTGAGCCCGCTCTGAAAGCTTCCCCCTGGAAGACGGTGGGGTTTGCAGGATGGATCTGCCTTCTCCAGCCCAACTCTGCACCTGTCACACGCCAGCCTGGGTGGGAGCCATGAACTGGGATGACTGAATCTGGAGAGAGAGGGAGCTGGTGACAGCCTTTGCCTTCTCCTCTTGGCCGCTTGCTCTGTCGCAGGAGGAGCCGGCATCCACCTCCCGCTCCACATCCAACAAACACGAAATGCCAGCGGAAAGTATCGCAAAATCCGGCAGGGAAAGCAGGGAAGGGAAGGGAAGGGGGGGAAGAGCAACCCCGGCACCTTTCGCGCTTCTAGAAGGAACAGGAGCTACAAAAGGCATTCACGGGGAAAAAACAGCACGGGGCGAAGGAGAGCCTGGGGAGATGCAAATGTGGGGGAAGAGCGGCCCACGGCGGGACAGCAGCCAAGGCTGCGGAGCAGGGGCCGGAGCCGCGGGGATGCCCGGCAGCCTCCCAAAAACCGTGGGAGCCGCAGGGGCCGAACGACCCTGGGAGAGAGCAAAGGCTGCGAGCGCAGGCTCGTCCCTGCACAGCCGGGGCTTGCACACGCGTGTGCACACCCGTGCGGAGCCGGGCTGCGGGAGGGGATGCTGGGCACACACGCACACAGAGCAGCAGAGATTTGTTAAAAATATCGCGATTATTAGTTAAAAGGAGAGAAGGAAGGGGGAAAAAATGAAAAACAGAGGGAGAGAAAGGGGGGAGGGGAGGAGGGAAGGGGGAGGGAAGGGGCATCGCGTCACGGGAGAGATTTCCTTATTGGGACTCCCTAGCCTACATCCTGAGTCCATATATGGGCATTTACGTCACGGCAGCCTCACTGGGGACTCCAGAAATGGCTGCGGCGGAAGGTCGGAGCAGCCCTGCTCCCGCTATAAAGGGGGCGGCGGGGAGGGAGCTCCGGGTGTCCGCTCGGGCTGCGCCGCCGCCGGGCCCTGCCTGCCCCCCCCGCCCGGGCCCTGCCCCCGCCCGCCCCCGGAGCGCCCGCGCCCCCCGCCCCAGCACCCCCGCACTGCCCCAAGCACCCCGGAGCATCACCTACGGGGTCTCTGGCACCCGCCCCGAGCATCCCTCGGATCGGTCCGGGCACCCCGAGCATTCCCAGCTCATCCCGAGCATCCCGGGCTCGCCCAGAGCATCGCCCGGCTCGCCCCGAGCATCCCCGGGCTCGCCTGGAGCAGCTCCCGCCTCGCCCCTAAGCATCCACCGGCTCTCCCTGGGCATTCGGCTGCTCTTCCCGAGCGCCTCCCGGCTCTCCCCGAGCATCCGCGGCTCGTCCCAGCCCGCCCGCCCCGCTCCGGCCGCGTCTCCAGGGAAGATGCTCAACGTTATGGATTTCTCCTGTCCGGATCCGCTTTACTCCAAGTACGAGGAGAGCTGCGAGATGAAAACCGGAGACCTGCAGGGCTTGGGGCAGCCTGAGCAGCAACTTCTKGCAGAGGCCGATTTCCTTGGAGGTAAGGGCGGGCGGGAGCCGGGCAGGGGTGAGGGACCCCGCTGGGAGCGATCGCTGCATCCAGGAATCGGGAACCTTCCCCTCCTCTGCCTTCAGCCCCGGGCTGGGGGTTCAACAGTGCCCCGCTAGCTCAGGGTGGGGGTCCTGAAGGTCCTGCTGGGGGAGGGGGTGAATCCCAGGGCTCCCTGTGCGGTTCCAGGGACGGAGACCTCGCAGTGACGCAACAGCCTCCCGCTGCTGCCTGCATCCCGCCCCGAGCCCCGCATCCCTCCAGCCCCCTCACCACCGTCTCCTCTGTTTCCAGGTGAGCTGCTGGGTGCCCCCGGCAGCGGCGGGGCCGTGGATTACTCCCTGCTGGGCAGCCAGCCCTCGCCTTCCCTCAGCTACACCGGCAGCTTCTTCATCAAGGCGGTACCAGAGCATCCCCAGGACCAGGAGTCCCTCTTCAACCTGATGTCGGGGATCCTGGGCATCTCCCCCTTCGCCTCCTCTGAGGGCCACCAGAGGCACCTGGATGCTCTTTACCCCTGTCCCGAGGTGGCTCAGAGCCAGCTGGACCTGTACTCGTCCTGCCAGCCCGAGATGAGCGGATCCAGCCCAGCCCCGTTCCCGGAGCAGGGCTACGGCGCCTTCCCCGCGGCCGAGGGGGCTCAGCCCCTGCAGGCACAGCCCGCCCTGGGAAACTCCTCCCARTGCTTCTTCCAGCCCAAGCTCCTGGACACCAAGCAGGACATCAAGCTGTCCTCCGGCTCCCCGCCCCTGGACAAGTTCAAAGCCTCCTGTGCCCAGTGGGAGCCCATCTCCCAGCAGCAGCAGGCCTACTTGCCCGCTGGCTTCCACTCTCCCGAAGGCTTCCCGGCCGCGGAGAGCAGCCAGGGGCTGTTCCACCCGCTGGGCTCCAAGATGGAGAGCGTTTTGTCCGTCAGCTGCCAGTCGGAGCTCGGCAGCCTGGCAGAGGACGCTGCCTGCTTTGGAACCCATCTGGGCTTCGGCTGCGAGCCAGAAAACTTCCCAGCCCGCGGGGACTTCGCCGACACCAAGATCCACAACATCCCCGCGCCATTAATGCCGGACTTCGACGCCTCCTTGGCCCAGCCCGAGGTCCTGCCGGGCCTGATGAGCTCCGCCGAGCTCCTCCACCCTCACCCCTCTTCTTCCGTCCCCCCCACGGACTTTCTGGGCCACCCTGCATCCTCCTCGCTCCCCTCCCTGCTGCCCGCCAACCCTCCCGCCCTGGCCGAGCCCAAGAAGAAGACGCGCCGGAGCAAGTGCTCCTCCAAGTGCTTCTGCCCCAAGCCCCACGAGAAGGCGTTCGCCTGCCCGGTGGAGAACTGCATCCGCAGCTTCGCCCGCTCCGACGAGCTCAACCGGCACCTGCGCATCCACACGGGCCACAAGCCCTTCCAGTGCCGCATCTGCCTGCGCAACTTCAGCCGCAGTGACCACCTCACCACCCACATCCGCACGCACACGGGCGAGAAGCCCTTCTCCTGCGACACCTGCGGCCGCCGCTTCGCCCGCAGCGACGAGAAGAAGCGCCACAGCAAAGTGCACCTCAAGCAGAAAGCGCGGACCGAGGAGAAGCTCAAGGGCTTGGGGTTCTTCTCCGTGGGGCTCTCCTTCGGGACACTCTGAGCCTCCAGCCTGAGCGCTGGCAGGCGGCGTTTCCCGAGGTCCCCCGAGCGTCTCACGGGAGAGCCGGGGTGGGAATTCCCTCCTGGGTGGCCCTGGAGGAGAGGCGGCGGCGGAGCCGTGCCGGGCACCAGAGGGGCCCGCGGGAGGCGAGGCGATGCCGCGGGGCCGGACCGCTCCCTGCGGGGATGGGATGTGGCAGCCCCGGCCGCCCGGAGCCATCTCCGAACCACAGGCACTGAGCCATTTTACAGCTCCTGTTCCAAGGAGGGGAAAGGAAAACCCGTGTACAGACAGCAATCACCACCGAGGTGGGTTTTTTGGACACTCTGCATTCGTAGCGCCCGGGCTGTGATTTCCCAAGCCAGCACTTCGCAGGATGTTCCTGGCTGGAGATTTTCCGGCCGGCACGGATGGGGCTGCGGCTGCTCCGGTCCTTTCTCCCCAGGGAGAGAGACGCCACCGGGCTCTGGCAAACGGTGCTAACAGGCCTTTGAGAAAGGTGATTTCAATATTATTATTATTATTATTATTATYATYATCATCATCATCATCATYATCATTCTGTTTGTAAAAAGAAAAGGCCTCTATCAGGAATATTTCAAATTTGTGTCTATTTTTCTAATTAAAGATTTGAGCTGATCCAAGCCCTCGCTGAGGTTGCTCTCTGTCTTTCTGTCCTGTATTTCTGTTGGGTTTTTGACCTCTGCTGCTGCATTTTGGGGAAAAAAGGTGCTTCCATAATTAGCAGGGAGAAAACAATCTGTCAGTGCAGCGGGGTGGTTGGTGACACCTCCTGAGCAGCCCCAAATCCCCAGTGGGGGCTCATCCCAGGAGAAGGGTTTTGTCCTGGGGCAGAGCAGGGATCCCCGCTCCTTGCTGCTGCATCCCCCTCCAAACACAGGACATGGCTCCGGGTCTGTTCTGATGGGGCTGAGCCCTGGAGGAATTTGCCCCTCTCCCGTGGGGACCCCAAAGCCCAGCCGAGAGCCCCCAGCCTGGGCTCCTGGTCCCCARTGGGGAGTGGATGTCCCACATGCTCTTGGCTTCACCCTCAGGAAATGGGATGAGAGACATCCCCATTCCCCATTTCAATCCTGGCTCAGCCCCAGGGCTGGAGAGGTCCAGGCAGCACCAGGCAGGCAGGATGGGGACCCCTGCACAAGGGGGGGCTGTTTGCTCCCTGCCTTTTGGAATTTTAGATGGCGGAGGGATGCTGGTTCCCCTCTGCCGGGAATGGCCGGGGGCCGGGTGGCACAGGAGACGCTGCTGCAGTCAGGAATGTGCCTCCCATGGAAGAACCTCCCTCCCCTGGTGGTTAAAAATCAGTTACCATCATGGAATCCCAAAATCTCATCCTTCCAGTGGGAGATGCTCGGATGGGGGCATGCAGAGCTTTGGTCTCYGTTAATCAGGAGAAGGTGCCTGTGGGAATGGAGGCAGCGGGCCAGGGCCGCTGTCACCGATGCTCAAGTGATTGAGGGGTGATGGGCCTTTCCTTGCAGAGGGGGAAACTGAGGCAGGGAAGGGACACGGCTGTGATCTGCTCTTTCCTTTTCTGATGGATTTTGTCCCCTCCAGCAGCCCTGGAGAGGGGCGATCTGCCCCCCAACCATACTGTGAAGATAACCCTGTCTTATTCCCCCATGCCCCTCAGCCCTTTGTCAACGTGTGGGCTGGAGCATTCTGGGGCTAAACACCAGTAATCCCCACAGAATCCAGTGTCCCAGATATCCCAGCAGAATCCAGTGTCCCGGGTATCCCAGCAGAATCCAGTGTCCCAGGTATCCCAGCAGAATCCAGTGTCCCGGGTATCCCAGCAGAATCCGGTGTCCCGGGTATCCCAGTAGAATCCACTGTCCCGGGTATCCCAGCAGAATCCGAGCTTGCATGGGGTCGAAGACCCTGTGGAGTTGGGGTGGGAAGCTGGGCAGGGGATGGGGGATGATAGTAAAGATGGGGTGTGGGAAGGGGCCAGAAGGAAACCTGGCTGAGGGGGAAATCCCAAATTTGCCCTCAGATGTGTCCCTATAATCTCACACCCTGATAGCGCCCAAGGGTGCTCGTGACCCTCGGGTGAACCCTCCCAGGGTGTGGGAGCCTAATCCTGAGCCAGGACCACTCCAAGGGGTGCAGGTGACCCCAGACACCCGGAAAAACCTTTTCTGGGGAGATCCCAACAAGGACCTCAGGTTTTCTTTGGGAAGGGGCTGGGCTGGGCCCCTCTCTGGGGGATGTTGAATCCCCCGGGCAGCAGAGCCGAGCTCTCCCTGTACCGCTGGCCATGAATGATGCAGGAGGCCTTGATTAATACCCTTCAGGAAGCCATCAATAATTGATGCTGAGCCTGGAAGCTCTGCAGAGGCACCGCTCCAGCCTTGGCCCTCTGCTCCTCCAGCCAGCGCTGCCAGGGAGGTGGGAGGGATGGGACAGACCCCACAGCCACCCCACAGCCTCTGGGACAGCTGCTCCTGGCTGGGGTGGCACTGGGCACACGTGCAGGAGGGCAGGAGCAGTGGCACCCTGAGTGCCAGGGGCTGGGGACACCCGCCTGACCCCGTGCCAGCAGCACCCTGGGCCCAGTGCTGCCACCCTCCCGTGCCCACCCCGGAGAGGAAACATGGCAGTGCCGGATGCCTCTGGCATGGACACCAAGCTGAGGTGCCCGGGAACTGGATCAGGATTGAGCCCGGGATTAAACCAGAGTGCCCAGGGACCATCTGGGATCAAGCCAGGGCCCAAACCAGGCTGCTCAGGGACTCAGTCAGGACCAGGACAGGGATTAACCAGGGCAGCCATGGACCAGATCAAGACCAAGCTGGGAACTGACCCAGGGTAATCGGTGCCTGGGCTGGGACCAAGTCGGGGCCTTGGGGACCAGCTGGGGACCAAACCAGGGCATTCAGGGACCAGACCAGGACCAAGCTGGGAATCAAGCCAGGGTACTCAGGACTGGACCAGGATCAAGCTGGGGATTAAGCCAGGATGATCAGGTACCAGCTCAGGACCAAGCCAAGGACCAAGGCAGGGTGCTCAGGGACTGGATCAGGACCAAGGCAGAATACTCGGGGACTCAGTTAGGATCAAGCCAGGGATGAAGACAGGATGATYGGGGACTGTCCTGGGACCAAGCCCGTGTCCTGGCACCTGTGCTGGGGCAGGAGCAGCGCGGGCTGGGCCGTGCACCCGACACTGCATCCCCTGGGGAGGATGCTCCGGGTGACCCCGGCCAGGAGCTGCCAGGGGCAGGGGCTTCAGCGGTGGGGACGGGGGGGTCTGGGGTCAGGGGGCCRGGGGGTGCCATGGCAGCCGGGCCCGCCGTGTTCGTGGGGAGACAGGCAGAGGGAGCTGTGCGGGAGAACCGGCAGCGAGACAGCCCCGGCTCCGGCTGCAGGGGAGGAGGCGGCTGCCGGCGCTCGCCCTCCGCCTTCCTCCATCCCTGCATCCCTCCGTCCCTCCCTCCCTCGCCATGCTGAGCCCCCGCTGAGCCCCCCGCGCCCCGGGGACCCGCCATCCCCAGGGTGCCCAGAACCGCCACTCTCCCCGCACCCCGCCGGGGCCTTCAGCCTCTGCTTCCTTCTTTCCTCCTCCTCCTCCGCCTCCTCCTCCTCCCCCCACCCCGCAGCCACCACCCTCCCTCCCTCCTTCCCCAGGGCCTGCCTGGCATGGAGGTGCTGGCCGCAGGGAGCCGGGTGCTTCCCGCGGGCTGCATCCCTCCTGCCCCGCATCCCTGTGCCCGCATCCCCCGTGCCCCGCATCCCCGCGCCCCGGCGCAGCCCTGAGCCGCTCGGCAGCCGCCTCCTTTGTGCGGCGGAGCGGCTGTGCGGGCTCCGGCCCCCACCCCGCACCCCCCGGCTCGGGGGTGGCCCGCGGGCGAGCGGGAGAGATGCTGCCCTCGCCGGAGGAGCCCAGCGTGGGAGGCCGGCGGCCAGAAGCAGGTATGGGGCGACAGGGGATGGGATGGAGAGGGGATGGTGCCCTGGGAGGTGGTGGCTTCTCCCGAGGATGCTCCTCACCCAGGGCCCCCGGGAGCAGGGGGACGCAGTGGGGACAAAGCCGCTGCCAGGATGCGAGGACGGACCCGCCGCTCCCTGCTCCGGAGGCTGGGCGGCAAAAAATGCATCCGGATTTCCATACCCACCTCCCCCGAGCCCCCTGAGCCTCAGCCCCAGCCGTCCTCGCCCACCACGGTGCTCCCACCCCGCTCCTTCCCACCCCGCTGGAGCGCCGGGGAAGGATGGGGACCAGCGGCGCGGGCAGCATCCTCCACCCCGGCAGCGTCCCCCACCACCTCTCTTCTCCATCCCCCCCTTCTCTCTTCAACCAGGCAGGGGAGCTGCCTGCTGGTAATATTTTTTGGGAGGGTGGGTGGGCAGGAAAAGCGTTAAACAATGCGAAGAAAGGCTCCATGATGAACCGCAGGTAGCGGCGCTGGAGCGGCCCGGGGATGCTGCAATCCCGGCGGCCGGGAGCGGTTCCCGGCTCCGGATGCCTGTGGGTTTTATTAGCGTGGCCGCCGTAGTAATGACTCCACGAACAATTCCCTCAAATCCTGGTTGTTGCCGTGGAGATGGGAGGGAGGGGAGGCTTTGCGGCCGGGGTAGGACCTGCCCAGGACGAGGAGCGGGCTCCGTGTGCTTCCCGATCCACCTGGGCCGGATCCTGCCTTGGATTTTGGCCGGGGAATTCGGGCTGAGGCTGCTCGGGTGCCCCGGGAGACGCGGGCAGGGATCCAGGCCTGAGGCACCACGGCACGATTCCCGATCTCTGCGCTGGAAAAGCGCTTTCTCATCCCCCCGGCAGCCGCCGAAGTTGCCGGACGTGCTTTGTGCTCGCCGGGGTTCGGGTTTCTGCCGGGCCGAGCCGGTGGTCGCCCAGGTGGGGTTAATGTGCGAGGGTGTGTTTGGTAACGACCCCAAAACACAGCCGGGCAGGTCACGGACCCTCCCGGCTCATCTTATTGTGATTTCTTGCTTGGATTTCTTGCCTTTGCTGATTTTTCCCTTAAAAAATGGTTTCCCAACCTCGTGGCCTGGTTGTCCCTCCGAGGGGATGCTGAGCCACCAAGGATGCTGCCCTGGGGACCAGCAGGGGTGGGTGGAGATTCCGTGGCAGTTCCGTGCTCACCGGCTGGTGGTTATGGGATGCAGGAGGGCTCCGAGGGCTTTTAGGGTGGCGGGAAGAGCCGTTTGTGGGATATTGCAGAGGGATGAGCAAGGGATACTCCCACCCATGGGTGCCCTCGGTGTTCTGGGGTGAAAGCATTGCAGTTTTCATTTTTGAATGAAAAATGAATGAAAAACAAAAATACTGTGCCCTGAGGTGTATTTGTGCCCCCCAGGCTGGAGGGGACTGTGGCAGCCTCCCAGGCTGGATTTTCACTGGCTCACCCCATTTTACAAGGGTGGGGCTTCCCCCAGTGGTTGCCRTGGAGGATTTTGTGAGGGGGGGATGAACCAGGTCCCACAGGGACCCTCACCTGCCCTGGCAGGAGAGGCCACCATGTCCCCTGCATCAGACAGCGTGGGGGGCCCAGGGATGGATGAGAACTCTTGGGAGTGAATCCCATTCCAAGGCTGCAGGGGCTGATCCAGCAGGAATGGGTCACCCTTTGCTTGGAGAAGGTGGATCCCAGCACCTGCTCCCAGTGTTGGACACAGGGATGATCCTGGGCCTCGGAGAGCCCCGACACTGCAGGAGCTCATCAGGTGGTGGTTGGGCAAGAGAGCACAAGGGCAACCTCTGCTGCCTCCTGTGACAAGCTCGGGCTGGATGGAGAGAGATTCCCATGGGTTGTGCACCTTCCTGATGGCTGTRTTCCCCCCGAATGGCTGTGAACCTTCCCAGGGGTGGGAGACCTTCCCAGCCATTATGGATCCCAAGGGTTCGTAGAACCACAGAATCATTCAGGCTGGAAAAGACCTCTAAGGTTATTGAGTCCAGGAGCTGCAGACCTTCCCAAGGGCTGTGGAGCTTCCCAAAAGCTGTGGGTCTTCACAGGGGTTGTGGAGCTTCCCAATGGTTCTGGAGCTTCCCAGTGGTTCTGGAGCTTCCCAAGGGCTCTGCCCATTCCCAGGGTTCTGCCCATTCCCAAGGGTACTGCCCATTCCCAGGGTTCTGCCCATTCCCAGGGTTCTCCACATTCCCAGGGTTCTGCACATTCCCAGGGGCTCTGCACATTCCCAGGGTTCTGCACCTTCTTTAGCCATGTGCCCTCCCAAGGGATGTGCGTGGGTGGGAGGGACAGGAGGGGGTGGGATGGAGGCACAGAGGGGACTCAGAGGAAGGACCAAGGAGGGATTTTTGGGGCCCCCCACCCCAGTATCACTGACCCCCATCTCTTCCAGCGCCCGGCACTGCCCGATGCTGACACCCCCCTGAGGATTGCCGGATCTCCCCGAGGATTGTCGCATCCCCCTTCCATCCCGGGCTGTCCCCCCGCCATGTCCCAGCGGAGCCGCCACCCCTCTGCCGGGGGTTCCCCGGCGTCCCCCGCGTGTCCCCGGAGCCTCCGCGCCGCGCCATGAGCGGAGCCCCGCGGGTCCCCCGCGCCGGGGAGCAGAGCTGAGGGATGGCCTCGCTGGACCTGCCGTACCGGTGTCCGCGCTGCGGCGAGCACAAGCGCTTCCGCAGCCTGTCCTCGCTGCGCGCGCACCTGGAGTACAACCACACCTATGAGACCCTCTACGTGCTCTCCAAGACCAACAGCATCTGCGATGCCGCCGTCTTCCCGCTGGCCACCGACGGGGCCCTGCTGACCCCGGCCGCCCGCAGGGACTACTTTGAGAGCACCTCCTTCCAGGGCAAGGACCAGCGCTTCTCCTGCGACCTGGTCCCCGCCGACGAGCTGGAGCCGGCCCCGTCCTCCTCGCCCTCGCCCCGCTATGTGCACGAGATTGAGATCCCGCTGACCGAGATCTTCACCCGGGGCAAGGCCGTGGCGCCCGTGCCCGCCCCGCCAGCCACCATGGACACGGCCTATGAGGAGGGCCTGGCCCGCCTCAAGATCCGTGCCTTCGAGAAGCTGGAGGTGGACAAGCGGCTGGAGAAGCTGACGGAAGAGGTGGAGCAGAAGATCGCCTCGCAGGTGGGCCGGCTCCAGGTGGAGCTGGACCGCAAGAGCTCGGAGCTGGAGAAGGCCAAGCAGGAGAGCCTGCGGCTGAGCCGGGAGAAGCAGGAGCTGGAGGACCGGGCGTCGGAGCTGTCCCGCCAGGTGGATGTCAGCGTGGAGATGCTGGCGTCCCTCAAGCAGGACCTGGTGCAGAAGGAGCAGGAGCTCACCCGGAAGCAACAGTGAGTCCTTTGTCCCTGTCCCAGCYGCAGGGTGGGGGGAAAGGGGTGCCTGGCAGTGAGTCCTGGAGAAGCTGTGGCCGCCCCACCCCTGGAGGGTTCGAGGCCGGGTTGGAYGGGGCTTGGAGCACCCTGGGATAGTGGAAGGTGTCCCTGCCCATGGCAAGGGGTGGAATGAGATGGGCTTTAAGGTCACTTCCAATCCAGGCCATTCCATAAGTCCAGAGGAGCCCAAYACCACTCCCAAACCCTCAGGGCCAGGGCTCAGGCACAGCCCCTTGGTGATGCCCATCAGCATCAGCCCTCATCAGGTTCTGCATCTTCTCCCACCCACTCAGTGCCCACACAGACCTGGGCCCCTCCATGGCTGGGTCATGACAAGCCACACCTTGTTCCAGAGCCACCGGTGCTCCGGGACATGGCCAGGCTGGGGATCACCGGGTCACARACTGGTTTGGGTTGAAGGAACCTTAAATCCCACCTCGTTCCCACCCCCTGCCATGGCCATGCCAAATTCCAGGTTTTTCTCCCAGAGGGAGCGTGGGGCAGCCCAAGCAGTGCCACCTCCATTTGCTGTTGAGACTGGGACCCTCTYGTCCTCATTTCCATCCCATATTCCCCCCCAACACCCCCTGCCCACCCCAACGCTGCTCCCGAGTTTCCCCCCAGTCCAGTGCTGGGTCATTCTGCCCATCAGTGTTGCCCAAGCAAACCAGGCCTTGCTCCTCAGGAGTTTTAGCAAATCTGGAGGGGCCCAGAGGGTCAGTGAGGAGTTAGTGGGGGACAGCCGTGGCTGTGCTGGGCTGGGAGCACTGCTGGGATTCCTCAAGGAATTGTCTTGATTCCCATCATCCTCTGCACGCTTCTGAATGACTTTGACTCCAAAATAATGACCTGGCTCAGAAACAGGGCTCCCAGGGTGGGGGGATGCCCCAGGTGAGGAGCGGGGTGACCCTGGGGCTGGATAAGGACACCTCCAGGTTTGGGGGCAYGGTTATGGGACAGGCAGTGGGGGGTTTGGGGGCTGCCATCAGCTGCCTCGTGGGTGTTGTCCAGGRGCACCTTGGGGATATGTGGTGATGGAATGAGGGACACCAGCGTGGATGGGTCTGGAGCAGGGCCTGGAGACAGCCAGACAGGGTAAATAGAGGGGCAAATGTCTCTTARTGGGGCCTGGACAATGTCACCACCTAAACCCTGGGTTTATGCCCCAAAACTGCCTCCTGGACCTCCCATTCCTCAAGGAAACCCTCCTGCTCTTTGACTGTCCCCATCAGTCCCCAAACTCCTCCACCCCAAGGGACAAACTCCGTTGTGAGGTTGCAGGGAGAGCATGGGAAGCGCTGATGGTGAGAGGAGGTTTTCCCCTGGACGTGGGGAGGTCATCAGAAATGGTTTGAATCAGCAAAGCCTTCCCTGAAAACATTGTGGGGACATTTCCCAGCCCTGCCAGCTCCAAGACACCGTGAAGCCGTTGTCCTCCTGGGAGACCTTTGGCTGCTGGGCTCCGTTTCCCTTGCCAGGGGTGTTTTTCCACCCAGTCCATGGGAATGAGAGAGACGCAGGCGATAACCATCAGCATCACCTTACAGCTGCTGCCCAGCTCCACATTTGCCTTCCAAATCCCCTGGGGCCCCTTCCAGGAGCCTTCCCAGAGCATCCCCGGAGCTCTCAGGCTCAGCCTGCAAGTGGCAGRTTGGGGAGAAATTAATTGGTAATTAATCGGTGATTGGTAGCCAGCAGTGGGAGTTATGTCACTCAGGGCTGCCCCTCCTTTTCCTTTGTGCTTCTGAGCAGATCATTGTGTCCAGGTGTCCAAGGTCAGGTGTGCACGGTCAGGGGTCGGAGGTCAGGTGTGAGTGGCTGGGTTTCTGTGGCCAGGTTTGTGTGGCCAGGTGTGCGTGGTCCCGTGTCCGAGGTCAGGTGTGCCCCAGACAGACGTGCAGAGCTGTGTTTGTGCCTCTCCAGGGTTCCTGGGTGCTGAGGGGAGGTGTGAGCTCTGTGTGTGTGTGTGTGTGTGTGTGTGTGCACCATCAGCCGTGAGGTGTGAGCAGCTGTGCCCGTGCCAGGGGAGTGTGCACATGGGTGGGCGTGGAGTCACGGAATGGAGTGGATTGGAAGGGACCTTAAAGCTCATCCCATGGGGTATGGGACACCTGGTGGGCAGGGACACCTTCCACTGTCCCAGGCTGCTCCAAGCCCCAGTGTCCAACCTGGCCTTGGACACTGCCAGGGATCCAGGGGCAGCCACAGCTGCTCTGGGCACCCTGTGCCAGGGCCTGCCCGCTCTCCTGATGCTGCCTGTCCGTGTGTGCCGGGCTGTGTGCTGGGTTTGTGCTCTCCTGGGGGTGTGTGGGGCACTCAGGTGCGCAGGACAGGGATCTGTGTGTGTCTGTGTGTGTACCTGGTGCACGCCTGGCTGCTCACGGGGCACATCCATGTGCAGGGCTGTGATGGCCACGTGTGGTTTGGGACGTGTGGCCTCACGGGTGTGTCTGTGCCTGCGTCTGCATGTGCTTCCCCAGGTGTTCGTGCTGGGGTGGGGTCAGCTCGGGTCACGGAGCTGCTGTCACACCGCACCCCAGGGCTGGCCACATTCTGGGGGGAAACAGCCCTTCCGCAGGCTCAGAGCTCCAGAGCACCTGCTAATTAATGTGGTAATGAGGGAGCCGGGGCCCTGCAACCGCTGGGCTGAACAGGGATTGGGGCTGAGCAGGGTTTAGGCGTGCCAGGCTGCTCTTAAGGACTTTCCTAAGTCTGTCCTGAGCGAGGCAGGACGTCACTGCCACCCTCCTCCCTCACCCTGCCACACCATCATCCTCCTCTTCCATCTGCTCCATCGTGCTCAGGAGCCTGATTCCAGTCCTGGGAGCGATGGATGAGGTGCAGGGGATGTCACCTCACCCCTAAAACAAGGTGGCAACATCCCCCCCCGCATGCTGGGAGCATCCCTTCGCCCCTGTCCCGCCCCAGCCCAGCCCGGGAGCCCCTGGGCTGGCACAGGCCCGGCGCGGGCTGAGGACGGAACAAGCCGGGTGTGCCCGAGCATCCCGGTCCCAGCTGGGACGCAGGGATGGGGGTGCCGAGCAGGGAGGGGCGGGGAGCACCGGGGTGTCACCGGGGTGTCACCGGGGTGTCACCGCGGGTCCCTCCGCCAGGGAGGTGCTGCAGATCGACCAGTTCCTGAAGGAGACGGCGGCGCGCGAGGCCAACGCCAAGGTGCGGCTGCAGCACTTCATCGAGGAGCTGCTGGACCGCGCCGACCGCGCCGAGAAGCAGCTCCAGATCATCAGCAGCAGCTGCGGCACCACCCCCAACGGGAGCCTGGGGCGCTGCGGCACCCCGGCCACCAAGGCCATCGCCCGACCGGTACCTCTGCGGGCACAGGCACGGGCACGGCTTCGGGAACGCGCCCGCGGCTTCGGGAATCTACCCTCAGTTTTGGGAATGCACCCTCGGCTTCGGGAATGGGCTCGCAGCTTCGGGAACGCGCCCCCGGCTTTAGGAATTCACCCTCGGCTCCGGGAACGCGCCCCCGGCTCTCCTCTGCCAGGGGCCGAGCGGGGCGGTGTAGGGCCCCCACCTCCTCCCCATGGGAAATGGGTAATCCCGGGTGGCGGATCCCAAAGGGAAGTCGCTTCTCCGTGGGGCGGTGTTCCCGTGGCCTGGGCGGTGCCGGAGATGCTGTTCTGCATCCCGCTGGGTGAGGGTGTCCCCCCAGAACGCAGCTGGCCCCGGTGGGTTAGCGGGGTCCCCTCCCTCGGCTGCACCTCACACACGCCGGGTTGTGCCACGTTGGCTCCTCCTGTCCMCTGTCCCTGCAGAGAGAGCGGCACCCGGGGCCGGGGGTGGCCGTGCACGGTCCCTACGGCGTGTCCAACCAGCGCTCCTCCTCCAGCACCGGGTGAGTGCCCGTCCCTGCCGCCCCTTCGGGATTCTGAYGGGATGATGGGAAGGGGATGCACACCCCGGCGAGCCCTGAGGTCCGACATCCCCGTCCCCAGGGCCTCGAGCCGGGCCAAGGCCGTGTCGCAGAGCTCGGGGTGCTACGACAGCGACAGCGCAGAGCCGTGTCCCACGGACGACACGGCCGACGGACACCCGTACGCGGCCCGGGACGGAGCGCGGGGCTCGGGGCTGCGCCGCCAGGCCATCCAGAACTGGCACCGCCGGCCCTACCGCAACAGCACCGAGGGCGAGGAGGGCGACGTGTCCGACGTGGGCTCCCGCACCACCGAGTCGGAGGCCGAGGGCTGGGAGCCGGAGGCACCGGGGTCCGCTGCGTCCCGGCCTCCCGGCAGCTGCCGGCTGACGGGTGAGAGCACAGCGGGGTCTTCTGGGGGTGGGAGGGTGGGGAGGTCGGGAGGTGGGGAACAGGGATGGAGCTTCCCTTACCCGCTGTTCTCCCGTGCACCAGTGGCCACCGATGCCGGGTGTCCCACGGCCAGGCCCGAGGGGGCCGGGGGCAAGGTGTGCCGGCTGGAGCGGGGCAGCCCAGGCCACTCCAGCGAGGTCATCAGCCCCGAGATCCTCAAGATGCGGGCGGCTCTCTTCTGCATCTTCACCTACCTGGACACCAAGACCCTGCTGCGCGCAGCCGAGGTGTGCAAGGACTGGAAGTTCGTGGCCCGGCACCCGGCCGTGTGGACACGGGTGCTGCTGGAGAATGCCAGGGTGTCCTCCAAGGTACTGGGGAGGGGTGGCCCTGCCTGGGGGGAGGCCTTTCTTCCAGAAGGGTGAAGCTGTGCGAGCATCTCCTTGGTGGTCGGGATGGTTGTGCCATTACGGTCATGGGGGGACACTGTTGGGTGCTTGCTCCGGTGCTGGAGGTGGTGCAGGTGCACAGGTGAATGCTTGAGGGCAGGAGCTCACACCTGCACAGGTGTTCATGTGCTTTTGTGGTCACAGCCAGGATTTTGTGGTCACAGCCAGGATTTTGTGGCACACGCTCCACCATGGCCTCATATGCGCCTCTTCACGCGTTTCTGTCACGTGTGTGCACAGCCGGGGTGGGCGGTGTGGGACATGCTGGGGTGTCCCCGTCAGTGACAGCCACCCCTGTGCCCCAGTTCCTGGCCATGCTGTCCCAGTGGTGCACACAGATGCACTCCCTCACCCTCCAAAACCTGAAGCCGCGCCAGCGGGGCAAGAAGGAGAGCAAGGAGGATTACATGAAGAGCACACGGTGAGTGCCCGTGTCCCTCTGTCCTCCTGTCCCCGTGTCCCTCCTCCCACAGCCAGAGCTGCTGCTCCCTACGGGTGCTGCTGCAGCTCCATGAGCCCCCACATCTGTTTCCATGTTGGACCCCAATGCACACCAGCTCCGGCTGTGGCTTTTGGGTGTCCTGGAGCCACGGATGCCCACGGGATGTGTCACCGTCCTGGAGAAGCCCTGGGGAGGGTGAGCGTGGGCCCCTGTGCCTGACCCTGCCTCCATCCTGGCAGGGGCTGCCTGGAAGCGGGGCTGGAGTCGCTGCTGAAGGCGACGGGCAGCAACCTGCTGATCCTGCGCATCTCGCACTGCCCCAACGTGCTGACCGACCGCTCGCTCTGGYTGGCCAGCTGCTACTGCCGGGCCCTGCAGGCGGTCACCTACCGGTAAGGACGGCCACCAGCACCTGCCACAGCACTGGGACAAGGCTGGGAACGCCCACGGGGTGCGCTGGGCTCACCCCCATTCCCTGGCAGAGCACAGCACACCTGTCCAGGTGCAAAGGACCCACCTACCCATGGCCCCACCCCAGTGTCCCCAGTGCCAGCTGTCCCTGCAACTCCCCTCCCCTTCCAGCTTGTTCCCATGCAGGTATTTCACTTCCAGCTCCGTTCCCAGTGTCCTGTTACCAATCTCATCCAAGCTGAGGCATGACCAGGGTCTTGGCAAGGAAACACCACCTTGTGTTAGAGAAGGGTGAGGAGGAGGTGCCAGTGAGGTCCCCCTGGCTGTCAGCCCCTGATGAAGGATTCTAAGAGGCTCAGGGTCCCTCCCTCCTGGGAGGGAGGAACAGCTCTGCCATGAGAGAGCAAAGATCCAACTTGGACACCTTGCCCGAAGTCAAGGACACAAGACCCATGATGATCCTAGAGGAGGTCACAGGTCCTGGAAGACATCACTGACCACTCCTTGGTTTTGGCCACCTTCTGAAGAGGCTCTGCCTCCCATGGAGACAGGACTGGCCTTCCCTCCACCCCCCAGGAAGATGGTCCTTGCTCTGCTGCACCTGCAGACAACCACCTCAGCCTTCGTGTCCATTCCACCCAGTCCTCATCCAGCCAGGACAGAGAATCCTCCAGATAGGAAAGGACATCCAGCCACTCCCCTGGTGTGGACCCCAGGAGCCCAGACCTGGCTCTGACCCACACCAGGAGACAGGAGACAGCCTAGAGCTGCCAGGTTTAACTCCAAGGCTGCTCCATCAGCTCTTCCAAGGGCGGTGGATCAAGTCCAAGCGCTCCTGGCGCGTCCTGAGCTGTGCCTGTGACTCACGCTCTGATGAACCTGCTGCTCTTGGCACCCTGCTCCAGCAGAGATGTGTGAAGCACTCGAGATAACACCCAGMCTTATTTTTAGGCTTGCCTGAAGTTCTGAAGTGGGGCGTTTAGACTTGGGAGATGCAGCCTCGGTCCCTGGAAGGCTCCTGGTGTGGTGGGACAGCCGGGGGACGCTGTTTGGGCTGGTGGCACCAGGATGGTGCTCTCTGACACCTCTCCTCGCTGCTGGGCTCCACCCCCGCTCGCAATGAACCCACACCTGCCCCAATCCCTGCCCGGGTCCASCAGCATCCCAGGAGGCCTCTCCTGGTACCTCCAAAGGCACTGAGGAGGAGCCACAGCAAGCCCCTGCAGTGGCACGTGGCCAAGAGCCACCCACAGACACGGTGGCACAACCGCAGAGCAGGGACAGAGGCCGTGGAGCAGCCCCTGCCCCTGGCTGGGATGTCCCTCCCACCCCTGGCACCGTCCCCATCCAGGCCRGGCAGGTGGCAGGGGACACCAGCCCAGCGTGCCCTGCAGGGACACACGGCCTGGCAGTCTCAGCCAGTCCCTTGTCACCTTTGCCTCTGGAAGAGGCACCTCCAGCTCACGTTTGGTGTTCAACCTCCTCTCCAGCCTCCCCTCCTCCTCTTCACCTTCAGCCTCAGCTGCTGCTCTGCCGTTGCACATCCATAGGCGCCATTCCAGATGGGAATGCCTCCAGCCTCCTGCACGAGTTGGTGTCGGGCCTGGCTGCTCCAGGGGCAGGTCCTGGGCTGTAAATAATGACCAGATGGGGACCTCTGGGTGCTCCAGGGAGCTCCCTGGGGGATGCAGACCCAGCCCTGGGGCAGCACCGCTGCCAGTGGGGCCACCACGTGTCCCCTGTGTTGTTCCAGGAGCTCCACGGACCCCGTGGGCCATGAAGTCATCTGGGCCCTTGGAGCAGGCTGCAGGGACATCATCTCCCTCCAGGTCGCACCCCTGCATCCCTGGTAAGGCAGAATGGAATCACAGAATGGGGTGGGTGGGAAGGGACCTTAAAGCCCATCCAGTGCCACCCCTGCCATGGGCAGGGACACCTCCCACTGTCCCAGGCTGCTCCCAGCCCCARCGTCCAGCCTGGCCTTGGACACTGCCAGGGATGGAACTGTGTCAGGAGGAGRCCATTRAGTGTGAGGTGCTGGCAAGAAATYGGGTGCCAGAACCCGATTTGCTCAGGGAGGGTCTTCATGGGATGAGCAGCAATCCTGGAGCCCAGTCCGGGAGAGCAGGAGCTCAGCCCCATCCCTCCCGGTGAAAACTGGGAGCTGCTGGGCATCTGCCCCTCCCTGCTGAGCCGGGAATGTTCCCAGGGAGGCTGCTCATAGCAGAGGTGAAAGGGGTCTGTGATGGGTCTGGGAGGTGGCACTGAACATGAAGGCCTRTCTGAGCTCTCACTGCTCAGCAGCAGCAGCCCTGCAGGGCCTGGATGTTGTTGGAAGGGTGTCACTGCTTAGGGGGAGATGCTGCTGGAGCCTCATCTCCGCCCCACAATGTCTGGGTGCTCAGGAGCTGACAGCTCATGCAGCAGGACACTCAGCTCTGTGCCTGGGAATGTCCCCTGGGCGTTGCTCTTGTCTGGAGGTTCATGGCAGTGTCACCACAGAGGGGAGGTCACCTGGCAGGAGGGGCTGGGTGCCAGGGCCAGGAGGGGCTGGGTGCCAGGGCCGGGTGGCTCCTGTCTGCCCTGGGGAAGCAGCACAGGGCACTTCAGCCTCTCCACCCGGGCCAGAGGTCCGGGCCCTGCTGCTGCTTTGATCCAGGTGAGCAGCAGAGTTCAGGGCCTGGTTTGGGTCTCCAAGGTTGGAATCACAGAATCATGGGATGGTTTGGGYTGGAAGGGACCTCAAAGCCCATCCAGTGCCACCCCTGCCACGGGCAGGGACACCTCCCACTGTCCCAGGGTGCTCCAAGCCCCAGTGTCCAGCCTGGCCTTGGGCACTCCCAGGGATCCAGGGGCAGCCACAGCTGCTCCGGACAAGGTTTGGGGCACTGGGCACACGGAGCTGCCCTGTCCCGGTGGCAGCACAGCCCCGGGTGCTGCTCATGTGGGGACACCTCCCCCAGGGTGACCCCCGTGCTGGTGGGGTGGGAGAGCTCCCGGTCCCGCACCCCTCCCAGGAGTGCCCGTGGGGGGCTGAGCGGCCGTGCCACCCCCAGCTCTTGTCCCTCGTGTCCCCAGCCAGCAGCCGACGCGCTTCAGCAACCGCTGCCTGCAGATGATCGGGCGCTGCTGGCCCCACCTGCGGGCGCTCGGCGTCGGAGGGGCCGGCTGCGGCGTGCAGGGACTGGCGTCCTTAGGTAGGCAGCGCTCGGGATCGCGGGGTCGCACAGCGGGTCACTGGGCTTGGGAAAGATCTCTGGGACCACCGAGTCCAAGCTGTGCCYGATGCCCACCTTGTCCCCAGCCCAGAGCACTGAGTGCCACGTCCAGGCCTTCCTTGGTCACCTCCTGGGATGGGGACTCCAAACCTCCCTGGGCACCACCTCCCTCCTTCTCGGATGGGACAAGGAGAGGGCCCTTGCTGTAGGCAGGGGGATGCTCTGTGGGGATCTCCGTGGAGAAGCCCACCCACCCCAAGGTCCATGGGTGCTCCCTGCCCCTCCTGGTGCCCCCCATCCCTCCCACCCCCCTTCCCATCGGCTGTCCTGGTCCCTTCCCCGTGGGATGCTGACAGGGGATGCTCTGTCCCTGCAGCCCGGAACTGCATGAGGCTGCAGGTGCTGGAGCTGGACCATGTGGCAGAGATCAACCAGGAGGTGGCTGCCGAGGTGTGTCGGGAGGGGCTGAAGGGGCTGGAGATGCTGGTGCTGACGTCCACCCCGGTGACCCCCAAAGCCCTGCTGCACTTCAACAGTGAGTAGTGATGCCAGGGCCAGCAGCCCCTGACCAGGGACCCAGACCCGTGGGCTGGACCTGACCAGGGACCCAGACCTGCGGGAGCTGCTGATGCTGGAGGGTGCTGGGAGCTCTGTGGTGGAAGGTGTCTAAGAGGGGGTCCAACATCCTCTGCCAAGGACAGGCCAAGGAGAGCTGATCTTGCCTTGGGCCGCAGGGAGGATGGAGCCGCTCCCTCCGTGGTCCCTCCAGTGTAGCCAAGGCCTCAATGTTTGTGGCACGCCTGAGGTTTGTGACAAACCTGAGTCTGGGGTCACAGCGTTTCCTGAAGTCATTAGCCGGGGCAGGAGGTCCACAGCCTCAGGAGGGTCTGTCCTGGTGGTCACAGCTCGGGTGACTGTGGCTGGACTTGCTGGGAGCCCACCCCTCTGGATGGCAGAGTCAGGGATTCCCAAGGAAGCAGGAGGACACAGATTTGGGACAGGGCAGCCAGAGTCAGCCCATGGTCCTTCCTGCAGAGACCTTGGCCAGGGCTCTTCCACGTTCAGAGTGAGGATTCCCCACACACAGAGGCCTTGAGGAGCACAGGGTGGGACTTGGGGTCCCTGCTGGCCGTGGGGAGGCTGCCTGTGCCTGGGCGTGGAGATGCAGGCGGTGTCTGTGCCCCCAGGTGTGTGCCGGAACCTGAAGTCCATCGTGGTGCAGGTGGGGATTGTGGACTACTTCAAGGAGCCCCACAGCCCTGAAGCCAGGAAGATGTTTGAAGAAATGGTGAACAAACTCCAGGTGAAGGATCCCAGTCCCAGCTAACACCAGTGTCACCAGCCCTGCCTCCTTGCCCTGGCAGGGATCAGAAGTGTTCCCCCTCTCTCTCCCTTGCCTCTTTCCTTCCTGTGGCAGGGATTTGAGATGATGATCCCCCCTCTCCCTCCCTCACCCCATATCTTTCCTGAGGTGGGGATTGGAGATAACGGGAGATATCCCCCCACTCTCCTTCCCTTGCCCCGTGTCTTTCCAGTGGCAGGGATTCCCCTGTTCCTCCCTCTCCCCTTTCTTTCCCGAGGCAGGGATTTGAGGTGATGTTCCCCCCTCTCCCTCCCTCACCCCGTGTCCTTCCCGAGGCAGGGATTGGAGGTGCTCCCCCTCTCCCTCCCTGTCCCCACGGAGCAGTGGCACCGCTGGGTCCCCCCYGACCCCACTCTCTGCTCCTCTTCCAGGCCCTGAGGAAAAGACCCGGCTTCTCCAAGATTTTACACATCAAGGTGGAGGGAGGCTGTTAGCCCTTCAGGGAACCCAAAGCACATTCCCTGCTCTGCCCGGCGGAGCCCGAGGCCCCTGAGACCAAGCCCAGCGTGGGCCGCTCCTCCACGGCCGGGGCCGGAGCAGGGACCCCCCGGCTCGTGCACAAGGAACCCCAAACTCTCGCAGGCTTCGGGACCGGCAGCCGGGGCCGTCCCGGGGCCGCTCGCAGGCGAGAAGGTGCTACTTAAGGACATTTTTTGGCTGCCCCAAGAGCCAGGGCCAGGCTCTCTCCCAGGAGGGAATATGGCTTTGGACCCCTGTGGCCGCTCCTCGCCAAGGATCCGCGTTTGGGGATGGCTGTTCCGTCGAACTCTGTTTTGGGGGATCTTTGACCATTTGAGGGTGGCTCGGCCCGTTCCGGGGGCTCTTGGCGGAGCGCTGGGCTCGGCGCCGCTGCAGCCCGGCCTCTCCGTGGGATGATGGAGGTGGGGTGGGAAGGGGCTGCTCCTCCCCAGGAAACGGTGCCTGGCATTCCCGCGGGGTTTCCGCTCGTTTCCATTTCGTGTTTGACAGAGGGGCGCCCAAACCTGGGGAACCCCCAGAAACCAGCAGCCACCACAGCACAAGCCCCAGGGCAGAGCTGCTCCTCGGGGGCTTTGAGAGGACACCAGGAGAGATGGGCGCTCTTCCAGAGGTCTCCGGCCTCACTTCCTCTCCACCAAAACCCTCCTGCCAAGGCAATAAACCATCTCCAAAATCCTCGTCCACCAGGAACACGGGTCACGCTCCTGTCCCCACCACCCACACCCAGACTCCATCCSGGGTCACTTGTCCCATGTGGAGAGAGAGACTGGCACGGGACACCCACGTTTGCCATCCCATCGCCTTCCCGAGCAGCCTGAAGGAGAAACCCTGGCCAGAGGATTCTGAAATCATCCTGGGGARAGCACCAACCAACAGCCCTGGCTGACCCTTGTCTATGACCACCATTTTCTGTTTCTGAGTTTTCTTCTGAGTGTCCTCTGCCTGCAAGGACATCATCATCCCCAAAATRTCCTTTTTCCATAGGAAGGGGCTTTGGAAAGGCATCCAGCAGGGTCAGGCGTCTCCATCCTCCGCCCTGGGAGAAGGTCCCAGGAGGTGCCCCAGGAGTTGGGGACACCCATCAGAGCACTGCCAGCAGTGGGGACACCCCGGCCTTGCCCACAGCCCCAGCCCCGTGTCCTTGGACCCACTGGGATGAGCGGAGAGGAACYGGCTGGGAAAGTGGATTTGGGGCTTTTCCCTCTTCTGTGGACCAGCGCTGGAGGTTTTGGTGCCCGTTGGCCAGAGTGGCTGTGAGGAGACCCCTCCCGGAGCCTGTCCCCTCCCCAGCCCTCCCGGAGCGATGGGCTCACGGGGAGYGTCCCCCAGGAGGGACCAGGCTGCAGATCCAGCACCACATTCCTCATCCATGGCACAAGAGCTGCTGACCTCAGCTGAGGCTGCCAGACAGCCCGTGGGGATCCCCAGAGGAAGGAAAATCACCCCTGAATCGCTGAGGCTGGTGGGGCTCTGGAGGCAGCGCCTGCTTCTCCAGCCCACCTCAGGAGACCCTTCACCCACCCTTCATCCCACCTGCGCCGTCTGCTCTGAAACAGGGGCAGGGTTTTGTGGCCATAACCCCGAGGGAAGCGCCTCTGCTCCCCCTCCCGGTGCAGCTTTCCAGGAGAAGGCTGTTCCCCGAATGCACAAAATGTGGGAGCCCGAAAATGCCTGCGAGAAACTCCTGCATCTCACCACGTCCCCACGGCTGAGCTCCCTGGCAGCGGGAGCAGCTCCCTGCCGTGCCCACCGTGGGTTTACCTCCACCCCGGGGAGGCTGGGACACTCCTAACCCAGGGGCAAGAGGAGCAAGGGTTGCCCTGACCAGCAAAAAAACACCCAGCAAAGTTACAGCCCCCGGGGACCATCCRCCCCGTCCCGCAGCGTGGCCCAGCGGAGATGTCGCCACCACAGTGCAGGGACTTGCAAAATTCCCTTAAAAACAAAAAACGAAAACAAAGTAAGTATTTATTTCTATAAAGAGAAGAAGGAAAAAAAAAGATTTTAAAGGAAAATTATATACTCAGCATGTTTATACGCTCTACGCTTAAAGACTCTCGTGGCCCAGAGTCGTGGCCCAAGCCTGGAGGTGGCTGCTCCAGGTTTGCTGGTGCCTGGACCCTCTCCTGACTCCTCGGGGCCGTGGGGAAGGCAAGGATGAGGTGATGGAAAGAGGGGAGGTGTTGAGGACTCTCAGAGGAACCTTCCGTGCCAGTGGTGGCCGTGTGTGTGGTGGCGTTGGGGCGTGGGTGGCTCTGTGACATCCCCACCCCCGCTGCCACCGGGGCTCTGGAAGTCACGGCAGGACCCTCACCTGGATTCGGTGCTTTGGTGCATCCCCAAACCAGACCAAACCATCGCCTCCCCTTGGGGCATTCCCGAAGAACCCATCTCAGCAAAGCCACCTTTCTACAAAATCCTCTGATGACACAAGACCTTGAGCAGGTTCAAGGATCGGAAGATGGAAGGTGGGGGTTTCTCCCTGTGTTACTGGGGCTTGAATGGATCCCTTCCTCCTCCTCCTCCTCCTCCTCCTCCTCAGCTGCGGATGAAGGCAGCTGGCACAGTGACAGGAGTGGTGGGAATGAGGGCCCTCCTGGTGGCTCCTAATTGCCCGGCTTGTTAACGAGCTCATTAACAGCTCTGAAATGTCAGATGGATCCTGCCCTGCTGCTTTCCCCCCCTCCGGCTGGCACGTGGCCCCCCAGGCCCCATCCCTGCGGGACACTCCGGCCACGCTGCCCACGGCCGTGGAGCCACTGCCTCGGTCACAGAGCCTCAACCCCATTTCCTCTGGAAGTGATGGGAACACAGAAATACCAAATTTCCTGGGAAAGCCTTGAAATCACACAGCACGTTCAGCTCAGCCCCGTATGGGAAGTGCCAGAGGGGCTCTGCGATGACAATCCCCAGTAAAATCCATGGATCCAGAAGAGGATCGGGGTCACAGGGATGGCCAGAGCTGGCAGAGGTTGGACGGACAGTGGTTATGAGCCTGGCTCATGCAGGACCAGTTTTGGGGAGATTCGTTCCTTTTCTAACAAGTTTTCCCAAAGTTTCCCCATGGCCGACATTCCCAGCATTCCCCTTCGCCTGAATTTGGGTGCTGGTCGGGGATTTCAAGAGGAACAACATCACCAAAGCCAGCTCGGGGGCCAGATCTATCCCAAATCCGTGTTTTTATGTCTCCCTCGTGTCGGATTTCACTCGCTGTCCATCACTCCGAGCCCCCAGGAGCCAGGAATGCTCTGGGGATCTGCTGCCTCCTCCTGCCTTATCCCTCTGGCCAGGGGCTCCAGGGTGTCAGGGATTGAGGGAAATGGGAACCCCCAAGTTGGCGCTGTCCAAGGAGGATTTTAAACCTCTTTGTCCCAGTTCTTGATGTGTGCCCTGGTCCCTGCTGCCACCAAGGGCACAGCCACGGCAGGGGCTTGTCTGGATCCTCCAAAAGAGCCTGGATTTAGGGAAAACAGAACAAAAAAAACCCCAGGAGAAGTGTTGGTGAAGGCTCCTAAAGTGGCTAACAAATGTTTTCCTTCAGCTCTTAGGGGAGGCCCCAGCCCAGGAGCGGGAGCATCACTTCAGCCTCATTTTGGGGTGAGAAACAGCAGCTTGGGGTGCGGCAAAAGCATTTGGGAATTGGTGCCAAATGAGAAAATGCTTTAAAAGGGAAAAAATCCCAGGGAGCAGGGAGATTTTGGGAAGCAGAGACGGTTTGTTGTGACTGAAGCATTGCAGGGTGTTGTGAGGTGGTGATGGACCTTCCCCATCAGCGGGAGGCAAAATAATCCCCAGAGGAGGGAAAACTGCCCAAAAGCAAGAAAAAAATGGGATTTTCTAATGCAGCCTCGGGATTGAGCCCTGGGGAGGGCAACGAGGCAGGTTGGGGCCGGGGACAAGTGGGTGCAATGGTGTGGGGCAGTTTTTGGGAAGCGAAGGGGTGATGCACAGTTGCTTCGAGATAATCAGAGGAGATAATCAGTGCAGAGAATAGAGATATATGAATCCAGGAACTGGAATCATTCCCTAAAGCCCTGCATGGCAGCGGCTCCGTGAGCGGAGCCCGAGGGGCCCTGTACAGCGACCTCCCCTCCCCAAAGGTTCCCGTGGCCTCCCAAGTTATTTTTTTAACTCTATATAAATTTAGGTCTATTTTAGTCTTTCCGCAGCGATGTGCCAGTGTCTGGAGAACCAAACATCCCTTTTTTCCCCCCATCCCGTGGTCTCTTGATGCTAAACCAGGCCCTTGGTGCGAGGTCTGCTGGAGATGTTGTCCTGGAAGGGGGGAGTGCTGGGACGGGGCTGCAGCCGGGGATGGGGCAGGGCAGGCTCCGGGGGGTGGTGGGAGCAGGGCCCAGCTCCGGCCAGGAGTCCGTGTTTTTAGCACTTTGGTTGGAACTCTCACCTGTAGACGCACTTTGATGTTGTTGCTTTGAAACTTTGGCAAGTGTAAACAATGTGTATTTAAAGAATTACAGAGAAACAACCCCCAGCGAAGCGTGTAAAGAGCTATTTTATGATTCAGTGTTGAATAAAGACTCTGGAGATCGAGCTGGGTTTTCACTCTCCCGGGGGTCACGCTGGACCCGCACCAGCACCACACCAGTGACACCAGTTGCTCTTTGGGGCTTACTGGAAGCGTCCTCTGCAGGCCAGTGGGCTCCACTGGTCTGGCATCATGGGGCACTGGGACAAAGCACGGGGGGAGCACTGAGGGTGTGAGGCCCTGGCACAGGGTGCCCAGAGCAGCTGTGGCTGCCCCTGGATCCCTGGAAGTGTCCAAGGCCAGGTTGGACGGGGCTGGGGACAACCTGGGATAGTGCAAGGTGTCCCTGGATGATCTTTAAGGTCCCTTCCAACCCAAACCGTCCCATGATTCTATGACATTTCTTTCACCATTAACACTTTCAACTCACCAGAGTGAAGTTTCCCTGTGTTCTCCCAGCAGGATTTTCCTGCCAGTTCCCCCAAATGCCTGGATCCATCCCTGAAGCCCCTTGGAGCTGTCACACAGCTGCTGCCCCGAACCTCCTTCCACGTCCTTCCATGAAGCACAAAGGAAAACGTAAATGCCCCACTGAGCAAAAGCCAATTTAAATGTCACTGAGCAATACCTGAGAGCCCCAAGCACAGAGACACTGGTGGGTGCTCCACCCTAGAAGCACTCCCGGGATGTGCCTGTTGTCTGTCCTGCTCTCCAGCACAGCACCTGCTTTGAAACAGGGCAAAAACCAGCCTGAAAGGTTCATTTTTTAACCCCAACCCTGAGCTCCCACCACATGGAATGAAGCAGAGAACAGAGGAAAGCCCAACGTGCCACTGAGACCAACTCGGTTTATTGTGTGGGAGCCTGGGTTCAAAGCGCCCAGCAGAATGAAAATAAACCAGTATAAATAGGCCCCAAGCCCCCTCCCTGCGCTGGCTCCAGCCCGGAGGAGGGGAGGCTCCCGAGGGAGCGGTGCTGGGTGGGGAGCGCTGGGCAGGGCAGGGCAGGGCAGCTCAGGGGGCTGCGGCTGCCAGGGCCAAGAGCTGCCTCCGATTAACCCGGCCCAGGGCTGCTGCGAGCCCTCAGCTCGGCCGTGTGGCCAACGGCCGTTAATTAACGCGGGAACTAATTACTGATCCGCGCTCGGCCCTGCGGTGCCGGGGTCTCAGTGGTTGTGGGGCCGGGCCCGGCCGCGGCCGCGGCCGCCGGGAGCAGCGTCCACGGTGGAGCGGGGGTTGCGGATGGTCTCGTCCACAGACACGATGAGGCACGCGGCCTCCGAGGCGGCCGTCAGCGCGTTGATCCGCACCACCGCCGGCTCCCACACGCACGCCGAGAAGTTGTCAGCGATGTCCTCGTTGGTCACGTCCACGCCGTACCACATCCCACCCTGGGGGACACAGGGGACAGGGATCAGTGCCACATCCCGCCCTGGGGGACAGGGATCAGTGCCACATCCCGCCCTGGGGGACACAGGGGACAGGGATCAGTGCCACATCCCATCCTGAGGGACAGAGGGGACAGGGATAGCTCTCAGGGCTGGGCGGGACTTAGGGAAAGGTGCAGGGAGAGGCTGGAGCCTCCCTCCCGTTCCACTGTGAAGGAAGAGTTTGAGGAAAACACAGGAAACCCAAACTGAGAAGTCTCTGCTTTTAGCCACCAGTACCAGTGATGCCTCATGAAGAGAAGGCTCATTCACAGTCACTGAGGTTGGGAAAGCCCTCCCAGCCCATCCAGTCCAAGCTGTGCCTGATTCCCCCCCTTGCCCCCAGCCCAGGGCACTGAGTGCCACGTCCAGGCCTTCCCTGGACACCTCCAGGGCTGGGGACTCCAAACGTCCCTGGGCAGCCCCTGCCATGAGGCCGCAGAAGCCTCACGGCACTGACTCCCCCTGTGCTGCTGCCTCACTCCCTGGGTTCTGCACCATCGTTTCGGGGCATTCCCCCGAACCCCACCATCAGCAGCAGGGTGAAACGTGGCAGGAGTGACAGAATCCAAGGGGCAACCTCCAAGCACTGGAGCTGGGATCTCCACGAGATCAGCACTCGGGGCCCTCAGCCTGCAGCTCCTGTGTAAAGCGCTCGGCTCAGCCGGCTCCTGCACTGATTCCTTTCATGTTTAACACAGCAGCTCCTTCCTGACAAATGATGCGTTTTTAAGAAGCAAATCAGAACTCCCAGCTCAGGAAGTCACCCGACAGCTGGGATCAAAGGGAAAACAGCTCCTTTCCATTTATAGCAACCTGTGCCGAGCCCACCCCTGATCTGAAACAAACACAGCGTTTAATCAAAGGGGACACGGCTCCAACACGGGCCCAGCTGAGTTACCCTGGCTGTGACAGGCTCCAGCAGGAACACCCAGGAGAAAGGAATCACAGACACAGCGGCTCTGCCCTGGGAGCCCCAGGGGCCTACCTGGGCGTGCTTGGCTCGCAGCTTGTTGAGGATGTTGGTGGCGTCGAAGCCGGCGTTGTCACAGAGCTGCCGGGGGATGATCTCCAGGGCCTTGGCGTAGGCCCCGATCAGCAGCTGCTGCTTGCCCGGGATGGTGCGGGAATAGTCCCGCAGGTACTTGGAGAGCTCCATCTCGATGGCGCCGCCRCCTGCCACCACCGAGTCGTTCTGTGGGGACACGGGAGAGCTCATTGCAGGCAGGGGAGAGCAGCCAGGGCTCTGTCAGGGCTCTGCAGGCCTGCAGCCCATGGCAACCCACAGCCCTGGCTGCTGCCGTCCCTGGGACTGTCTGACAGCGCTGCTGGCAGCGGAGGAACACGCCAACAACCTCCAGTGGCAGCTCTAGCTGCTCATCCCAGCCGTGCACAGGGTAAAGGGGACTCGGAGACACTGTACCAAGGGAGAGATGGCAGCTCACAGCCCACTCAAGCCAGGGAAACTTCCCTCACTTCCATAAAGCATCCAAAACTAAAGATATTGGCAGCAGCACCTGGCAGATCAGTTCCGCTGTTTTTTCAGGAGAGATCAGGACATTCTTTCTAAAGCCACAGCTCCAAAAATCCTGACGCACTTCTTCCCGGCCCCTCAGGACACGCAGCCTCAGAGCTGTTTTTAACCAGGAGCCATCCCTACAGTGACACGTTTTTGTGTAACCCAGAAACACCCAGAGCTTGGCAGTGTCACCCAGGACCAAACACACATCCAGAGGGGCCTTGGTGCTGCCAGCCTGCCCTCAGAGCCAGGGGACTGTCACCCCCTCGGACTGGGCACCAAGAGAGGGGATGGGTGGCTTTAAGGGCATGGACAGGCATGCGACAACAATCCTGCTCTTCAATCTCCTGAAGATGCAACCAGCACAGCCAGGAGATTGTTCCCTTTAGGGTGGAGGATGGAGCAAGCACCAGTCACAGCTGTGCAGGAGTGCAGGCAAAACCCAGGCGTGCCTGGAAAGCAGCTGGAAACGCTGCCAAAGCCATGCTGAGCTGGCCAGGGAACAGCGCTCGAGTGAATCCATGGGCTGCTGCTCACTCCGCACAGAGCCCTCAGCCAAGCCCTGGTGCGTGCAGAGGTTTCCAGGAGTTCTGGCTGTGCCAGGCCCAAGCCACGGTCCCCCGGCAGTGCAGGGGGAGGCTGCCCCGGGGCTCACCTTGATTGCTCTCCTGACGATCATGATGGCGTCGTGCAGCGACCGCTCCGTCTCCTCCATGAACTGCTCCGCGCCCCCGCGCAGGATGATGGTGCAGGTCTTGGCCTTGGGGCAGCCYGTGAAGAAGTTGTACCTGGAAAAGGGAGGGTTTGGGGATGGAGAAGCTGCTGCTGGACAGGCAGTGTGGGGACACAGCCAACCCTCCAGCTCTGTCCCCCTCACAGCCCCAGCGGATCCTCRACTGAGGAGGAGCAGAGCCAGGGAATGCAGAAGTGAAATTCCAGCTGACCCAGGAAAATCCACTCTCTTCCTGTTGCCAGGGATTCACGCTGAACTGGAGCTCCCAATTTGCACTTGGCAGGAGCACGGAGGGCAGCAGCCAGCCCCAAACAGGATTGCTCCTCCAGCAACAGGAAGGACCCCAGTGTACTGTCCCCAGCTTCTCCTGCCCTACAGGGAAGTGTCACACTGGAACATCACAGAAGTGCCACAATCAACCCCACAGTGTGCTGCTTTTCTGTTACAAATGCAACAGTACCACTGTGCTTTCTACAAGGCACTGCAGAATACACACGTATTTTTAAAAGAATTTAAAAGAGGTTAAGATCTCATGAAATCTTGCTCCTGCCCCCTCCCTCAGCCTCAAAAAGCAGCTCTTGGATACAATAAAATACACATTTCGTAACAGCCTTGTTTTCATCTCAACGCCTTGAGAGATGCTGAACCTGCCAATGCTTTGACCCCAACTTGTCCACCTGCAATGAGAGGGCTTGCCCARCACTGCAGGTTTGCAGCTGGTGTCTTTACCTTTCTCCCCCAATCTGGGTCTCCTCAAAGAGCTCACAGCGGCCCAGCACATCGTCCGACAGGGCATTGACACTGGTCTGGATGGATCCCCCACAGGCCTGCAGGGAATGGAGGCAAACATGGAATTACCAGTACTGACAATCCACACCAGCTCCCAGCAGGCTCCACTCTTCAGGGACAGCCGAGCTGCTGAGTTGGTGCAAACCCACCCTGCAGCCAGATTCAGGAAAACCCTTCTCCTCCCTCCCATCTCATGGACCCASGCCAACCCTCAACAGCAAAATAAGATCATGCAGCTTCAAGGTGCTGACTCACAGGCTCCAGAGTCCAGGAGATACACAAAGAAAGCTCAGGAAAAAAAAACTCATGATGGAACAAGGAAGAACTCAGGAAAATAAACCTCTGCTGATGCACTGATCGGATCTTTATATACAACACCACCAGAGAAAGAAAGAGCAGTGCAGATGCAGTCAGTGTGTGACTGTTCATCCCACCAAGAACAGCCCTGTCCTTTCGAATCCTTGTAAGGAGCAGTGAGTTCCATGACCAGCTGTTAGGGAATGACCAGCCTGGGGGTGTCAGAACAGAGTACAAAGGCTTTACTCCAAGCCAGGGCAGCTCACCATCATAGTCCTCTTGAGATCCTCCTCGGGGACGCGGCCGGCACAGAACATGTCCCTGTCCGCGAAGTACTGGGTGGCCACGTCCCCGATGGGAAGCTTGGACAGGACCACCTTGGCTCCTGACTTGTGGATTTTGTCTAGTTTGTCATACAGGATGTTCCACTCGGCATCCACGATGGCCTGGTAGTCCTGGCAGGGAGGAGAGAGGGACAGGTGTTCCCGTGCCAGGGGACAGGGAATGCCCCATGCGCAGCCCTGGCACAGAGCTGCTCCCAGCACTCCAGTCAGGAGGGGCCCWGTTTTATGGCACTGCCCAAATGCCTGTTAAACCCGAGGAGCTCTTGCAGCGCTCCAAGCACTGCTGGATAAGCTTTCTCTGGAAGGCCACTTGTTAGGCCTAAGGCAGCCACCACAGAGCTGGTGGCTCAGCACAGCTGGGGCACAGTGACAGCTCAGAAACGTGTCCTGAACCTGCTGGGAGTCCCAGGCTGCTGCACCCTCATTCCAAACAGGGCTGCACAACCCACCAGGTGTTTCCAAAGGTGAAGGATGTGCAGAAGGCAAACTCATTTATCATGGAATGGTTTGGGTGCGAAGGGACCTTTTAAAGGCCCATCCAGTGCCACCCCTGCCATGGGCAGGGACACCTCCCACTGTCCCAGGCTGCTCCAAGCCCCAGTGTCCAGCCTGGCCTTGGGCACTGCCAGGGATCCAGGGGCAGCCACAGCTGCTYTGGGCACCCTGTGCCAGGGCCTGCCCACCCTCTCAGGGAACAATTCCTTCCCAATATCCCACCCATCCCTGCCCTCTGGCACTGGGAAGCCATTCCCTGTGTCCTGTCCCTCCATCCCTTGTCCCAAGTCCCTCTCCAGCTCTCCTGGAGCCCCTTTAGGGCTCTGAGCTCTCCCTGGAGCCTTCTCTTCTCCAGGTGAACACTCTCAGCTGTCCCAGCCTGTTTCCAGCCCTCAGAGCATGTCCATGGCCCTCCCATCTCACCCTCACCCCACTGGATGAGCAGCCCCAGGTGTCACAGGGATAGGAAGCAGGCCAGGCTCCCCTGTGGCTCTTACCTCCACCGTGTTGACTCTGATCTCGGCGTTGTCCTTCTCAGCTTTGAGCTCCAGCTCCACGTTGAGCAGGGCAATTTTGGGGGACTGGTACTTCTTGGGTTGCATCTCAAACCCAGCGTAGGAGAAGGTTTTCTTAAAGGCAACTCCAGCCACCAGCTGGGAGTCCTGGAACACAGGGATTTGCCTCGGGCTCAGCCCCCCAAGGTTTTCTGCACAGGGTTAGTAACAACTCCCACAGGACCCTCCCTGCTTCCACAGGCCTCATTTACAAAGCCTTCCCTCCCTGCTTCCACAGGCCTCATTTACAAAGCCYTCCCTCCCTGCTTCCAGAGGCCTCATTTACAAAAACTTCCCAGCACTGTCTCCCTTGATTAACCCACTTTTAGAGGAAATAAGCAGCCAGGATTTCTTTCAGCTCACAAAAGCAGCTTCCTCTCTACCCCTCAAGACTCTGCAGCCAAAAACTCCTCACACAACCTGAAGATCAAGGAGGGGAGCAACCAGTTCTCTCCCTGACCTCTTTCCCATTCCTCCCCTTTGAACTTGRGTATTTCTCATCCACAGCCCCACTGGGGGCTGGTTTTTTTGCTCTGGTTTGTTCTTCCAAGTTCCATCACCAGCTCCCATATTTTCTGCAGCAGGGCAGCCCTGCCCAACACCATTCCCTGACATGAGCTCCTCGATTTCCTGGGGGAAGAGAAATCAGGATCTCAATCTCCCTCTCCACAGGGGCTGTCCCACAGCCAGGAGTGATCCCTACCATGTACCCAGGTGCAGCCCCAGACATAACAGGTTTCCCAGCACTGTGGCATAAACCACACATCCCACCTGCCCTGCCCACCACTACACCAGCTCCTTCACAAGGTTTTCCTTGCATTTTTCCCAACCCAGTAATCCTACATACACCCAGGACTTTTGGATCCAGAAGTAACAAAGATTTCCCACCAAAAAAAAATCACTATTTGCAGAGAGATAAATGGAATTTGTATCAGTAACAACTTTTGCTGCAGAGGGCAGTGAGGTGAAGGGTGTATTTAGCTCAAAAAACAGATTCTCCACCTATGGGAAAGAAATCCAGCCCTATGTGCCAAGCTTTCTCCTCACACCAACAGCTCTGTTCCACTTTGGGAATTCCCTGACGGGTGCTGTCAAGCCAGGCTGCACTCCTGCTAGAGCCAACCCACCAGCAGASCTGGGATCCCTGTCTCCCATCCCTTCAGGAAGGCTCCAGCAACACTTACTTCCAAAGCTCCTCCCTGCACCTTCTTTATCCCGATCATCTTGAGCTGTAACAAGTCATCCAACATCATCACAGCATCTACAACCATCTTGGAGAAAAACTCCTTGCTCTGGGAGATGAGCTTGGAGCTCAGGGCTGTGGCTGCACACTTTTCCAGGAGACTCCTCTGCTCACTGCAGGAGAGGAAAAACAAGGGTTTGGTCACCTGCCAGATCTTCTCACGAGCCCTAAACACCATGTGAGGCTTTGTTAATCAGAGTTGTTTAGGCTGGAAAATACCTGTAAGATCATTGAGTCCAGCACTGTCAGGGCCACCACTGCCCCATGTCCCCAAGTGCCACATCCCCACAGCTTTGAAATCCCTCCGGGGATGGGAGGGACTCCAGCCCTGCCCTGGGCAGTGAAGGAATTTCCCCAATATCCACCCTGCCCCTCCCCTGGCCCAGCCTGAGGCCGTTCCCTCTCCTCCTGTCCCTGTTCCCCGGGAGCAGAGCCCGACCCCCCCCCGGCTGCCCCCTCCTGTCAGGGAGTTGTGCAGAGCCACAAGGTCCCCCCTGAGCCTCCTTTTCTCCAGGCTGAGCCCCTTTCCCAGCTCCCTCAGCCGCTCCTGGGGCTCCAGACCCCTCCTAGCTCCRTTCCCTTCCCTGAACATGCTCCAGCCCCTCCAGGGCTCTCTTGTCATGAGGGGCCCAAAATCCTCTCTGGTGGAGGCAATGATCAGCTCCCTCCTCTCCACGGGGAGAGCAAGGCACAAATCCCAGAGTGACAAATCCCAGTCTCCTTTTCAGAGCTCCAGCATCAGCCCAGCACTGACCAAGCTGATTGGCTTTTAGGCACCTAAAATCAAAAAAGGGCAGGTCCTCTCCCTCATCCCAAGGCAGGAAGATGTTTCTGAAACCCTCTAAGGGCAGCACATGCCCTGAAGCACTAACTCGAGTGAGGTATGTGCAGCAGAGTGGATGACACAGAGACACCAGAGATGTGTGGATCCAGCTGCCAGGCTCTATCCCCCAGTCCCTGMTGACCCTGAGAACCACTCTATTTCCCATCACAGGACAGCATTTGGGTTTTTTTCCAGCATTTTTTCAGCATTTGGTTTGGACAACCCATCTTGGTCTACTCAAGATGCTTACACAGTTGAGACACTTGAAACTGACTGCAGGTATTAGCAAGTAGGCAAGAGCTTAAAATCCAGGGAGAAAAGAAACTCCAGTGTTCTCCCCTCAGCTGAAGGGATCACTTCCTCACTGCTATGAGCTATCTACCCTGGTGTGTGACAGCTAAAAAGGGATCTGATCCTCAGGGAAGTGCTGAGATTTAACACTGCCACTGACTCCACCGCTGCAGAAAAGAAATGAGGCCACTTATTTTGGTGCCCAGCTTCCTCTGTGAGCACTGGGAGACACTGCCCTACATCATTCCCTGCAGCCAAGCGAGAGCACAGCACTGCCCCTGGAGGAGCAGGAAATTCCAGGTAAATTGGGAATAACCCCAATGTGGGGCTGCAGCTCCAGGTCCCACCTGGAGACCTCAGCCAGAGCCACAGAACTCAGGAGCACCCTCACAGCACTTAACTGGAGCCCACAACACAACCAGGTCATCTCCAAGGGAAACTTACTCTTTATCCTCCTTCTTCACAGAGACAGCGATGTCTTTGATCTTGTTCACAGCCTGGCAAAAAGGCAACAGCTGGATTAATGATTTATGCTCCTGAACTGATGAGATCCCCAACCTCTCTCTTTGTATTTTATCTTTTGTTCTCTGCTTCAACGCCACCGAAGTTTCAAGTGTTTAAGTTATTCCACCCCTGCCAGCGCAGTGATTCCAAGGAACACRCCAATATATGAGGAGCGGGAGGAGGCTCAAAGCTGCTCTGCTGTTTTCAGCAGAGATCCTGGGAATCAAAGGGCTATTGAGGTGTGAACCTCCAAAAATCAGCTTAATGGGACCAACAGGCTCCAGGAGACACATGGTTTACTAAGGAGCAGCAGAGAATAGCAGAATGGGAAATGAGTTTTCCCATTTATTCATTGTTCCTTGGGAAAAAACCCAAAGGAAGCGACAGCACTCCAGAGGTACGGACTGGTAACAGCAGGCACTGGCACCGGGAGAGGCAGGGCTGCTTGCAGGGAGACAGGAGGAGATCGCTGCTGGCACTCCCCACGCCCATTCCCAAGTGGGTTTTCCCTGAAGTGCGTCATTACCCCAGTGTGGCTGGCACAGAGCTGTCCCCAGACGCCCCAGTGAGTGATCCCACCCCGTGCCTCACCAGCTGCGTGGCCGTGCGGAAGGCRCGGATGATGATCTGGGGATGCAGCCCCTCCTCCACGTAGGGCTTCACCTGCTTCAGGAACTCGGCCGCCAGCAGGGTCACGGACGTGGTGCCATCGCCCACCTGCACGGACAGGGGACACTGGGTCACCCTCACCCCCACGCTGGGTCACTCCCACGCTGCAGAGACCCCCTGACAGCGGCTGCAAAACCACTCCACGGCTTCCAGGGAAACCAGAGCTCAGGATTTCCTCTGCTCACAGATTTGTGGCTGAATTCCCCAGGGATTCAGAGCAGTCTGGGTGGGAAGGGACATTAAAACCCATCCAGTGCCACCCCTGCCAAGGGCAGGGACACCTCCCACTGTCCCAGGCTGCTCCAAGCCCCAGTGTCCAGCCTGGCCTTGGACACTGCCAGGGGTCCAGGGGCAGCCATAGCTGCTCTGGGCACCCTGTGCCAGGGCCTCTCCACCCTCACAGCCAGGAATTCCTTCCCAAGATCCCATCTATCCCTGTCCTTTCCCASTGGGAAGCCATTCCCTGTGTCCTGTCCCTCCAGCCCTTGTCCCCAGTCCCTCTCCAGCTCTCCTGGAGCCCCTTTAGGCCCTGCAAGGGGCTCGGAGCTCTCCCTGGAGCCTTCCCTTCTCCAGGGGAACATTCCCAGCTCTCCCAGCCTGGCTCCAGAGCAGGCAGAATAAATCCCAGCACTCCAGGAGCAATTCCCACCAGAATTAACCACAAAGCCCAGGGAACCCCTGACACTCAGGCTGCTCCGTGTTACACTCCCAGGCACAGCCAGGCTCCCCTCCCACCTCTGCATCCTGGGATTTGGCGATGTCCACCAAGGTCTTCGCGGCCGGATGGACAACGTCCAGCAGCTTCAGGATGGTGGCCCCGTCGTTGGAGATGGTGGCTTTGCCTGGGGGTGATGGAGAACAGGAAGTTAAAGGCAATTTTACACTACCAAGGGTAAAGAAGGGTAAAGCCCTGTCTCTGGGGGGGTGTCAGGAGATCTCAGCAGGTTCCTCTGTTCCACCAGAACTGAGTCTTTTCAGCCCACTTTGGAGCAGGTTCACTGAAGCCAGTCTGAGAGCAGCAACAAAGGTTTGGAATTCATTTCCCTCTTCTCAACAGCCTCCCCAGACAGATAAAACCATATTCTAGTCTGACACTCACATGAAGAAAGAGCCTAGAAACCATATTAGTTATCGTTAGATAAATTTAAATCCAATTATCTTTTTGAACAAGGATTTATTACAGTTCCTATTTGTAAAAACTATTTAAAGACAATACTAAGACTTTTCACCCCACCCTTCAGTAAAAAATATAATAAATAATTTGGTGACTTCATACAAGTCTTTTCAGAGTGAGGGCAAAGCTCATCTCTAAATCACACTCCAAAAAAAGATTAAAAATCAACCCAGGAACATCCACTGACCTCACACTCAGCCACAACTGCTGAGTAACTCCACAGGTATCATGAGCCTCATTTAAAAGTAAGTACAGATGGCCAAAAATACCTGAAGACAGGTTCAGACTCTCTGTTCCCCCTGTCTGGCACAGCCTCACATAGGATACACCCAATCCCACTGACCCTGGACCTCCCCAGGTGCCCCAGCCCCGGCTGGCAGGCAGCAAACAGGGAATCCTCAGGCTGGACTGGCAATTGTCCTTTGTTCTTTTGTTCTGCAGAGGACATCGAGGTGTTCAACTGACACCAAAACTGAACCTCTGTTGTGAGAGCCAAGCTTAGCACAGGCTGAGGCTGCTGACATTTACATACACGCAAATGCTGGGTTTAACTGATAGGGAGATGAAGTAAATCCACTGCTCTGGGAGATGACTCCCAGGGCTCTGTTCCCGGCCCCGTGCCTACCCCGATCATCCACGATGAGCTTGTCCATGCCGCGCGGGCCCAGCGTGGTGCGCACGGCCTCGGCGATCACCTGGCACGCATTGATGTTGCTGACGAGCTGCGGGATGCCCTGCGAGGTGTCCGTGCCCTCCTTCAGCAGGATAACCGGAGTTGGCTGCAGGAGAACCACGGCACAGCTGTTACCCCCATCCCAGCAACCCGCAGCAAACKCCCTACAGCCCAGAGAGACACAACCGTGCAAGAACAAGGCCAGACTTATAGACTCGCTGCAATTCCTCTGCTCCACACAGCTGCTTTCCACCTCCCAATGCTCCCACAGCATCGGGAATTCACCCAACTGCTTCCACCATAGGCTCTGGGACCACACAGTAACTGTCCCAAAAATAAGGGGGGTTCTTTGGGGCAGCATTGCCCAGTGAGGTTCTGATGCTGGGCTGGAGGAGACAGAACATGAAGGGATTACAGAGACAGTGAGGAACCAAACAAATCTGCGTGGTGGAAGCACCAGAGAAGCTGTGACTGCCCCATTCCTGGCAGTGTCCAAGACCAGGCTGGATAGGGCTTGGAGCAACCTGGGATAATGGAAGGTGATCCTGCCCATGGCAGGGGGTGGCAGTGGATGGGCTTTAAGGTCCCTTCCAACCCACACCATTCCACAAGTGCTGCAACCATCTCACAGGCAGAGCTCAGGCAAAGCCCAAACACAACCAAACTTTGGGATGCACTGGTTTGGAACAGCTRCCAGCAGGCAGAGGGAAGAATTAAACTGTGGCTGTCGCACTGAGGGGTCACAAGCACAAGACAAGGAGCTACTGGAGAAGGTTCAGTGATGGGCACAAAGAGCATCTTTGGGGTCTGGAGCATCTCTCACATGAGGAGAGACTGCAGGAGCTGGGCCTGGTTAGGCTGGAGAAGGAAAGGCTGAGAGCGGATCCCATCAATCCACACAAATCTCTCCAAGGTGGTGCCAAGAGGCTGGTGCCAGACTCTTTTTGGTGGTGCCCAGCAACAGGACAGGAATTAAGACTCAAAAAGCTCCACCTCAACATGAGGAAGAACTTCTTTCATGGAGGGTGACAGAGCCCTGGGACAGCTGCACAGGGAGGGCCTGGAGTATTCACCTCTGGAGACATCCCAAACGCCCTGGACGCGTTCCTGTGTCACCTGCTCCAGGTGACCCTGCCTGGGCAGGGGGCTGAACTGAGTGATCTCCAGCCCTGACTATTCTGTCATCCCTGAAAGCTGGAAACATTTTGTGGTAGAAAACGTACAGCCTTCTCCCACATCCAGCAGAGCAGGAATCTCAATGAAAAAGGAACCGTTTATCCCCAGGGAAACGAGGGTGGAGACACATCCACCTCCCGCATCACCGCGGGGCTCGGAGCCGGGGAGCGCCGGGGCCGGAGGAGACCCAGGGCCGAGGCCGTTCGGCTGCGGGGGCCAGAGCCGGGCCGGGGCGGAGGCCGCGGGATGGAGCTCCGGGCTGCCCGCTCCCACCCCCTGCAGCCAGCGCAGCCTGGGTCCGGCGGGGAGCGGCCGCCACACGCCCCGGCACATCCCGGGTACCGCCAGGCCTGCGCGGCAGGGCGGCTCCATCCCCGCGGCCCGGCCCGCCGAGACCCCGCCACACCCGGTCCCTGGAGGGCGGCGGGGGCCCCGCGGCCCGTGCAGGGTGGCGGGACACGGGGACAGCGGCGGATGGCGGCGGATGCGGCGGATGGCGGCGCGGGGGTCACTCACCATCATCGCGGCGGCTGCTCGCTCCCGGCCCCGCCCCACAATGCACCGCGCACGCCCAGAACCTTCCCGGGGGCGGGCCGGGGGCGGGGAGCACTATTTGGCAGGGAGGGAAGAGAGCGCGCACCGTGGGGAAATGTAAAGGAGCTCTTTTTGGCAGCGGACACCGCGGTGACAGCGAGCTGCCCGCGCCGGCTCGCGCGTGATTGATGGCGGCGCAGACCAATAGGAAGGAGCGCGGCGGGGGAGTCCGCCAATGGGGAGGGCGGGGCGGGCCGGCGGGCGGGGCGTGGCGCAGCCATGCTGCTCTGGCTCTGGCTGTGGCTCTGCGTCTGCTGCTGCCCGGCCCGCGGTGAGTGAGGGAGGGAGGGACGGAGGGAGGGACGGAGTGGGGACAGGGCCGGGCCTGCGCCGCACCGACCCGGACCCCGCACCCGGACCCCGCACACACCCCCAGCATCCCGGGCCGGCCGCCTCTCCCCTTGGCGCACCGCGATCCCGGGGTATTTTCCCTCCCGGCACCCCGGCCCCATTGCGGTTCCCCTCCTGTGTCTCTATCCCGGTGAATTTCCCCTCCCGGCACCCCGTCCCCGTTGCGATTCATCTCCTGTACCCATATCGGAGCACGGGGGCRTTTCCTCTCGGAGCGCCCCCACCTAATTGCGTTTCTCCTCCTACATCCCGATCCGGGTGTCTTTCCCCTCCTGCACCCCAATCCGGATGCSTTTCCTTTCCTGCATCCCAACGAGGGTGCATTTCCCGTCCCGCATCCCAATCCTGGTGCAATTCCCTCGGTGCACCTCGACCTAGTTGCATTTCCCCATCCAGCACCTCAATTCAGCAGCATTTCCACTTGCTGCACTCTGACCGCCTTGTATTTCCCTTCTGGGCCCTGTGATCCAGGTACATTTCCCATCACTGCGCCCCAGCTCCATCACATTTCCTGCTGCATCCTAATCCAAGTGCATTTCCCCTTGGTGCATTGTGATCTGGGAGCATTTCCCCTCTGTTCCCCTCCATCTGGGTGCCTGTCACCCCCGTCCCCTCCGTGGTCCCACAGCATTTTCCCCTTCCCCAATCCCAGTGCTTTTCCCTCCCCCATCCCCTCTCAGCCCCTGGGAACTGCTGCATCTGCCCTTGGAACACCCCAAAACTTTTGGGGCATTTTGGGTCCTTGGCCCAGCCAGGAGTTGGCATTGCTGAAGGGTGTGTTYCCTCCCCCATGGTTCAGGAGTGATAACTGAGAATTTTCCCCTTTTTTCGGGGATCTTGCCTTTAGTTTCCCTTGCCTCTCAGCTCTGTCTTTTCACCCCCAGGTTTACGCATCCATGAATATTTGTACTTCCAAGTGCTGAGCCCCGGAGACATCCGCTACATCTTCACTGCCACCCCAGCCAAGGATTTCGGTGGCGTGTTTGTAAGTATTAAAAACTGAATTTGTCGCCTTGGGCCCCTCCGTCCCAAAACTGCTCCTTATGGGGCTCAGTGATCTGGAGTTTTGATAAAAATGGAGTTCATTGCTCTTCCATGAGCATTCTTGGCCTCAGCAGGATTCCAGAGGCAGGRATTGGCCCCAGGGCTGGCTCCGCGTGTCCCTGGACCTGGGAGCCCAAAATCTCCCCAAAATCAGCCCCTGCAGGGATGAACAGGGCGTGGGGCTGGGAGGGGGAAGCAGCTCCAATCCCCCCTGGCTCACCCCTGCCTGTCTCCTCGGAGAACACAAGGTACGACCAGATCCACCTGGTCCCGGCGGATCCTCCGGAAGCCTGTGGAGAGCTGAACAATGGGGTCTTCATCCAGGACCAGATCGCCTTGGTGGAGAGGGGGTAGGTCTGGTGTCATGGGAGCTGCTGGGGGGACCCTCGGGCAGGAGGGGAGCCCTGGCCACATTCCCCCATCACCTCCAAATTCTTCCTGTGGCTTTCCCCACACAGATAAACAAGGAAAATGTGAGGGTGTTCCTACCCTGGAGCATTTCATCTTTTAGCCTGTGGTAAGGTGTAAGAAACCCTGTCTGCGTTCAGATTGAAAGAGAGTAGGTTTYGATTAGACAGTGGGAAAGAACTCTTCCTTGTGAGAGTGGTGGGGACAGGCTGCCCAAAGAAATTCTGGATGCTTCATATCCCTGGAGGTGTCCAAGGCCAGGTTGGATGGGGCTTGGAGCAACCTGGCATAGTAGAAGGTGTCCCTGCCCATGGCAGGGCATGGAACTGGATGAGCTTTAAGGTCTTTTCCAACCCAAACCGTTCCAGGATTTTGTATTTTTTTAGGAGTGTCGGTGGCTTGTACCTAAAATACAGACTCAGAGGAGCAGGGTTTGGAAGAGGTGTGGAATCAGGGAGACAATCCCTAGTTTGGGTGTCTCCAGGCAAGCTCTGGCACGTGCAGGCTTTGGTGCTACCTGTGGCGACCACAGGTTGGTCACTGTGTGGTCACTGTGTGCCACAGGGGCTGCTCGTTCCTGTCCAAGACCCGAGTGATCCAGGAGCACGGCGGGCGGGCCGTGATCATCGCCGACAACGCCTACGACAACGACAGCTTCTACATYGAGATGATCCAGGACAGCTCCCGGCGCACGGCCGACATCCCCGCGCTCTTMCTGCTGGGCAGGGATGGGTACGTGCCTGGGCTGCCTTCCCAGGGTGGGACAGCTCAYGGGAATGGCCAAGTGCCAGCCTTGTGCCCTCACAACAGGGAGGTCCCAGTGGTCAGCGTGGCCCTGCCGGGCTCTGGGAGCCACATTTTGCATGGATTCAGTCCTGGTGAATCGGCAGTTTGAGCTGGGCTGTGGTTTGTGCTCGGGTGTGGCTGCACTCTCCCAGCCCTGGCAGCTTGGGAACGCCTGTCACCCCTTCCTCCCTCCAGGTACATGATCAGGCGCTCCCTGGAGCAGCACGGGCTCCCCTGGGCTGTCATCTCCATTCCTGTCAACGTCACCAGCATTCCCACCTACGAGATGATGCAGCCCCCCTGGACCTTCTGGTAGCAGCAAGAGGCTGTGGCGGATCAAGGACTTCCTGGTGGATCCCAGGATCTCAGCCTAAGGACCAGGTTTGAGGAAAGGATCCCAACGTGCTCCAGAGATCCCGCTGGATTCGGTGACAGGGAGATCTTTCTGCTGGCACCGGTGTGTGGCCAAGGGCAAACACCAGTGCCAGGGGGGAACCTTCAGCCTGGCACCATGCTGTGACTGTCTGGGAGGGAGGTGAGGGCCCAGACCAGGCCTGCACTTTCCAGGAAACATTTGACCTTGTGCTGCTGAGTTGGAGGGATGCAGGACTGGCAGGGATGGGGGGGAGAGCGATACAGGCTTGGTCTGTACCAGCAGGGCTCACCCAATGTCTGTATATTTTTGTCTGAGCTAATGAAGTCTGAATAAGTTTTAGAGAAAGGGAAGTTTCTCTTTTATTTCCAGCAGTCAGCGGATGAAGGGATAAATCTCATCCTCAAACTTTTTCCTAGTAAAATGCCCCAGGTGTCTCCTGCAGCTGGGGCACAGCTCAGTCAGAGCCTCGTGGGACAGCACAGCCTCCGGCACCTGTCCCCAAGGGTGGGCTGGTCACAAATCCAGAGCCCACACTTCCACAGGTGTCTGTTCYCTCATCCCCACACCCGTGTCCCCACAGGACCAGCCCCTGGGTCACAGCCCTCTCTGCACTCAGCACCCTCCAGTTTACCAGTACAAAGCACAGGGCCCCAGTTGTCACCAGTCTCGGTTTATTTACRAACACTGAAGGGGACGCGGCCCCGGGATGGCTGGGGACAAGCAGCGGGAGGCAGGGCTGGCGGTGATGGCAGTGTCACAGGTGTGCCACCCTCGGTCCCACAATCCAGCTGCCATGGACATGGCGGCAGGAAAACAGCTCCCCAAAATCCATGGAGGAAGGAGATAACCCTGGCTGCATCCCTGACCTGCTGCCTATCTGTCGCTTGGAGCCGTGTTGTCCTCCAGCCACACGGTCTGCAGGCAGCGACACCGCAGCATGGTGTGGCCTTGAGGGTGGCAGCGTGGGATGGATGACAAGGGATGTCCAGTGGGGCCACTTGGTGCTGGCACATCTCCATGTGGGCCCACTGGGCGCAGGGAAGCACCCAGCACAGGGGGCATCCCTGGGCACGGCCGCTCCCGCACGGGCACATCCTCGTCCCATGGCCAGCTGGAGGGAGGGACAACTCCCTCTCTGCAAAACCCAGAATGTCTTTTGGGTTTTGGATGACACCACAGCCCATGTCAGCTCCTGGCCATTCTCCATCCCCAAACGTCCCCAAATGGGCCTGCAGTCACTGCCCGGGGCTCTGTGTCGTGGGAAGGAGGTGCCTGCAGGGTCAGCTCCGCTCCCCCTGCTGGACTCGAGCTCTGAGCCACCCTCCAAGGGTCCCCTGCAAGATCCTCAATCCCCCTGCCCCTCCCTGCTGGCCAAGGCATGGGATGGAGGATATATAAGGGCCCCAGCTCCAGAGTGTGTAGATAGTGCTAATATAGACATTAAATAGTACCCCTTGTGCACAGACACACAGACACACACCCACACGTTCCCCTCGTCCCTGCAGGGTGGGAAGGACAAGCTCCTCCGCATCCACGGCCGRCACAGACATGGCAGAGTGGCCAACAGGTGACCAGCGAGGTGTCCAGAGGCTGGCTGGATCCCACTCTCCTCCAGCCTCCCTTGCAAGCACCAGCCAGCCCTGCCAGGAACTGGGATGTGGTGGAGGGCCACTGGCTCACAGCTTGTCCTCACAAGGACGGGGACAGCCTCACACACACACACGCACACACACACACAAGGACAACACGGACAGGCGGGAGCAGGGCCTGCCTCCGGCTCCCGGCTGCCCCGCTCCGGCACGCGGCACCCACCCGACCCCACAACACAACCCTGTTCTAGAATTAAAGCTGCTGCCTCTTGGAGGAACCCCCAGGCCCTTCCCTTCCCGGCCCTTCCCTCTCCTCTCGCCCGGGGCCAGGATCACACATCAGTCATCTCATCCTCCAGCTCAGCATCGTCCGTTTCTCCTTCGCCCTCCTCCTCTTCGTCCGATGTCACATCGGCRTCGTCGGCTTGCGCGAGGCACTTGGGACACGAGCAGGTAAACAAGTAGTTCTCCCTGGAAGGTGGGCAGGCAGGAGGACACAGAGGGATGGTGTTGAGACAGGTACAATCCCACACTGCTGCTCAGCAGGGGGTCAGGAAGAAAACAGCTAGAAAGGGGCTAAATGTGTCAAACGCAGAAGAGTTTGGGGGTTCCATCCTGCTGGCTCAGGACAATGGTGATGGGACATGGGGACAGTGACCACCAGCAGGAACCTCTACCCTTGAGGGGCAGAGAAGGAAAAGGAAGGGTCTGCAGGAATGAACTGCAGAGCAGTGCAAGCCTGCAGGGAGAGGGGGGGATCCCAAATCCTTGGTCCCCAAGGCTACAACACTTTACAAGCAGCTCGAAGCATCAGCAGCACCATGTGCTGCACACACCCCCTGCCACAAGCCCCACGTTCACAGCAGCTGGTGCACAGCCACACCCCAAAGCACACACAGCCCGGGGTGGGGATGCTGCCCTGATGGAGTCTTTGGGGTGTAAAGGGGTGTGAGTTCCCCCTCAGGTACCTCCAGGCAGCCCCTACCTGAGTATCTTGTTGCGGCTGTGTCTGCTCCGCTCCCTCTGACAGCAATCTAAGTAACTGATGCAGATTTCCTGTGAGCAAACAGAAACGGGTTGGGCTCAGAACCGCTCCCTATGATCCCAAAGCAGCAGGATTTGTCCCAGTCCCTCTCAGAGGCAGGCAGAAACACGGGGTCTGGCAGTCCCTACATGGGATGGGGATTGAATTCCTCTGCCAGGACAACACTGGACACAGGAGGTATTGGGTCTGGGGTCCACGGAGGATGGAGGGGACACAGGGATGATGCCACGGTGTGATGTCACCTCAGGTCCACCCAGGCCCTGCTGTCTCACCTCTCCTGCTTCGATGTCCTCCAGAGCAGTGAGATGCAGGAGGAAGTTGTTTTCTGGGAAGGAAGTCTCGGCATTGGGGATGCAGCTGTGGTTACCTACGGGCAATACAATCTCTTTGCTAAATGCCTAAGTGGCTCCTGGAACCCACATCACATCTGAGTGCATCCAAGGCAGGACTGGCCATTCCACAGCTGGGCAAGGTGCCAGGGGACACAGGGAGCAGCACCCATCACATCCACCCCATCCCATCTTATCCCACAGATGGCAAGCACAAACCCCTTTCTCCAGAGGCTGTCAGGAAGAGAGCCAGCCTAGCATGGGACATTTCCCTCCTCACTAATGATTTTCCTCCCAGTCCTTGTGTTACTTACAGCAGCTCTGCAGCACGTAGAGCCCTGATCCCTCGCAGTTGAGGAACTCTCCCGACTCTGCAGCACAGAGGGAGGGGTTAGAGCTTTGCATGGTCCATTCCAGCTCTTCCACACACGAGCACAAAGGGATGTCCATCAGCACAGAACACCCACAGCCAGCACTGCTTTGGGGCTGGGTGCTGGAGGGTGATTTCGCAAGAGCCTTTCCCTCCCACTGGGAGGGGATGGAGGACAAAGATTCACATCCCAAGGCTCCCTGTCCTGTCCCCGCACTCCCACAGAGCCTCACCCTTCTCGATGTCCTTGTAGAGCTGGTCGATGAAGGCATCCAGCTCCTCCCGCTGCAGCATGGGCAGATCCAGCGCGTCGCACGCGTGCACCCACTGGCTCAGGGAGCTGTTGGGAAACGGGGGCACTGTCACAGTCCCACAGTGCTGTGGGGAGCAGTGAAACACTGTCACAGTCCCACAGTGCTGTCGGGGAGCAGTGGGACACTGTCACAGTCCCACAGCGGTGTCAGCAGCAGCAGGACC
>RAHM01000332.1:282846-311512 GCA_003713295.1 Parotia lawesii
CTGTCAGCACACAGCAAGACCTCGCAGAGAGGATCCAAGGTGGGTCTGAGCAGCCAAGGTCTGGCAGAGGGATGTGAAAGGGTTGGACACAGCCAGGATGAATTTTTTAAGACTCTCTCTCCTTTCCCCTCTCTTAAACCCAGCCACTTACATTCCACATCTCCACTGCCCTGCAAGGAGCACCCACAAAGCCCCATTACCTGGTTCCTATGCCTTGGCCATTGGTCCCAACGAGGGCAAAGAGGGATCGAAAGCCTTCTGGAGTGAACCACTGCAGAAGGGAGAGGAGAAAGGAACTGAGTCCAGGCCAGCCTGCAGGAGCACCTCGCTCTGCAATGCCTCAAATGCCACAGGGAGCTTTGAGGGAAGCAAGCCCTGGCCAATGCTCCTGGGCTATTTGGGAGGCAGATCCACTCACCCTGCTGAGATATTCGTCATAGAGGGCTTCGGTGAAGAGCAAGCGCAACAGCTCCAGCTGGCCCTGGCAGGACATGGCAGCATGGTCAGGGTGGGAGGTGCTGTGGGTGTCAGCCCCGGGCTGAGGATGAGCCCAGCACAGGCCAGAGGCTCTGGAACGACTCGGGCTCCTCGGCCTGCCCTGCACGGCTAGAGGCTGCTGCCCTCATAGCCGTGAAATCCACCCAATTTTAGCAGCAAAAGCCACCTACTCAGCAGCTAAATATCACGCTGTCCCAGCCCACTGCAGGAACATCTCCCCCACAGGAAGGAGCAGCACATCCCATGGGAGCACCACAAGGCCAAAACCCTCTAAGCAGCCCACTTCCTCACTGGCAGGGCCCTCCCTCTAAGCCTGGAACTTCCAGGGTTTCCCATCCCTGCTGCAATGAGGTTTCTGCACCTGTGGGCTCACAGACACAGGCAGGAGAAGGAAGGCTCAAGGATTCAAGAGCTGCTGGGTCTTACCTTAAATTTGTCCCCCAGCAGCTTGTGCACAATCTCCTCTTCTTCATTCGCTGTCTTGCTGCAGAACTGGGAGAAGGCCTTGATCCACCACTCCTTGTCTTTAGCCTGACAAAAGAATCAAGCAGAGGCATTGCACCAACACCACTTTCCTCTGCAGCCCAGAAAGAGGGAGGATTGTCAGAATAAATGGTGAGAAAGCCAGGCCAAGGAAACAGAGCCTTGGGAATAACTTCCACAACGGGATAACAAAACCACCCACTGTACCTGTTTGATGGTGGCGACCATCCTGGCCATCAGCATGATGCTGGAAGTCTCCGGGGGATAATGCATGTTTCTGTGGGATTAGGATGGAGAAGAGATGAGCAGGTCAGTGCTGGCATGGGAATGAAAAGCTGGAGGGAGACAGAGGCAGCTGCCATACGTGTGGCCAGGCCTGCACTGATCCATCACACCAAAGTGGTCRGTGCAGCATCGCTGTGTGGGGATCCAGTGGAGAGAAACCTGCAGCCACCTTCCTGCTCCAGCCATACAAACAATCCCCTTCCATCCTGGTAACTCAGCTGGGACTTGGGACAAGATTTGGGTCAGGGACGTTGCTTATTCCCTCTGAGGCCATTTCTTTTGAAAGCAGGGACAGAAATTCATGGGCCCATGAGATGCCACAGGGAGGATCTCCCAGAGGGTGGAGATCTGCAGGAGCACCATGAAACTGCAGGAGTGAGGGATGTGCAGCTCAGTGCTTTGTAGCTCTTGACTGGGAGAAAAACAAGGAGTGCTCAGCTGTATGTCCAAACCCTTGGGCTGCCAACACCACATCACCCAACCAGGAGGAAGAGCCTGGCAGTATCCCACGGCCATCCCCACCCTCCAGCCCCCTTTTGTAGGGATGCAAAGCAAGGAGCCAGCCCAGGAGAGCCACCTCCCTTGCCCGTGGAGCAGCAGGCAGGTCAGGCCCTACCTCCATGCCTCCTGCAGCTTGTTGAGGGGGTGCGTGGGGTCGTCCCGCGATGGGCCGAGGCAGAGGACCTGGTGGTACTGCTCCAGAGCTGCCTGCCTGCATTCTGCACTGCAGTACGTCACCTAGAGCGAGGGACAGCGCTGCCATTGGCTGTGGCAGCAGGAAAAGGGGCTCCTGGATCCAGCTGAGCCAGCTGTGCCCCCTCCCTGACCAGCAGAGCCCTGGCTCTTTAGCCCATAGCATGGAAAGGCAGACAGCACAAGAGCCTGGCTGGATGGAAAGGACTCAACGATCCCAAGAAGACCACGGTGGCTCCAGGCAGTCCCGTACCTGGCAGCGRGGACACTGCTGGTGCAGGTCTTTCCGGATGCTGCACTGCTCCGGATGAGGCAACACCAGAGAGCTCTTCCCCAGCAGGCGCTGGGCGTTCTCCTCCGCCGTCTCCAGCGCCCGCAGGCAGTGATCACAGGCTGTGGGGAGACAGGAAGGGTGGATGAGTGGATGGGCGGGTGGATGGATGGATGGGTGGATGGATGGATGGATGGGTGGATGGATGGACGGACACACGCCACAGGAAAGCCTTCGGAAAAGAAAGGTGCCAGAACTCAGGGCAAGACAACACAACAGGTACCAACATCAGAGAGGAACAAGGGGATGGGGCTTGGAGCAACCTGGGCTAGGGCAAGGTGTCCCTGCCCATGGCAGGGGTGGAATATGATCTTTATATTCCTCTTCTAACCCAACCCATTCCAAGATTCTATGGTGGCACCTGGCACATTCCTCCAGAGCTGGCAGAAGTCACCATCCCTGACGACACCTGAACTTGTCAATAGTTTCGTGCAAAGGTAGAAAAGGCAGCAGGGCCACCTTTACAGAGGTGCTAAGACAAAYCCAAACCCTTCCCTTGGTACCGGGCAGCTCCTCTGGGGTCCCGCGGTCACCTCACCAGGACAGGTGACAGGGATGGGGACGTGCCACCAGCGCCAGCCGCTCACCTCGGTAGTTGTACAGGGCGTTCCAGAGGAACTGGGATGACACCACCGGCCTCTCCACGAACACTGTTTCCCCTTTGCGGATGTTTTTGGTGGCGAACAAGCCCTTTCCCTGCAGAGGGACAACCGCGGGTCAGGGACGCGCCCGAAGCCGAGTCATACCCGGAGGCTGAGGGAACCCTCCATCCCGAGGGGACCCTGTGGGCTTCTACTCCCTCTGCCCCCCCCAGGCTGGGCGGGAAGGGAGGGACCCTCACGGAGGGGAGACCGCGGGCTGCTCACCTTGGCACTGCTGATGAACCGCGCCTCCGCCGCAGCCCCGGCGTGTCCCCCCGCCGCGGCCGCCATCTTCGGGCGGCGACTTCCCCGCCCTGACCCGCCGGGCAGCGCCTCTTCCTCTTCCTCCTCCTCCTCCTCTTCCTCCTCCTCCTCCCCCGCCCCCTGCGCCCCTCAGGGGCCCGCGCTCGCCATCGCCCCCCTCAGCCCCGAAGCGCACGGGGGCCGGCGGCCATCTTGGCCCCCCCTTCCACAGCCCCTGTCAGCGTCTGAAAACACCGTCAAAACACCCCAAAACGGGGCCGGGGCGCTCCCACTGCCACCCCAAATCGTACAAGAGTTTGCTGTTTCTCCCCTATTAATTATTATTATTTAATGGTAGAGGAATAGCCGTCACAGCCCTGTCAGGCGGGAACACAAGTTGCCCCCTCACTTGAGGTCTCCCCTCGTGGAGAGAGGAGGCATCGCCCACTGCCCTGCGCACCCAAAACTGGCCCGACTTTCCCCAAAAAAGCCTTCAAAACACGCTACTGTGGCCAGTCTGCCCTCGCTACCTCCCGCTTGGGGGTCTGCAAAGCCTTAAAGTCCACGGAAATGCGTGTTTGGTTGTATTTACTAATTCACAGCGCTGAGGCTGAGCCCCGCGCCTCGCTGGCCAGGCGGCGGGAGCACGGTTGGGAATTTGGGACGATTCCGTATTGGGGGCTTTGGGGAGTGATTTGGTGTCACTAGATGTCACTGTCGGCTCGTGGCGGGGACACGACACCGGGTGACAAGGCTGAAGCTGCCACCTCCATGCCCGGGACAGCAGCTGGAGCACGGCCGCAGGGCTGGACGCTGACCCACAGCGTGGCCGCAGGGCCGGACACTGCTCCTGCCACCCGGCGGGGTGACAAGGGACAAACAGGCTGCCAGGGCCACGTTCCCTGGCCGTGCTGTGGGATCCAGCGCCGGTGGAGCCAGCGCGGGCTGTGCTCCATCACACTGTGCCCATGGCAGGGGCTGCAAGGACAAGGCACAGGTGGGGCAATGCTGCCATGACTCCTGTTGCCATTACATCCTCAGAAATTCATGGAATATTTATGTGGGAAAAGCCCTCTAAGACTAACGAGTCCAATGTTCCCTGGCACTGCCAAGGCCACAGCTGAGGCATGTCCCCARGTGCCACATCCACACAGCTTTTAAATCCCCCCAGGGACATGGACKCCACCGCTGCCCTGGGCAGCTGTGCCGGGGCGGGACAGCCCTTTCTGTGAATGAATTTTCCCCATTATCCAATATAAACTTCCCCTGTCACAAGCTGAGGCCGTTTCCTCAGTGATTTCTTCATGGAAACAGTGGAATGAGCATTGGACGGGGCTGCCCAGGGAGGTTTGGCATCCCCATCTCTGGAGGTGTCCAGGGAAGGCCTGGACGTGGCACTCAGTGCTCTGGGCTGGGGACAAGGGAGGGATCGGGCACAGCTGGGACTCGATGACCTTGGAGGGATTTTCCAGCCTCACTGATTCTGTGATTCCTCTCCTCCTGTCCCTGTTCCCCGGGAGCAGAGCCCGACCCCCCCCGGCTGCCCCCTCCTGTCAGGGAGTTGTGCAGAGCCACAAGGTCCCCCCTGAGCCTCCTTTTCTCCAGGCTGAGCCCCTTTCCCAGCTCCCTCAGCCCCTCCTGCGGCTCCAGCCCCTTCCCAGCTCCATTCCCCTCCCTGGACACGCTCCAGCCCCTCAGGCTGGCAGAGCAGGAGTTGCAGAGAGGGTTTGGCCACATCCACCTGCAGACACAGGTCCTTGTTCTCCAGGAGCCTGAGCACCCCATACTCACCAGGCATGACTTGTCTTAATGAAAATGTAGTTTTATCGCTGCAGGAACCAGCCCAGAGATAATAACTCCCTTTATCTACTTTGATATGGGGTCATCAATCAATTGAAAAAAAGATCTTTAGTAYATATTTTGTCCAAAACAGTTTATTAAGAAAAAAACCCACAAACTCTTTTGAGAAGGATGAAAATACATTCAGTTTAATTTTTTTGTTACTAATTTCAATTGAACATTAAAGCRAGTACTTGGAAATTTTTCCTTCTGTTTTTTTTTTTTGACACTCGTTCCATCTCTCTTTTTAAAATTAACTCAATTTTTATCAAGAGACAAGGTAAATAAATAAGTGACACTTATTAAGGCAAAAAAAAAAAAAGATATTTCTATAAATAACAATATAAGAGTAAAGTGATATACAGTGTTCTAGGTCAGGAAGAGACAGAATAAATTATCCTGAGCTGACGGGCCATGGTGGCTGCTACCCTGAGCAGCCGTAGGAAGGCAAGGTGACAGCCTGAGTCCTTAGTCCTGACCCCCCAAAGCCCTCCCTCCCCCCCAGAAATCCAGCTGGTAACTGCATCGGGCCGCTGCAGATGTGCTCCGAGCGCTCCAGGTGCTGCGTCCCAGGGCACCTGCACGGATAATGAGGAGAGAACAGAGCAGCTGCCGTCTGGCCAGAATGGCACATCTGGACGCGGGGCAGGGGGCCGTCTGAAGCAGCAGAGGTGTTGGGAAGCTGGTTTTTACAGCAGCCTCCCTCCCTGCACCTCGGCCAGCCCGGGGCCTGGTCCCTGCAGCAGCAGCAGCAGCACACACACCTCGGGCAAGGACGGCAGTGCCGGGGGACAGAGACCACCGGCCTCTGAATCCAGGTTTGAGAAGCCATAAAAAAGGCACAGATACACCAAGGCACTGAAAAGAGGAGGCACTTCTGCTCCAGAGCAGGATCAGACCCTGCTCATCGCATTGCAGGAGCAATGAATCTGCAGGTGGGARCAAAGGACTTCCCAGTTTGGGGGTTTTTTGGTTGTGATTGATCCAAGCATCAAACATGGGAGTCAAGTTAAGGAAAAGCCATCRGGGAGATTCTCCTCACTCTTTGGAGCACACTGCCACACATAACATACGTGACCCTGGTTTTAAATGCCCTTGTGCTCAGAGCAATCAGAGACAGAATCCGATTGTCTGCCCAGCATCAAAGACTCTCTGATYGTCACCCTGACATCAAAGTAACCCTCTGATTGTTACCCCAGCACCAGAGACACTCTCTGATTGTCACCCCAGCCTCTCTGCTGGAAATTTTTTGGGTGTCTTGGTGCTTCAAGAGCAAACAGGAGATCACCTGCCATCAAGTGATGAAGCCCCACGAGTTACAGCACAGGGCTACCAAACAGCAGCCACAGAAATTCGGGRGGTTCCCTCCAGCTGGCTGCAGTTTAGTCCTGTAGCTCCAGCTCTCAGATGAGTCTCACTTGGACCAAAGCAGCACAGACACATCCCCAGGCATCAAAAACCAGCTCAGTCTCCTTGGCTGTTCAAAGCTCCACATCCACGGTGTCCTCCTCGTGCTCCTTGCTGTCTGTGGAGTCGGCGCTGGCAGGCTGGATCACCCCRAACTGCGACAGCTTTGCTGCCTTCTGCTCCATGCTCTGCTTCCTCCACTTGATCCTCCGGTTCTGGAACCAGACTTTCACCTGGGTGAGAAAGGCACAACAGCTTAATCCAAGGGCTCTGGGAGCCCTTTTCCAATGCCACGTGCTTCCGAGATGGATACCCTCAGAAAGCAGAGTTCCCTAAAATGGAGACATGCATTATTCCCTCAGGGAATAGTGAATGAGGCCAGGAGGAGGTGAAACTACAGAGGGCAGAGCGGTGATGGGAAAGGATCAGGGGAGAGGGGGATGCAGCTGCACTGAGGAGGTTCTGGCCAGGGAAGTGAAGGAAGCAGCTCCCTAAGGAGCCCCTGAACCCATCCCCAGGACTGCAGCTGCCAGAGGCCATGATGAGACCCCCGATAATTATCCCTTGTCCCCCCAGAACTGGCCTTGCTTTGCTCTCCGTTTGTCCCCAGCTGAATTTAGAGCCCACTGTGGAAGATCACCTGGCTCCTTTCCACACTAAACAAGCAGTTTACTGTGGGAGGAGCAGGAAAACTCCTTGGGAAGAGCAGGGAAATAATTATATCCAGTGTCATAAAARGACCCTTGAGACACAGTCTCCAGAGGATCGTAACAATGCAGACACATCAACCAACCCAGCTCCAACTCTAAAGCACAGCAGGGCTGTGCTCCTGAATGCTTTTTGTTCCACTTCATGGATTCAGAAATCTTATCCAGAAACCATCCAAACTCCAGGCACAKCTCTTCAATGTCACCTGGCAGCACGGTGTCCCACGGGTCACTTTGCACCATGTCCTCCTCCCACCATGCTTCCCAGCAGGAACATCACCACAGAGCAGCCCCAGGATCAGGTCACCAGCCCAGCTCCCACGTTCCTTACCTGAGTCTCTGTGAGATGCAGAGTTGCAGCCAGGTCCACCCTCTCCGTGCCCACCATGTACTGCTGCTTGAGGAACTCCTGCTCCAGCCGCTCCAGCTGCTCTGGTTTGAAGACGGTGCGGACCCTCTTCATCTTGCAGGGCCCCCCCGACCTCCAAGACCCAGCGGGGCCCAGCAAGTTGGTCCCGACACAGTGAGACAACTCCAGACCTGAGAGAAAGCAGCAAAAATTGAAGGGGTGTGTACTAAAGGAGCTGGGAGAAAGCAGCAAAATCAGCAGGGATGTCCCTGCCCTGTCCCTGCCTACATAATCTCATCTAGGCTCCCTTTCCCATGAAAAGCTGGAGCAGAAGATCTTTTGAGGGCCTGTCCTATGGTTTTACCCTCGGGRTCCACCAAGGACGGTCCTGGACATGCCGCCAGACCCAAAGAAATTAGCACTCAGTGAAGTGGGCAGGATTTGTCCTCTGCCTGCTCAGGATCTTTGTAAAATCAGCCCCTGATTTTACCCTTCCATTGGCACACGGGCTCTGTGTCCAGGATCCAGCTCTCCTGCAGGACTACATCCTGCACCTCTGTTCCCAATAAAGTTCCCAGGGTGCCGAGGATTTAGCAGGACTAACAAGTGTATCTGGCCTCTGTCTCCTCTCCAGCTGTGGCCTGAGGATAACCGTAATTAGCATAAATTAACATACAATCCAACACCAACACTGCCACGGCACCAGCCGGCACCTGACTAAGAACAGTGGCGCGTCTCCTCTTCCTCAATCTCTCATCCTCCCTGATCCAGGTGATGTCCCTGCTCACTGCAGAGGGGTTGGTCCTTGAAAATCCCTTCCAAGCCCAACCATTCTGCGATGCCATGCCCAGGTGACTGCGCTGGAGAACTCCTCCAGGGCTCACAGCACAGCGTGAAGGGTTTAGGAGCCAGGGAAGGCCAGCACTGATGGCACCACCGATTCACTTCAAGATAATCCACTAATAAGAACCAGTGGGATTTTCCATGTGGAAAGCACTGAGCGCACTGGCAGGATCAGGCCATTAGTGCTCCCCATCTCTGCTGTTCCAAAATATTGTGGCAAGCCAGATTGCTCTCAGTTTTATGGAAATACTGCACATAATGATCCCCATTCACACCTGCTACTTATCTCTCCTTTAATGACTGACGGTTGTCACGTTCTCCAGGCACAAACCTGCACCTTGACCTACTTATTTTCATTAATTGGGTGTAAGTTCTGCGTGTGTTTAAGGATTTGTGGGATGGAGACCTGACAGCTTAACAGCTGTAATTGCACCTRAAACTATTTTCATCATTAAAATCATTTCACCCATCACTTTTTGTTTCTATTTTAACACTGGGATAATGGCAAGTGTAATTTCCAACATGAAATGCTGAGTGGAAATAGCTCTGCAAATTGTTTAACTGTGTTTTCATACCTGTATGTTTGATGTAATACAAAGATTAACACAATTCTGCAGATGCTGTCTCGTGAAAGAAATAATATATAAAATAGTTGTGCTAAGTACTTATCAAAAGATCAGCAAATACTTTTGGTATCTGAATATTGTAGCATCAGRATCAAATCTGGAGTTCCTTATACACATGGAATATGGGCCTGGCTGCAGGTTTTGCCTGGACAACAGCAAGATCACACTCTGAATGCTAAAAAGGAATACTTAATTTCAAGAAAAATACCCTGAATAGAGATATTTTGTTAAAATCAGTTGATCGTTGTCCTTATAAAGTTACAGTGAAAATAGAGCCTGATGGATCAGGCAGTATCATCCATCACCACGCTGTAAATTTTACCCACAGATCAACAAAACCATTTTTCCTTAGATGCTTCTGCACTAAAAATATGAAGTTTTGAGAGCCAGGCGCCACAAAACACTTGGCAGTTTCACTTCTGTGAGTGAAAAATTGCAGAGAAAGGAAAATTAGAGAGGGATCAGGGCAAATTTGGGAGAAGAGGGACCCGCACAGCAGCAGAGGTGAAGAAATTAATTTTTGGAGTGAAGCTTTGGGAAATTACAGCAGGTTTTTGATTAAAAGTCTGGCAGTGAAGTGCCTTCCTGATGTATGAAAGCAGAAATAAATGCCAGTGTGCGTAAAGTCAGCCGTAAAACCTCACAGAATCACAGACTGCTTTGGGTTGGAAGGGTCCTTAAGGATCACCCCGTTCCAACCTCCGACACCTTCCACCAGCCCAGGCGCTGGAATATTTTTTTTAGCTGTCACTTTACTATTAAGTCTATTCCAAGTTTTTGTCTCTATGTCAAATATAAACAGTGAGTTTGGATATTCTGCACCAGTTTCTGGGCTGGGGACCGAATGATGCATTAGTAAAATCCCGTAGCGTCTTTAGGAATCAACCACAGGCTCTTTCTCAAAGTGTTCAGAGACACCAGGTGTGTCAGAAACTGCTTCGCAACATAAAAAAAACCCCAAATAAACAAACAAAAAAACCCCCACGGATAAAACATTCATTTTTTTGGTCTCGCTATATCGATCCCCTACAGAGGAGAAAAAAACCTCTAAGGAAAGTTTTCCCTCTCCCTCTCCATGTCCCACAGCCGCAGCTCAACGCTTCAGCTCGGGGCTGCTCCAGAGGCTGCGGGGAGTGAAACTGCACCGGCAGCGGGGGAATGAAGGGTTCGGGGTGACCCAGACCCCGTCGTTTCCYAGCGGGGCGGTGCCGCCCGAGCGCCGGGCGGGCAGGTCCCGCATCCCTTCCCCGTGCGCGGCATCCCCGCTCCGCGCCCGGCCCCGCACCCCGCCCGGCCGGACCCCGCTCACCTGCACCGGGCCAGCCCCAGCCCCAGCCCCAGCCCCAGGCGCCGGGCAGCGGCCCCAGCCCCAGCCCCAGCCCCGCTGCCGGTGGCGCTGCCGGGGCCGGGGTCGGCGCGGGTCCCGCCGCGGGCCAGCGCGGGGCCGGCCCGGGGCTCACGGGGGCGGCGGGGCCGCGGCGCGGCGGCTCCCGGGCGAGCAGCGCTTCGATGTGGAACGGGGTCTTGGGGGGCGGCGGCCCGGGCCGGGGGCGCGCCGGGCTCTGCAGCATGGCCGGGCCGGTGAGGCCGCCGCCGCCCCGGCCGCTTATATGGAGGGCGGGGACCGGGGCCAGCCGCGCTCCTATGCAAAGCGGCGGCGGGGGGGCGGCGGGGGCTGCGCACACCCCGCTGGCTGCCAGGGCACCCCGCAGGCACCCCTGCTTCCCTACTGACATCCCTGCCCTCCTACTGACACCCCACAGACACCCCTGCTTCCCTACTGACATCCCTGCCCTCCTACTGACACCCCACAGACACCCCTGCTTCCACATCAATACCCCTGCTTCCATACTGACACCCCACAGACACCCCTGCTTCCCTGTTGACACCCCCACAGACACCCTTGCCTCCCCACCGATAGCCCTGCTCCCCCACTGACACCCCACAGACACCCCTGCTTCCCTATCAACCTCTCCCAAGGACACCCCAGTTTCCACACGGACACCCCTTCTTCCTCACCAACACTCCCACAGAAACCCTCCTTATGCTCAGGCTCCTCCATGGACACCCCTCCTTCCACACCAGCACCCCCGTGGAGACCCCTGCTTCCACACTGACAGCCCCACAGACCCCCTGTTCCCCATGGACAGCCCCACAGACACCCCACATTCCGTGTCAGCACTCCCACAGACACCCCTCCTTCCACCCTGGCTCCCCCATGGACACCCCTCTTTCCCTGCTGTCGCCTCCACTGTCACCCACGTGGACACCTGTATCTTCCCCTACAGTGACCTTTGCTSTTTCCCTGGGGACCACCACACTGACACTCCCTCCTTCCCCATGGCTGCCCCACGGATAATGGTTCCCTCCTCATGGACCCCCACACCAACACCTGCCCCTTCCTCAGAGACATCCAAAACAACGCCCAAACTCCTTCCCAGTGGACACCTCACACCAGCACCAATTCCTTCCCCACAGACACCCACAGGGACACCTACAGTATCCCCCAGGCCCTATTCCCGACCTGGCCCTGACATCCCCAGGCCTCACAGGAGCCCCCACACCATCCCCTGGCCAYGCTGCTCAGGGCATGGACCCCAGTATGCCCTGTGCCAGCACAACGTGCCCCTGTGCCAAGGGGGATGTGTCTGTACCTGTCCAGCTGTGCCAGAGTGTGTCGGAATATCTGGGATATGGGATGAGCACCTCAGGAGCTCGCGCAGGGTCCGAGGTGACCGTGCTCTGGAAATGGAACCGGTACCCTCCCTGCGTGACGCCCTCAGAGCCAGGCACAGCCGCATGGACTGATGGGGAGCTGTGGATGGCACAGACACCTCTCCCAGGCAGGATTCCTGCTCAAATCCCACCAAATTCTCACTGGAAATTCACTCCAGCGTCTGCAAACACGGAGAAATCCCAGAGTCTCCAGGTTAATAAACACAGAGCAAAAATCCCCTGTGGTTTAATAACCCGGCATTAACCATCCCTACGTGCACAGGCTCACAGGCCATATCCAGTAAATCCTGCCTTAAATAGAGATTCATGCCATTTAAAGTTTCTTTTCCCGGCACAATGCATAGAAATAATTATCAAAATCTCTGTATTTTTGAGCATTTCAAAGCAGATGGGAATACACAGGCAGGATTATCCTGCTCACAAGGAAGCACCCTGGTGATGGCTACAGGATCCTCAGGGAGGAGGATGCCCACAGGAGACAAAAGAGTCCCTTAAGTTTGCCTTTAAAACACGTTTTTTCCTGCCTTTTAGCATCCTGTCTTCTCCAGCAGCTTCCAAATAAGTGAATAAATACAGCTGCTGCTTTATTGCTCCTTATCCAAACAGGCAGCTCTGATCCTGCTGCCGTGGAACCACGGCCTTAATTGGAATCACACGTTCAAAGCTGGGCGAGTGCTGAAGCCTCTCCCAAAAGAAAAATCACCTTGGAAAAAAAATCCTCAGAGATTCACAGCTCCTGGCTTTGCTGGCACAGAGGGCGTGTGGGATTGAACACGGGTGTCATTAGATGAGGTTTTGGGTTGTTTTATTAAAAGGCTGTTAAATAAATTCATGATTTTTGCTGTTTATAATAAGTCCTGACTGGTGCTGTGACTCCCACGGAAAGTGAYGTCGGAGCTGCTGAGGTTGTTAAAGGATCTGTGTTGAGGTTTTTGGGATGGGCAAGCYGCAGGCAGGGCAGGGGTGCTGATGGATCCCCCCGGCAGGATGGGTGGACAGACAGATGGACAGGGAGCTGCCAGGATGGACAGGCACCCATGGAGATGGACAGGGAGCTGCTGGGATGGACAGAGAGATGGACAGGGAGCCACTGGGATGGACGGGGACCCACTGGGATGGACAGAGAGATGGACAGGGAGCCACTGGGATGGACAGGGAGCCRCTGGGATGGACAGGGAGCTGCAAGGATGGACAGGGAGCGGCCAGGATGGACAGGGAGCCGCTGGGATGGACAGACAGATGCACCACCAGCCAAACCCCAGCTGACTTTTCCCTTTGGCTTCTCGCGCTCGGCCGCAGCCGCTGCCTAATGATGCGTCCTGTTTCCCATTAGTGCTGTGTGCTCAGCTAATGCATTTTGGTGGGAAAGCTGGAACTTTTCACCCGCTGGTAATGACTTGGGAAATGTAGCACCCAGCAGCCAGGCAGAGCGGGGGGCTCGGGCCGGGACCCCCCACCTCCCCTGCCCACACCAGCTCCAGCCACCGGCCCCAGCCCCTCCAGAGAGGGGAGATGAAAGGATGGGATCCGATCCTCTTTGGTTTTTTGGTGGTGGTTATTTTATTTATTTTATTTTATTCACTGTATTCTATTCATTATATTTTATTCCCGTTTTGTTTTTCAAGAGTGTAGAAAATAAAAGGGGTGGTGGGGGGGGGGGAGTCTCTTAGGGGGAGTTTCTTAGGGAAGGGGTAAAAAAAAATCTCAACAACAAAACAACAACCCAAAAAGCCCCCCCAAAAGCCCCCAGCCCTTTGTAAACATCCCCCCTGAGCAAAGGGAAGGAGGTGAAAAGCATTTCCTGATAACTCCATTAAAGAATGAGGCTGCATTAACATTCCAAGTCCCTCGACAAGAGATGAAAGTGGAGAACTCGAGTTCAGCCTCTCCTGCTCCAGATGTTATTATGGGCTCCCTGAAAGGTTTTTTTATTTCTTTTTTTGCAAAGAGACAAAGATGTTGCCTACTTCAAACGGGGCTAATTGATGCTAATGACTATCAGATAGAGGGGGGGCCCTTTTCCCCCCTGCCAAGGGGAAAGAGAGAGCGCATTTTACAATCCCCCCATAGAAAACGCCCCACTCTTCAATCCAGGTTGGTGCTTTAGGGATTTTTGTTCCTCCCTGGCTGCTGCTTTCTCTCCTCCTCCTCATTCCCCCCCTCCCCGCTTCATCTTTTCTGTCCCCCTTCTTCTGGGCACCCCGCAGCTCTCACTTGTTTGCCCATGAGAAATTTCACACCTCGCCTCTCCGCCGGTGAGGAGAGCCCGGCTCCATTTCCATCCCTCCTCCAGCCGCAAACCCATCCCAGCGGGGCGAAAGAGTGGCGGAAATTTCCCCAAACCCACAGCAAGCACACGCGAAAACGTGACGGGGATTTGGTGCATCTGTAATCCGAGGCGTGAGTCCTCCTGCCGGTGGGGAAACATCGCCTGGATCGGGAGCGTCCTTTCAGTCCGGGAGAGGATGGATCCCGGGCTCCCGGTGCTGCTGAGCTCATCAGGGTAACTGGCCCGGCACCGCCAGCCTGAGGGGGCTGAAATCCTGAGCTCGTGTCTTTTAATAAAAATTGCCTTAAAAATGGGATTCTGAGCCCCAGATTTTGGCCTTATGTCAGATTTTTGCAATTTTCCTGTGCTAATCCACAGTACCGATAAATAACAATCCATAAACCAGTAATGGGCAATTAGAATGTCCTCAAACCCTGTGGCTCCCCGAGCTGGTGATTTGCCCCTTTCCAAACTGGATCCCATTGAATGCTCTAGGCAGAGGGGAATGGGGATCCAYCTCTGCTGTGAGAAGAGGAGCACAGGTTTTCTCCAAGGAGGATAACGGATGTGCTCCTATTCCTTCACTGTAACGCCCAGAAAAGATAAATTCCTCTGGCTAACAGTAATAACCGTGGGTGCTCTGTGCACCGGGAGCACCTGGAAGGGGGTGCTGAGGAGCCACCCTGCCTCAGCTTTGTCACCYTCAGCCAGGCCCTGGGGGGCTGCAGGGAGCTCCAGAACACGGTGCTGGAGTCGACTGCTCTTGGCAAATCCCATCTCTCCTATTGCAGGAGGATCCAAGTCACCTTCTGGATCCTCAGCACCTCGCAGGGTCCCACCAGCAGCCCCAGACTGGGTGAGGACAGGAGCGAGGGCACCACCCTGCACTCTGAGGGTGTTGGAGAGCAAGGGGAGCCCGGGTTCCAGGTGACAAGGGCAAGGCCACCCCCAGAGGACCCCTGCCAGAGCCCGGTGTCAGTAGCAGCATGGGATGGACAGAACTTGGGAACATGCGAGTTTCATAGAAGAATGTCGTCCCAAACGCTGGCCTGAAGAGAAGTCTGTCCCATTTGCTCCATCCGTGTCACCTCATTTTGTCTCCTRCTTGCCAAACCTCCCCAGGAGCCCATTCAACATGTCCAAGGCCAGGCTGGACAGGTTTGGAGCAATCTGGGACAGTGGAATGTGTCCCTGCCCATGGCAGGCGGTGGAACGCGATGTTCTTCAAGGTCCCTTCCAGCCCCAACTATTCCATGATTCTGTGTTCAGGCAATGGAAAATTCCCCCTGCAAACCCCAGGCCCTTGGTTTGTGCTCCGGGGGGAGGCAGAGGACAGCATCCCCCTGTCCCCAGCCCAGACAGCCAATACACACCCGAGCCRCCCTTCAGACACCGCTCCCCGGCTTCATTGTCAGGTTAATTTGGGATAATGGCCTGCAAAGCACCTCAGCCCCATCCAGGCCTCATTAGCACTTGATAATATCGAGCATCCTGAGGAATTACGGCTTTTCCCCCTCCTCCTCCCCGGGGCAGGGTCCCGCGCCCAGCCCGGGCTGATTCATCACCCAGGCGGGCATGTCCAGGCAGGAGCCGAGGGCAGCCCCTGGAGCCAGGCGGGGCAGGACCGGATTCTGCCCCAGCTCTTCCCTGCGGAGATTTCCCTGATCCCAGCGGGCTCGTTCCTCCGTGCCCCACTCCTCGCTGTCACATCTGGCCCCATACCTCAGCCAGATGTGGGGTGAGGGAGTGGGACGTGCTGCACCCCACCGCCCTCACCCTGCCCGGCTGCCTGGGGTCCCTCCGGACACCGCGTGCCTCGAGTGCATCAGTTGGGTCCACGGTGTGGTTGGGCTTGTTAAAAGTCTCCTCCAAGCCTAGAATTCCATGATTCCATGGGGCTGCGTCCAGCGGACAGCAAAGCCTGGGAGACCCCCAAAAATCAGTTACTACTCAAGATGCTCCGTGCTCTTCCCGTCACGCACAGCCCGGGAGCCACTGCTCACAGGGGTTGCAATTCCAGGTGTCGAGAGCATCCCAAACCTGCGCATTTAAAATTAATTGGGAATAATAAACAAACTAAGCATTGAGGCAGCGCTGGGCCGGGCCTGAGTGCACCATCAGCCCGCTGCTCCCTTCAATTATCTTTTTTTTCCCACATTGTTCTCTCCTAATGAGGAGACTAATGACCAAAGGATGGTTCATAAGTGGTTCCCAGACTCTCCTTGCCCAGGGCAAACACCGTCCACAATAGGATCACAAATTGTAGGGAGAAGCCCCGGCTGATCACATCAGAAACGGTGCAGGGATTTATCTCTCGGCCTTAACAATAACAGTATGTTCTTAATCGCCACTCCAAAGGGACAACTGGCGGGGGATCTGCCCGGCCTCATCATTAAAAGCTGGCAGCATCTTTGCTAGCGCTGCCCCTTTGTTCATCTTTCATTATTCCAATGCTCCGGCCCCGTTAATTCCTCTCCATCTTATTAAATCAATAGAGATGGAGTGGGGGAAGGATGAGGCAGATCCAAGGCTTGGATCCGGCTCGGCTCTCCGCGGGGGTGCCGGCTGGGAGCGGGGTCAGCCCCGGCCCGGCCCCCGTGTGCCCGAGGCTCTGCTCACCCGGCTCCTGCGGCGGGGGAAACTGAGGCACGGGAGCGCCTCAGCCGAAATAAACCCCAGGACGAGGCTGTAGCAGAGTTGGGCAGAGCTTTATCTTCCTGCCAGTCCCACACCTTCCATCAGGATCCCCGTATTCAACCCACAGCGTCAGGGCTCACTTATTTAATGATTTATTCAGCTTTTAAAATAAAATCACACCATGCAGAGCGGGTCTGGTGCCAGGTTCCCCCCCGGGAAATCCTGGCCCATCCATGCTGGGATGACAGTGCCACAGAGACAAGGGGGTTTTTTTTGCCACAAACCGTTTGCAAAGAGGGAGATGGTGGAATTTCCATCTTTTTTTTTTTTCTCTCTTTTTCATAACAGCTCATTTCACCAGAACAGGTTTAAACCCAAGGTTTTTAAATCCGAAGATTCTGGTCACTGCAATGCTCACTCCATAGAGGGGTGTCCTCAGTTTACCGGTTCCCCCGCTGCATTTCCAGTCAGGTCACTCCATTTCATCCTTATTTTCGTGCATCCACGAGAGTTTAATGTAAAAACGCGATGCCTTTGCTCCTTGTTGTGTGAAGCAACTTGGGGTAAATTCATCCCAGAAAGTCTGGAACGTATGGGATGTTGTGGGATTTCCTCCCATTGCTCGTGCTGTCTTTTTTATATTCCCACTGAAACCAGGCAGGGCCGCCCAGCAGCCTCGGGAAACTTATTTGATGTTTCAATCGGGAATTAGCGGGGAGGGAGAAGCAGGGGAAATGCTCCCTGACCGTTTAACGAGATTACACGAGGGGATGGAGCCCGGAACACGCACGGCCGCCCCCGGCCCGGCTCGGGCTTTGCCTTGAACCTCCGCCAGCGGCTCCCGGTCCCTCCCGGCACCCCGACCTTGCTCGGCACAGGCTGATCCCATCGAGCGACCCCCTGCAAACGGGGGCGGGCAGCCCGGGGGAACGGGGCTCCCAGCTCGGGAAAGGTGCCTGGGAAAGCAGCGGGCACGGCGTTGGGGGACGGGGGTCCCGCTGCTCCTGCGGCCCCGTCCTGCAAGCGGCACAGCGCGTCCGTCGCCATGTGCTCAGCAGGAGGGAAGGACAGCAGGCAGGGGCACCCCGAGAACCTGAGAGCCTCAGCTCCACCTGGGTATCCTCTCTCCGATCTCTCCGTCCGTGTCCCATCCCATTTACCCAGCCAGCCATTTGCACCTCTTCACCAGCGCCCCGCATTCATCCCAATCATCCACCCGTCCATCTGATCCACACGCAGTCCCTCCGGGAAAACACCTCTCCCTGATAGGGCCACTCACCCATCCCACACCCTGCCCGTCCTCCGAGCTCCCCACTTTTCTACGGAGCCGAGAGGGGATTTGCCGGGAAGGGCTCAGCGCTGCATCTTTGGCAGATAACCTTTATCCCCTTAATAAAGCTGCTTAATTCTCACTTCCTTTTAATTATCTGTCACTGAAAGCCACCTCGGGTTTTGCAGACAGGTGAAAAACCAGCGTCTTTCAGAGAGCCATGGATTGGGAAGAGACTGGCGCGGTCTTTGGGATGGGGGGGGGGGGGGGGGGGTAAGGACACACAGCTCTTATTCTTTCTTTATTCTCACTCTTTTATACACTGATTTCCTGGGGGCTGAGAGGACCAAGGCTGTGCCCCAGGTGGATCCATCCAGCCCAAGACCTTCCCAAGCGCCTGTCTCCCTTCTTTTCCAGTGCCAAATCTTAGTGCCCAGACTTGATCCCAACTCACGTGCCCCAGCTGAGCTGGGCTGCGCTGCAGACAGCAGGATTGGAGAGGGAGATGGCTCTGAGAGGAAGGAAACTGCATTCCTGCCCCCTCTCCAGGATGCCCAGGCTGGCAGGGGCTTAGCAGGACAGAAGATGACCGGGATCAATCCAGCTTTTCTGCAAGCCATCACCTCCATCCCATGACCAGGGGCAGACCTGGGGGCTCGGCTCTTCTCATCCCCACTGGAGCAGTAATCCCTGCTTTGTCCCAAAGCCCTTCCCCACCCTAAGGAACCTGCGAACAGGTCAATCACTGGGTGGGAGGAGGACAAGGGATGGCATTCCCTGTGACTCAGCTGTCCCGAGGGAACAGAGCCATCTTGAGCCCGCGCACCCCCCGGGCCCGGCCGCCCCCTCAGGGGTTATCACTCCCCGTGACAAAAACCTCCCAGTCAAATCCCRAAGTGCCAGAGGGATGTGATTTAATCCGTCTCATACACAAGTAAATTCTTAAAAACCCGATCAAGCCCAGCAGTTTTAATTAAATCATTCCCGGGTCGGACATTCCCCGCAGGGGGGGCCGAGCCGGGCAGACCCTGCGGGAGCATCCCCGGAGCGGGGCCGGGTCCCCCACTGCTGCCGGGAGGAGCCCGGTCCTGCCCGAGGCTGAGCCCCGCCASCTCCCGGGGGATTAGAGGTGTCCTGAGAACAACGAAACTCCCGCAATCAGCTCAGCCCCCGGCCGGGCGAGATTGAAACAGCCCCGTGAGCCCTCTTGTCTCGGGGCTGAYTGTAATGAACCACCGGCATGCGGGATTAGCGCGTTAAACCCGCGCCCAGCCCGGGCTCCCGGCAGACATGTGAAGACATTAGCACAGTTTGGGCTCTTTGAGATGTGCCGGCTAATCCCTGCGGCAGCCGGGACAAAGGGCAGCTTCCGCCACAGCGTCCCCTGCTTTTGGCACTGTCCCCTCTCAGCATTGTCCCCTTTTCCCTCTACCAACCCCTCGCACCCTCCCCTTCTCCTGGCACTGTCCCTTCTTGTATTGTCCCCTTCTCCTGCAGCATCCCCCTTTCCAGGCACCATTCCCCCTCTCCATGCACCGTCCCCTTCCCCTGATATTTTCCCCTCTCCTGGCATCATCCCCTTTCCCCCCAATCATCCCCTTTCCTCTCCCTCTCCTTGCACTGATCCCTTCTCTTTGCACCATCCCCTTCTTAACTGTCCCTCCTTCCCTGGATTGTCCCCCCTCTCCTTGCCCCAGGTTTCACACCTGCCCAAAGAAATTCTCCACCTGAGACTCTTCTTCCCCCAGCTCCAAACCCAGACAGACACGGGGAAAATCCATTTCCAGGAGCTGGTACTGCCCAGCTGAGTACCCAATGCCCCCACTGCTGCTCCTATCTGGGAGGTCCCAGGTACCCACTTGCCTTGCGCCTTTCAAGGCRCTCCCCAGCTTCTCGTGGATCCCACCTTTGGATCATCCCCTGCTCAGCATCCATCCCAAAACTGGGTTTGAAACCTCCACCTCTGCCAAAGCAGAGCCAAGCAATGAAAATGAAACCCTGGCTAATCCTTGCCCAGCTGAGATGTCACCCCAGGAGCTCAGCTCACAGAGCTCCCACCAGCTCTGCTTCCAGGTGCATTTTCCCTCCTGTCCTGGCTCTGAAATCCCTGGAGAGGAAGGCAGTGCTGGGTGGGATGTATGAGCTGCGGGCARAGCAGGGGGTTGTGGTGAACAAATCCTCTCCAGGATTCGGGGGCTCTGTGAAGGCCCTGAGCTGTGAGATGTCCAAGCACCCAGCACCTCTGGGATGAGCTGTGGGTGGGCTGCAGGCGGCTCCTGCTCCCCCAGGTCCCACTCCCAGGAACAAGCCCTGCAGGAATGGGTGTCATTCCTGCAAAGATGAGCCCAAGAGTTACATAAATAATTTATTTCACCCCCAAACCCCGGGGTGCCCTGTGTATCCTGTATATATTAGATATTGCCAGCTATGATACATCCTATAGTACACACAGACAAAGGGCCCCGTGGTGGCTCAGCAGCTCTTTGTCACAGTCCGTGCAGGGGCTGTCCCTGAGCCAGGGGACGAGGATGTGTCCTCCTGGCCATCCTCCGACTCCGCTGGGAAGTCCTTGTCCTCCTCATGGTGGCTCTGCGAGTCCGGGCTCCTCTGCGGGGTGGCCAAACCCATTTTGGCCAGTTTGGCTTGTTGCTGTTCCAGGCTTTGTTTCCTCCACTTGATCCGGCGGTTTTGGAACCAGACTTTCACCTTGGAATCACAGAATCATGGAATTAYTACATTTGGAAAGGTCATGGAGTCCAACCTTTAACCTGGCACTGCCATGTTCAGCACTGCACCGTGTCCCCAGGTGTCACACCCACGTGTTTTTGAGCACCTTCAAGGATGGTGACTCCACCAATTCCCTTCCACACTCCCACTCCAACCTGGCTGCTCCATGGACCCCTGGGCTCAGGCAGCATCCAATCTATCCCTGACAAGATGGAAAACTGCTCCCTGCCTCCCAGGAGCTGGACCTGCCACTGGTGGAGAAGTCCAGCCTTAAGAGGGACACAAGTTCCTGGCTCTTGGACAGCCACGTTGTGCCTCAGTTTCCCCACCTGTGATCCAMCACCCTTTTAATGGAAGCTCTGCAATCAGCACCCCCGGGGCTCCCATGCCAGCCTGAGGGACACGTCCCAGTTCCCTGGGGAGCCTCCCTGGAGCTGCTGGTGGCAGCAGGAGGAGCTGGAGCTCACCTGCTCCTCGGTGAGGTGCAGGGAGGAGGCGAGCAGGCAGCGCTCCTGCCCCACCAGGTACTGCTGCCGCGCGAACTCCTGCTCCAGCCGTGCCAGCTGCTCACTGCTGAAGATGGTCCGGACACGCTTGGCTTTGCCAGGCTTGGCTTTGAACAGGGGGAAGCAGCACTTGGAGATCAGGAAGCCTGGAGGTAACAGAGAGAGGGGTCAGGGTGGAGAGCAGCACTCGGAGGGGTCCCCTCTAGAGTGGGGTCCCTCCTTGGGAGCTTCTTTCCTGGAGAGGCAGGAGGAATCTCCCCATTTGGAGGTGTCCCCTTAAAAGAGGTTTGGTTTTGGAGAGGGTCCCCCGTTTGCTGAGGATCTCCTTGGAGAGGTGGATACAGGTCCCTCATGGAAAAAATCCCTTTGAAGGAATTTCCCATGAAAAGATGGAAGGAGCTCCCACATTTGGAGATGTCCCTTCTGGGGGTGTCCCAAGAGAGATGGGCACGGATCCTCCTGGAAGACATCCCTTTGGAGGGATCCTCCCTTGGAGAGGTGAAAAGAGATCCCCATTTGCAGATGTCCCCATGGGAAAGGTGGATTCAGGCCCCCGTTTGGGGACGTTCCCGTGGGAGAAGTGGGCAGGACCCTCTCTGGAAGAATTCCCCTTGAGAGGGGTCCCTGGGAGAGGTAGCCAAGGGTCCCCCCTTGAAGAGATGGAAGGAGGTCCCCATTTGGAGATATTCCCACTGGAGAGGGCGGTGTGGATCCCTCTGGAAGAGATCCCCATCAGTGGGATCCCCTATTTGGAGAGGTGGCGAAAGGACTCCCCTTGGAGTGGTGGAAGGAGGTCCCCATTTGGGGGTGTCCCCATGGGAGAGGTGGACAAGTGCCCCCCGGGAGGAAGGTCCCCTTTGGGGGTGTCCCCCAGGAGAGGAGGATGTGGATCCCCCAGGAAGAGAGGGCCTCCCCTGTGGAAGCAGGAAGGAGATCCCCAGTGGGGAGGGAGATGTGGGAGAGGCGGATGTGGGTCCCCGAGGGAGAAGGGCCCCCCTTGGGGGACGGGCCGGGGTCCCCATTGCGGGGCATCCCCGGGAGCGGGAGGGGTCCCGGTGCGGGTTCGGGGGAGCGGTACCTGTAGCCCCGAGACGGGCGGCCCAGGCGGGGGGGACCCCGCAGCCGGGGGCGCAGAGCAGCGGCGGCAGCAGCGGCCCGGGGGCCGGGGGGCACCCCCAGAGCGGCGGCGGGGCCGGCGGGGRGGGCGAGGCGCGGCCCAGCAGCGCCGCGATGGTGAAGGAGCGGCCRGGCCGGGCGGGGGGCGCCGGGGCCGGGGCCGGGGGCGGCATCGCGGGGCCGCGGGGCAGCGCCGCCCGCCCCTTTATAGGGCCCGGGGGCAGCGGGGGCGGGACTGCGGCATCGCCCCTGCCCCGCCCGGCACCCGCTCCGCGTCCCCTCCTTGGCCCTCTGCTCTCGGCGGGGATGTCCCCTCGCCGTGCCCCCTGCTCTCGATAGGGTGTCCCCTTCCGTGTCCCCTCCCGTGTCCCCTCCATGGCTCTCTGCCTTCAGTGGGGTAACTCCCCATGTCCCCCTGCCCTTGACTGGGTGTCCCCCCGTGTCCCCCTGCCTTTCATTGGGGTGTCCCCCCGTGTCCCCCCGCCCCCGTGTCCCCCCGCAGGGTGGCATTGGCCCTGAATTACTCAGGCAGGAGGATCCAGATGCCCAGGGGACAACACCGGACACCCAGTGTCACCTCAAGGCCACCAAATTCCTCGGGGGGGACTTGAGGTCCCCCTTGGCACTCGGAGCTCTGTCCCCAGCCTGCACCCCCTGCACGGCTGCTTTTGGGGAGTCTATACACCCCGGGCCAGCGAGGGGAGGGGACAGGCCCAGGGATGCCCGGTGGCAGTGGCAGAGGCGGGGGGGAGCTCTCCCTGCACCCCCCAGCTCGGACCGCTCGGCTGATGGGATTCAGATGGTCATTAGGGTCTGAGATTCCTAAAAATCCCGCGGCTTTTCCTAATGAGCTGGGAAAAGTCACACCTCGGCCGGCGCGGCGGGGGGCGGGCCCCAGTCAAAGCCTCCCCCGGGGCTCGGGGCTTTATTGGGGAGGAAATGGGGCGCGGGGGAGTCGGCCCGGGGCCACATCTGCACCACAGCAGCCCCCTCGTTCGGCCTTCCCGAGGGACAGGCCCAGAACCTGCAGCGCTCCAAGCTGGGAATGACCCCGAGMGTCGCTCCGGAGCTGGGAAAGTCATTACGGGGCCGTGCCCTGGCCAGGAGCATCCCCCGCTCTGCGGCTTCCCGGCTCCTCGGGGATGGAGATGGACACCAGCACCCCCAGATCCACGGCATTGGGGCATCCCCAGCCTGGAGCCTGCAGGTGAAGGCTCCCAGGGGAATCTGTGCACCAAAAATCCACAAAATCCTGTGATGGGCACCGTGCTGGGGCGATGCTACATCCCCTGGAGCAGCTCAGGGACCCCATCCGCTGCCACTGCGGTGGGGGCAAGTAAAGGCCCCGGGGAGGGGGCAGAGATGAAAGGGCGGCAAATTTGCTGTTGTTGGGTCTTAATTACGGCCTTGGGAAGATAAAAAGGCAGCGGGCCCTCGGTGGGCTCGGCTGTGTTTGGATAGGAGGCGCTTTCCCTTTTTTATTCCCATTTTCCTCTCCTCTGTTTGATGGAGCCCAGCAAACACCCTYGGAACCCTCACACAGCCGGGTGGTCCCAGGACGGGGGTGCTCAGCATCCCTGAGCACCTGTGGGACCGGGATCCAGGTGACACGGGGCCGAAATGGGGACGCTGGGACCCAGTGGTGCTTTGGGATCCATGGGGATCGGGTTCACATAATCTGGAGCTGAAATGGGGATCCTGGCTGGTGCCCAGTGGTTCTCTGGGATCCACGGGGTTGGGATCCAGCTGATATTGGACTAAAATAGGGATACTGGGACCCAGTGGTGCTTTGGGATCCATGGGGTTGGGATCCATGGGGTTGGGATCCGGATGATTTGGGGCACAAAGGGGATAGAGGTACCTTCAGTTCTTTTCCAGGTGGGAGAATCCCGTCCTGGAGGGATGGAAGGGAGGTGTCAGAAATTTGGGGAGCTGCTGCTGTGCAGCCGAGGGGCACGGAGGGCTGGAATTGGGGTCACTGCCCACAAACCCAGTGTCCCCTTGCAGCAGGTCGGGATCCAGGAGCGGGATGTGAATCCAGGGATGGCTCCTGCCTCATTTTGAGGTGTAATTGCCCAAGGCTCCGGCTCCTGAGCTAATTAATGACAAAGCTGCTCATTAGCCCTGGGCCAGGCGTCTGGGCAGGTGTGGATTGCAGAGGGACGAGGCCTCCAGGACCCCTGGACAGGCTCGGGGTCATCCCGGAGGCCCAGGACCCCCCTCGGGTTTGTGTCCATCCCCGGTCCTGCAGCATCCCTCTGTCCATCGTCCATCTGTCCATCCCAGCTCCCAGAGCCTTTCACCCACAAAATCCCTTTGCATCCGACTGCCAGCCCTGCACCGGGGGCCGTGGACACCCCCAGTCTGCAGGGAAAAGGGACATTTTCCACCAATTCAGCCGAAATGACTGGAAAAAAGGGAAGTGTTTGGATACCCACTGCCATCAAGTGGCTGAGGAGGATCCAGACCTGACCCTCGTCCCTTGTGGGATCATTTTATCGGAATTCCACATCCTCCCCCAAGAAAATCCTCTCTTTTTTACGGTTATTAAAGGTCTCACACCCGGGTTTGGGATGCAGAGCAAAGCCCTCCCTTAAGCATCCCAAGATATGCAGGTCCACTGCTTCTCTCCATAGACCTGACCCAGCTCCAGGGAGCTTTTCCCAAGCAGGACTTGGATGTGCACAGGTCACCCCGCTGTCTGAAGGTGCAAAGGCAGAAAATATAAGGAAAAAATATTTTTAAACCTGGCAGATTTCCCTGACCCAAGAAACTCCTTGTGCAGGAGCTTTTGGAGGCTGAGAGCTCTGACAGAGGAATTTCTGCAAATAATGACATCTGTAGCTGAATGATACAGGAGAGAATATGCCCCAAATCTCAAACTGGGGTGTCCTGCAGCACAGCTGGGCAGCTGGGTGCTGGGAAGGGTCCCCCTGGTGCTGGGAAGGGTCCCCCTGGGGCTGGGATGGGACAGGTCCCCCCTAGGGCTGGGTTTGATCACCCCAGGAATGGGATGAGTTTCCCAGGGCTAGGATGGATCCTTCAGGAATTGAGGCTGCAGGGATGTGTAATGTTTAAAGCTTTTTCCATGCACCTGAAGGAAAAGTGATGATTTTTTTTCCTCCGTAATCTTCCTTATTTTGTTTTGGGGCTTTTGGAACTGGGGTTCTCCTGAGGTTCGTGCCCTGCCCTTCCCACTCTGTTTCAGTCTYGCTCCGTACCCAAACTCCTTTGGATGCTGCCCGTGCCAAATGAGCCACTTCCAGCAAAAAATCCACTTTTTGGAGAATCTGGGTCTGATTCCCAAAGGCACCTGAAGTGCTGAGCATCTCTGATCCACATGGATCTGAGGCACCCCAGTTAGGGAACATCCCGGTTAGTGAGCATCCCAGTTAGCAGGGATCCCAGTTAGGGAACATCCCAGTTAGTGAGCATCCCAGTTAGCAGGGATCCCAGTTAGGGAACATCCCAGCTGGCACAACTCCAGTCAGCTGCCAGCTAAAGAGGGTCCCGTCATCATCCATTCCAATTAACAGGCTGCTAATTACTGGGGATGCCAGTTAGGGCCGATCCTGCTGAGTGCATCCAGACATCCCAGTTGTCGGGATCCCAGTTACGAAGCCACTCAGGCAGCAGATCCCAGGGGATCCCGACTGGGAGGTGCTGCAGGAGAGGGTCCCAGGGCAGGGTCCCGGTGGGGTCCTGGTGAGGTCCCAAGGCAGGGTCCTAGGGGGATCCCAGTGAGGTCCCAGTAAGGTCCCAGCGGGATCCCAGTGAGGTCCCAGTGGGGTCCCGGCGCAGCCGTTCCCTCAGTGACCGCCAGAGGGCGATCCCAGACCGCGCTGGGCCCCGGCGGCACCGGGATGGGACAGTGGGATGGGGACACTGGGATGGGACAGTGGGATGGGGAGAGCGGGATGGGACAGTGGGATGGGGACAGTGAGGTGGGGGCACTGGGATGGGGACACTGGGATGGGACAGTGGGATGGGACAGTGGGATGGGGACACTGAGATGGGGACAGTGGGATGGGGAGAGCGGGATGGGACAGGGGGATGGGGACACTGGGATGGGGACAGTGGGGTGGGGAGAGCGGGATGGGACAGGGGGATGGGGACACTGGGATGGGGACACACCAGAAAAGGACACACCAGAGTGGGACACACTGGGCTGATGCAGTGGGCTGGGGGACACCAGGCTGGGACATACTGGCATAGGGGACACTGGGATGGGACATAATGGGGTGGGACACACGTGTGAGGGTGGGACACACTGGGATAGCCCAGTGGGCTGGGACACACCAGGGCGGGACATACTGGGATGGGATATCCAGGACGGAAGACACCTGGAAGGGACAGTGGGGCTGGGACACACTGTCCTGGGACACGCTGGGGTGGGACATCAGGATGGGACACACCAGGGGGGGACACACTGGGATGGGACACACAGGGATGGGACAGTGGGATGGGACACACTGGGATGGGACAGTGGGATGGGACACACCGGGATGGGGCACTGTGGGGCTGCGACACCCCAGTGCCAGGAGGTTTTCCCCAGGATGTTTATCACGGAGGTTGATCCTGATGGATAAAGGGGGGTGACGAGCTGTCCCCTTTCCATGCCTTGGTGCCATCGAGCCACGCAAGCTCTGGCTGAGCCTTTGGGTGTTGGTGGGGGACGTGTCCCCACCATCCCAAGGCACAGCAGCAATGGGGACAATGGGAAGCGGGAGATTTGTCCTTCACATGCTGATTTCGGGACAGCAGGACCAAACTCCTCCGAGTTCCCCCTGGAATCCGCTCTGGGGGGTTGCAGCATCCCCAGGGCCACCAGCCCCTCTGTGGGTGCCCCTGTTGTCACCATCTGCCCCGCGATGCGGGGCGGGTCAGCGCCCCTCCATCTGCCCAGCGGGAAAGTCACACGCGGTGTCATTGCCAAATCCAGAGGCGCCCGTGGAATTGATGGCGCCGGATTTCCACCCGGATTTGTCAACAAGGCTCCTTGGCCTCCCCCGGAGCCCCCTTAATCCCCCACACAATTGCAGTTTGCTGTGCAAACAGCGTGGGGGGGGGCCGGGCTGGGATCTGCATCAGAAATGTGTCCTTTGGGGGGGGTTTAGTGCCGGGGCTGAGCCGGGAGTGAATCCCGGCATCGCTAACGCGGGATTGAGGCGATTCCGGAGCCAGCGCCCTTCACTAACCCCAATCCCCGGCGGGAATGGGGGGGTCGCTCCCGCCTCTATTCCCACCTTATTATCCATTGATTGACTTCTAGGAAGGGTAATAACATCGAGGGATTGATGCTCTGAATCCCGGCCGGGGATCAAATGGAGCAAATTTTCCATGTGGGATCCGCTGGATAAAGCCCAGAGCGTCGATTTTGCCCCCTGGAAGGGCAGGTGAAGGGGACAGGGGGCAAGGGAAGGCAGAGGGGAGGGAGGAGCCTCCAGCCCTCCCCGCTCCGCCAAACAATCAGAATAAAAGCAAATTATTTCTCCCATTTCCCTTGCCGAGATGAGCGATAAAGTGTCCATCCCGAAAAGCGCCTGATAACGCTTTAATTTCACTGCAAGGCCTAAAAATGCCATTTCTACACAAAGCAGGGCCCCGCTCTGCTCCCCGGCCAGCTTTTGATAAATGTTGGGTGATTTTTTCCTTCCCTTTTCTGCCGATTCCCCGTTCGGTTGGCGCGGGGGAAATGCCCCCGGAGCTACGAGCGCCGCACAATGAAGCAAAATCATATTTTAGTCAAAATAGGCAGACGGCGCTCGCAGCCAACTTTCAAATTAGCATTTTGAGGGCAAATATGCAGCAATTTGAGATAATGAGGCCTGATTATTCAATCCAATGAATGTTAAATAGGCGGCGAGGGCGCCCGCGCCTTATCTCCCCCGCTTTCCATTTATTTGACTTTAGTTTAGTTTTAATCGTTTCCCATTTGAACTCTTTATTTGTCTTGGCTCAGGCCCCCTTCCCCCACACCCCCACCCCTCCCACACTCCCTCCTTCCCTTCCCGGGCATCCCTGCGCTGCCAGCTGGGATTCTGCAGTGGGAAACTGCCGGCAGCGGCCTCCATCCCCTTCCTGATGGATGTGCACGAGTTTTGCTGCTTGGATTCCAAGGAGCTGGGGCTGGGGGAGGTTTGGGTGTTGCTGTCAGTCCCAGGCCATGTGTCCAGGTTTGGGGGGTGTTCTCATGGTGGTGGGAATGTTTGCAGGGATGTGCAGCCTTGGGGAAGGGATTCCATGGAACCATGGAAGGGACCATAAAGGTCATCCAGTGGCACGGGCAGGGACACCTCCCACTGTCCCAGGCTGCTCCAAGCCCCAGTGTCCAGCCTGGCCTTGGACACTGCCAGGGATCCAGGGGCAGCCACAGCTGCTCTGGGAATTCCAGCCCAGCCCCTCCCCACCCTCCCACACAGCAATTCCTTCCCAAGATCCCACCCCAAGCTCCCCTTTC
>RAHM01000332.1:311675-373682 GCA_003713295.1 Parotia lawesii
CTCCAGAGCAGAGGGGCTCCAGCCCTGGAGCAGCTCCGGGGCCTCCTCTGGACTCTCTCCAGCAGCTCCACGTCCTTCTGCTGTTGGCCCCAGGGCTGGGGCAGCTCTGCAGGTGGGGTCTCACCTGAGGGGGCCACAGGGACAGAATTCCCACCTTTCCTGCTGCCCACGCTGGGATCAGCCCAGGACTGGGGGTTTTGGGTCATTTCCAGCCTCTCACATCTTTGAGGTTCTGCGTTCCCAGCTCTGGCTCTTCCTTCACCCCTTCCCTTCCCTCCCCTCCCCGGCTCTCAGCACCACCCTAAAATGGCTCCAAAGGCCCAACGAGCCCCAGGAATGGGATCCCAGCCCCCCAGTCCCCCATCCCATCGTGCAGCTCCCAACGTTCCTGCAGTGTTTTCCTTCACTCCCATGGAAATTCCATTTCTCTGCAGCCCCAGCAAGGAGCTTTTCCCATCCCCACAGAGGAGCAGCTCCAGGCTGGGAAGCTCCCAGGGTGAGCAGCTGCTGGTCCCACAGGGATGGAGAGCAGGATTTGGGACCAAAAGTGGGGGAAAAGAGCAAAGTCATTGTATTTATGTTGTTTTCCAGCTTTTTCCTGAGATGGGAGCAGGGTTTGTCGCAAATCCCCATCCAGGATGTCATCATAGTGTTTTAGGGGAGCATCAGGGTGAGCTGGGGGAGGGAAATTCCATGGAGGAGGAGGAGGAGGAAGAAAAAATTAAGTTAATCAAAAATTGAAGGAAAAGTTAAAGTCGAGGGAGAAACAAAAGGAAAAAATTAAACTAAAATTGAAGGAAAAAATGAAATTACAGCAGAAATTAAAGCTAAAGCAGAATTTGAAGTTAAAGCAAAAATTAAAGTTGAAGGAAAATTTAAAGGCAAAAATTAAAGTTGGAGCAAGAATTAAAGCAAAATTTCACTGAGCCCGGGCTCGCTGAGGATGCTGCAAAAGATSCCTGAGTTCCCTTTGATTCCAGAGTGGAATAAAAAAATACAGTAATTGATTTCAGGGGTAATTAAGAACCCTCCTTATGCATCAAATGCAGAGGTGAGCGTGAAATCAAAGAGATGAATAAATAAGAGATAAATAAATAGGAGCAGGGCAGGGAAGGTGAAGGGAGACGGAAAAAAATCCCAATTATGGAGGTAAAAGATGGGAAGTGGCGGAGAGGAGGAGATGTGGTGAGAGGAGAGATAATCAGAGCATAAAAAAAATGGGGAAAAACAATCAAAAGAAGGGAAAATCAGAAGCAGATGCTGAGCAGGGATAAGGGGCGGCCGGCGGAGCGGGAACAGGCCATGGACTGGAGGGATAATTGGATTTTAGTGCATCTCAGGGGCGATAAGAAATTCCCAGTGTAGGTTTTTTATTCCCCTATGAAGCATATTTTAATGGGATATTTGAATACGGCTGGGGCAGCACATCCCAGCGGAGAAAACACGGGATCTTCCGCAGGTTATGCGTTTGCTTGGAGGCTTTTCGGGCTGAAATGTGGCTCTACCCGCGCTCAGCAGCTTCAGCCCCGTCAGCAGCGTTTGGGGCGAGCAGGGGCCCCAAGAGCAAGGAAAGGGACTCGGGAATCATGGAATGGCGGGGGCTGGAAGGGACCTCAGGGCCCGTCCGGTGTCCCCGCGCTGGAGCGGAACGGACGCGCCGGGAGCGGCGGGGCCGGAGCGGGAGATGGGAGCGATAGAGCAGGGCCGGCTCCGACCCCGCTGCCCCGGCCGCCCCTTATCACCGCGGCATCGGCGCCCGCGGCCCGCGCCGCTCCCTGACCTTGCTGCCGGCACCGGGAGCGGCGGCAGGGACCGAGCTCTGGGGCAGCGCACGGGGTTTAATGGGACGTAGGGACTGGGGCCCCCGCGGGGACACCGGTGYCCCTCACCTGCCCCGGCCTGGGAAACGCTCCTCGGGGGGAAGGGGGAGCTTGGGATGGGCTCGGTGCCACCGGGATAATCCGTGGGGACACCGGGAATCCGCTCCCGCGTGCGCGGGGTCACGGGAGAACGGCCCGGGGGGGTCTGCCAGCCGGGGGGCGTGGGCAGGGGCACGGCTGGGCACGGACACACCCGGGAATGGACACAGCTGGGCATGGGCACACCTGGGCACGGACACAGCTGGGAATGGACACATCTGGGCATGGACACACCTGGGAACGGACATAACTGGGCACGGACACACCCGGGAATGGACAGAACTGGGCATGGGCACACCTGGGAATGGACACACCCGGGCATGGACACACCTGGGAATGGACACACCCGGGCATGGACACACCTGGGAATGGGCACATCTGGGAATGGACATAACTGGGCACGGACACACCCGGGAATGGACATAACTGGGCATTGGCACACCTGGGCACGGGCACACGTGGGAATGGACATAACTGGGCACGGACACACCCGGGAATGGACATAACTGGGTAYGGGCACACGTGGGAATGGACATAACTGGGCACGGACACACCTGGGAATGGACACACCCGGGAATGGACATAACTGGGTGCAGACACAGCTGGGCATGGACACACCTGGGAATGGACACACCTGGGAGTGGGCACACCTGGGCACGGACACAGCTGCGTGTTCCTTTATGTACAGGGACACACCTGTGCTCGCACACACGTGCACACCACGCCCGTGGCGGGGTCTGGGGGACAGACAGGCAGGGCCACGCTGGGGACGCGATGCCCGGGCTGTCCCGGGCTGTGGGGACCCGGGTGTGACCGGCTGGGTGTGACCGCACCGGGGCTGGGCGTCACCCCGGCCCCGCCCCCGGCCCCGCCCCCTGCGCGCGCGCCCCGAGCCCCGCCCCCTCCCACCGCGGCCCAGTCTGTCGGGGCGGGGCCAGGGGCGGGGCCAGGGGCGGGGCCAGGGGCGGGGCCGGAGCGCGCGGGGGCGGGGTCATGGGAGGCGGGGCGGGGTTAGAGCCGCTCATGGGCGTGGCTAATGCGGGCCGGGGAGGGGCTAAAGCCGGGCAGGGGCGGGGCCAGAGCGCGTTGTGGGCGTGACTTGAGCGGTTCGTCCCCCGTGGGGGCGTGGTCATAGCGGTTGTGGGCGGGGCCGGCCCGGCCGGTGTCGCTCGCGCTGCGGCAGCGGCGGCTCCGGAGCGGGGCCCGGCCCGGCCCGGCCGCTTCTCCCCGGCCCTGCCCTGCCCTGCCCTGCCCGGCCATGGCGCTGCTGCGGGCGGCCGCGCTGCCCGCCGAGGGCTGCCCGGCTTGGTTGCCCACGCACGTCCAGGTGACGGTGGTGCGGGCCCGCGGGCTGCGCTGCAAGGGCGGCGGCGGCGGCAAAGGCAAAGCGGGCGGCAGCGACGCGTACACCGTGATCCAGCTGGGCCGCGAGAAGTACAGCACCTCGGTGGCCGAGAAGAGCGGCGGCAGCCCGGAGTGGAGGGAGGAATGTGCCTTCGAGCTGCCCCCCGAGCCTGGGCTCCGCGCCGGGCTGGTGCTCACCGTGATGCACCGGGCGCTCGTGGGCATGGACCGGTTCCTGGGCCAGGCCCTGGTGCCCCTGGAGCCCGCCCGGCAGCGCGGCCGCGAGCCCGACGAGCGGTGAGTGCGGGGCACGGCACGGGAGGGGCCGGGCTCGGGCTGCGGGGGCACCGGGGGGCCCTGGGTGGGGGTCATGGAGTCGCTGGGTGCCCTTGGTGGGCGTCAGGGGGTCACTGTGTGCCCCAGGGTGGGCACATGGAACCCCCGTGTGCCCTGGGATTGGTGTCGTGGGGTCCTGGTGTGTCCCAGGGTGGTGTCACGGCATCCCCGGGTACCCGTGGAGGGGCAGCGGGGTCGCTGTGTGCGCCAGGGTGGGCACAGGGAATCCCCAGGTGCCCTGGCATGGCTGTCACGGGATCCCTTTGTGGCCCAGGACGGGCACTGTGGGGTCCCTGGGTACCCAGCACGGGTGTTGCAGCAGGAAGGACATCACGGGTTCCATGGACACCCCAGGGAAGTGCCACAGGGATTAGGGTGTGGCGGGGTCCAGGCGTGCCCCGGGAAGGGCTTCCCAGGGGCCCATCCACCATCCGTGGGCTGTGCCTGCCCCAGGAAGGGTCTCACAGGGCCCTGGGAAGGTGTCCCGAGGGTGGGCTGGCGTGGGGCCCGTGTGTGACCCCGGAAGGACACGGGGGATCGCGGGGCCTGTGGATGCTCCGGGAAGGACATGGTGGCAGGGGTGGGACATCACGTGTGCTCCAGGAAGGTGGCCTGGAAGAGGGGCTGGCTCGGGGCCCCTCCGTCCCCCTGGAAGGGAATCGTGCTGGACAAGGCACCCGAGGTTCCATCCACCCTGGACAGGGGTCCTGGGGAACAGGATGGCCTGAGGTCCCTCTGATCCCGGCAGGGTTTTCCCGGGGTCTCTCTCTCCTGGGAAGCCGTGGCACAGCTGCACCTCGTGGTTTGTCCCCTGATGGCTGCGGTGGCTTTGCAGCCCCCCCGTTGTCACCTGGTTTGTGACGGTGCTGCAGGAGGGTCCCCAGTTTGGGGGTGCAGACCCCAGCCCTGTGCTGCCTCCAGCACAAATCCCTGTGCGTGGGGGGAATCGCTGATCCTCTTCCTTCCCCAGAAGGGTTTCAAACAATCGTAATGTTTTCGAGCCTTTGCCATACACAAAAATGCAGGAATGTGGCTGAAATTCCTGTAGGGAAGGAGTTTTGGGGGCTTTGTTCCACGCAGACCTGGCTGGGCCTCTGGCAGCGTCCCCCCTGCTCCCTGGCCCCCCGAATCCCGGGAATTCTGCTGGCTCGCTGCCCGAAGCTGCGGGCTTGGAGAGGAGCCTCCCTCGCCCTCCTACCCAGGGCAGCGCAGGGATTAGCGTGAAAAGGGATTGGAAGAACTTTTCCCGTGGAGAAGCGCAGCTCCACAGCCCCGGAGACTGCCGGCTGCCCTAAAATGGGAGCGTGGGCAGGGAGCAGAAATGAGCAACCCCGCAGTTCCTGGCTGGGAGTTTCCCCCCGGCGTTTATTTTGCTTTTCTTAGCAAAACGCCGGGAGGCCGGGCGGTGTCGGAGGAGCTGGGTCGGGATTCTTGGGGCCTAATTGAAACCAGCGCCGAGTGCGGAGCCAGCGGGGCCTTGGGAGAGACACGACAGGGGGATGTGGAACAGCTCCGGGGCTTGGGGAACGAGCCGGGAGCCGGGGCAGGGGCTTGGGGAAAGCCCCGCTCCTGGGGGACGGGTTTCTGTGGAGCTGCGCAAAGCAGGAGCCCCGCGAGGCCCCGCCGAGGCTCRGTCCCGTCTCAAAGGTCTCGTCCGGGGCCATTAATCCCATGGGAGCAACGTCCAGCCTGGCCAGACCCCACGTCACGGCCGCGGTCACCCCGTGACACCGGTCCTGCAGCCAAGGGGGGATCTGGGCTGTGAGGCCGGAGATCCACAGGGGTTTGGAGAAGGCTTCTGGGAGACCTTCCAGTGCCTAAAGGGGCTCCAGGAGAGCTGGAGAGGAGCTGGGGACAAGGGATGGAGGGACAGGACACAAGGAATGGCTTCCCACTGCCAGAGGGCAGGGATAGATGGGATCTTGGGAAGGAATTGCTCCCTGGGAGGGTGGGCAGGCCCTGGCACAGGGTGCCCAGAGCAACTGTGGCTGCCCCTGGATCCTTGGCAGTGTCCAAGGCCAGGCTGGAGCACCCTGGGACAGTGGGAGGTGTCCCTGCCCATGGCAGGGGTGGGATGGGATGAGCTTTAAGGTCCAGCCCAGCCCATTCCATGATTCTCTCATTTGCTGTCTGTCTCCCTCCCTTCCTGTGGCTTTGCTTGCATAAGGAAAATTCACTTCCCCTTGTGGCATTGGAGATCACAAGAGTTTTTAAAACTCTTTATTTTCACCCGTGGCCCCCAAGGATGGAAGTGAGCATGGAAAAAACAACGGAAGCTCTCACCCTGTGCCCTGAGCACCTCCGCTCGCTCCAGCCCCGGAGCTGGAGGTGTCCCGAGGGTGGGTGGCAGCTCTGCAGCGTGGAGGGGCCGCACTCTCGTTTGGAGGAGAATCCTAGGGGCTGGAGCTTGTCCAGCCAGGTGGGAGAAGGATCATGGGGAGCTCAGAGGGGTCTGGCTCTTTGAGAGCTTCCAGCCAGCTCCGACGTCTGGCCGGGCCCGGCCCCGCTGGAAACAACTTTGTTTAGGAGGAAACTTTGAGTCTCGGATTAAAAAAGAGCAAAACAAACAGAGGCTCCCACCCTCGGGGCCGGCCCCGCTGAGCCCACCCAGGCCTGTGCCGGGGAGATAACGGGGCTGTGGGGCTGAGCCTCTGCGCCGGGTTCTGGGATCCCATCCGCGCCCCTCGCTCCGGGCACAGCCCCGCTGCCAGCTGGAGTGGGAGCCTGCTCCAGCAAAGGATCCATTGTCAGTGTGCTGACCTTGCTCCCATTTCCCTCCTGATTTTTATTGCACAGAAACTTCACCGGTGATAATTACCATCCTTGTTTTCAGCTCGGTGGAAAATGTTCCGTCAAACTTGGACTCTTCTCTGGGAAGGAGCTGCCAGAGAGGCCGGGGGTGTTTATGAGCTGCCTCGTGTGGCTCAGTCTGGGTCATTTCAGTGCTTTGCCAGAAGAAAATCGACTCCTGGAGTTGCACAAGAGCAGCCTGAGAGCTCTCATGGCCTTTTTGGGCATCCCAGGGTTTGTCCCACGCTTGGGCAGCTCCAGGGATTGGGCTTGGCAGGCAAAGCAAGCTCCGAGCATCATTTCCCCCTTTGCACTTGAGCCTTTGTGCATCCAGAGAACCCTGGGCAGGATGTTCCTGGTCCTCACCTCCCTCCCCTGAGCTGATCCTGCAGTTCCCTGTCCTGTGCTCAGTCCCTGCAAAACCAGGATCCAGCCCAGGAAAAGAGGGGGTTTTGGGAACTCACAAGGCAGCTGTTGCTTCTGCTTCCCAATATCCAGTAAATGCCCTTGGAGCTCCCGTGGGGGCTCATCCTGTGGGGTGGCAGCAAGCCAGGGAGTGTCCCCTCCACACCCAGCCCATCAGCAGGCACCTGGGAAAGCTGGAAGTGCATCCAGGGAAACAGGGTTCCATCCAAGAGACATCAGGATGGGTTTGCCTGGAATCAGAGAATCCCAGAGTGGTTTGTGTTGGAAGGGACTGTAAAAGTCATCCAGTGCCACCCCTGCCATGGGCAGGGAGACCGCCCACTATCCCAGGTTGCTCCAAGCCCCAATGTCCAGCCTGGCCTTGGACACTGCCAGGGATCCAGGGGCAGCCACAGCTGCTCTGGGCACCCTGTGCCAGGGCCTCCCCACCCTCCCAAGGAACAATTCCTTCCCAATATCCCATCCATCCCTGCCCTCGGGCAGTGGGAAGCCATTCCCTGTGTCCTGTCCCTCCATCCCTTGTCCAGAGTCCCTCTCCAGTGGAGACCTTTCCCTTGGCCAAGGTGTAGCACTCCTTGGGTGAGCAGCGTGGTGGGGGGACATTGAGGGGGACACGAGGTGCCCGGGAACACCTGCAGGACGGGACCTTGGATCTCCCTGCCTGGGAACCCAAAATATTCTTGATTTTGCTGTGTGAGTGTGAGGCTGATGGTGGGGGGAAGCAGCAAGTGTCCAAGATGTCCTGGGCTGGCTAAAGCGAGCCCTCAGTGTCCACTCCCTGCTCTCTCCCTCTCTGAGGTACCATTTCCATTTGCCTTCTGTCCCGAAGGCCTCCCAGCCCCTGGGGCACACGAGATGTGAAAGTTGCAAACACTGACCTGCCAGAGCCCAGACGCCAGGGCTGTGCAGCGCTGGGATCTGTGTTTGAGGGGGCAGTGAGTGCAGCAGGAGTCAGCATTCCTGGCTCTGGTTTTCCTGCAGTGACTTGCAGTTGCTCCCTGGCTGCTGCCTGGGCCGGGAGCGCCGGCCCTTGGTGTCCCTGCAGCAGGGAACTCATCTGGGGGAGTCGTTCCCTCTGCAGAATTAGCTCAGCTCCCACTTCCCCAAAGCCCTTCCGTGCTGCACTTCCCTCTCCTCGTTCCCGTTCCTGCCCAGCTGTGGAGGCACCTGCTGCTGGGAGGGCTCTGGGCTTCTGTGGGGCTGCAGCATCCCTCAGCAAACTTCTCCAGCCAAAGTCCTTGAGGCCACCAGGGCCTCTCTGCTCCTTGCCGTGATGGAGCTCCTCTAGGGCGAGGCTCAGGGGAAAAGGGACAGAGAATTCCTTGTGTTTGGGGGGAGATGTCCTGGAGCCAGAGAGAGTGGAGAAGGAGGCCGTGAGCCTCAGCACTGCCTGGGGCTGTGTGCCTTGGCACAGAGGCTGGGGGAAGGAAAGGGCTGATCCAGAGGCTCTCCGAAGGGGCACGTTCTGCCCAGTGATGGGTGCTGCCCGTCTGCTCAGTGTGTCGGCACCTCGCAGGGGTGAGAAGCTCCCTCAGGGCCAGGGATGGTCTCAAATCCCTGCCAGGGCTCCCTCACTGAGCCCCACACCAGGCCCTTGTCCCTTCCCCTCGCTGCTGGGACCCATCCCGTCCCCTCCTTGCTGTGGCAGATGCTTCCTCTGGCACTGTCCTCGTGTTTCCCCTGGAATGGACCTGCTCTCCTCTCCCCCTCTGGACCTCTGGCAGCCCACACTGTGCTTGTGGTATCGCCTCCCTTTAATTAAGATCAGGAGATCATTAGCAGTGGAATGAGGCTGTGGCTGCTCGGGGCTATGGCATCTCGCGGGGAGCGGGGAGCGGTCCTTGTTGGCATTCCCAGCGTGGCCTGGGCTCCTCCTGCCCCTCCCAGGGGAGATCCTCACACCCAGGCTCGGGGCTCGCCCTGCTCCCACTGGGGCCTGAGCCGGGGCCAGATCCCTGCAGCTCTGTCCTTGGCACCTCTGTCCTTAGGCCGAGGAGAGGGAGAGACCTTGCAGTGGGGCGGGGAGGAAATCGCTGTTCTGGGATAGATTTGGGATGGGAAGTTTGAATCCAAGGGCAAAGAGCCCTTTTCGCTGCGGTCAGAGTGCCCAGCAGGGCTGGTGAGGGTCTGGGAGGCGGCTGGGAGCACCAGGGAGCTCCTTGGATGCCCTGGGCTGGGACGAAATCCTTGGTTCGGGGCTGAAAATGCAGCTCCGAGGGGTTGTTGTGTCTGGGCTGAGGCAGGAAACGCCCTGGAGTGTTGAAATGCTGCAGGGAGGAGGGGGTGGGTGCTGCCAAAAACCGGGTCAGGATGCTCTGCTGTGGGCGGCACGGAGGGCAGCCAGGCCTGGGATGACACCCATAATCTGTAGTGGCCAGCTGACCCCAGGCAAGTGTTTGCCCCGCGCTGGGAGCCCAGGGCGAAGGGCCAAGGTGCTCCACAGGGTGTAATTTTTTCCCACCTGCCCAGTTAACCCCATTTTCACCCAGTTGCCAATGCTGGTTTAAGGAGTTTAAGGCCCTTGCTCTGTTCTGCTGCAGGAAAACTCTGCTTTTCTTGTTTTTTAAAAGATGTTTGAGTGGTCTGATCCCAGCTTTGCAAGTCTGGCACATTGGGTCTGGTGTGTCGGTGGCTGAGAGCACTGGCCCAACACCCCCCATCATCTTACAACCCAAAAAGCTGCAGACTCAGGCTTCTCCCTGTGTTTCACACRGATTTTCCAGGGCCCTGATTGCCTTCAGCTGCACAAAACCCTGCAGCAGCTCGGAAAATCCCTCAGTCCTGTCACTACAGAGCTCCAGGCTGGGGGGAGCTGGTGCTGTTGCCTGTGCTGAGTTCAGCTSTGCTCAGTCTCTGCTCCAGGAGCCTCCTGGTGACTCCCTCCCATCCCTCCAGAGCCTGGYGAAGTTTTTGGCAGCCTTTGGTGAGCAGGAAGGAGGGGGGGCTCTGCTCCCCAAGGACAGGGAGCTTTGGGGGGATGCTCTTTGTGGCTCCTGGAGGAATCTGCTCGATGGTGGAGGAGTCCAAGGAAAGCCTGGCGTTCCACCACTGTCAGGTGGAAATGGCCTTTGAGCCCCTGCTGTGCCTCTATCTCTGCCCCAGGCCTGTCAGAGCCTGTGCCTGGCTCAGGTGTGCTCAGACCTGCCATGGGATTCGCCTGCTCCATCAGAAGCCTGGCTGGGACACGGGGTTTGGCTTCCCAGCCCAGGGTGGGGGTTTGGGAACTCCGTCCCTGTAGCAGCATCCYGTGGGCTCCTCCCCAGCTCTGCATTTCCAGGGGGTCTCTTCACTGACAAATCCACCGAGGATGAAGGAGCAGAACCTGCTGCTGGGCTCAGGATTCACTCCTTTTTCCTTTTTCCCCCTTTTGACTCACTCCTGAGCACGGGTTGGTGTGATGGATGAGCAATCCATATATGGCCTGTTCCCAGAGCGGGTGTGGCTGGTGTTTTAAGCTGTGTGGAGCTGGGGGGTTGGTGTCCCTTCAGTGGGATTGGTGTCCCTTCCCTGGGATTGGCGTCCCTTCCTGTGGGATTGGTCTCCCTCCCCTGGGATTGGTGTCCCTTCCCTGGGATTGGTGTCCCTTCCTGTGGGATTGGTGTCCCTTCCCTGGGATTGGTGTCCCTTCCTGTGGGATTGGTGTCCCTTCCCTGGGATTGGTGTCCCTTTGGAGAACAGGCATTCCCAGGCCTCTGGGTGCTGGTTCTCTGTGCAAGCCCTGCCATGGTGCTTCTCTCAGCTGGAAGTGGAAAGGGATTTACAGCACACCGTGCTTCTCCTGCCCTCCCCGTGCCCGTGGAGGGGCTGCCAGGAGCAGGGGCTCCGGGGGAACCTGGGCAGCAGCTCCTGGTGCTTTGCAATCCTGCAGAGTCAGCTCGGGGCTCGCGCTGGTTTAACTTTGGATTCTTGTGCAGCAGGGCAGGGGATCAGCGGCACTGCCCGTGTCCCACAGGGACCTTGTCCCCTGTCTGCTGGTGTCTGGGCAGCTCAGGTCACTCGGTGACCACAAGGGGGGTTGGCAGCTGGGAGGGCACAAGCCGTGGATGCTGTGGAGCGTGAGCGGATAAATCCAGCTGAGCTGATCACATCCTGACTCCTTCTGTTGCTGTCCCCAGTCATAAATGTTTCATGCTGTTTTACAGCTCCTTAAATCTTCCCTCCTTCCCTCTTCCCACCTGTCCATCCTGTGCTAGAGAGAGGAAAAGCCTCGGATTTTCTTAGCCCAGAGTGATTTGAGATGAAGCTGCTGCCCGTGCTCTCCCAGCACTGTTCTGGTGGCTCAGAACTGTTCTCCATCCCTGGTGTCTATCCTGGTCCAAAAACTGTCCCGTGCCATGCCATGCCATGCCATGCCATGCCATGCCATGCCATGCCATGCCATCCCATCCCATCCCATCCCATCCCATCCCATCCCATCCCCCTGCTTGCCTCTGGCCTTGCCAGGATGGGCCTTGTCCACGGAGCACTGAGGTGCAGCAGGATGCGTGCCTGGAGCACCATCCCTGGGGCACAGCAGGGCTGGGCTTTTCCCTGGTTTTCAGGCTGCTCCCTGCCACTGAGTCCCTCTGGAGTGACAATATCTCTGTTCCTGGCTGTGGGTATGGGATGAGGCCTTCAGCAAGTGCCAGTCGGTGCTGGGATTTTTTCACCTGGGTTCCGGTTGTCCCAGTGGAGCACCAGCACCGTGCTCAAGGCTTCCTGCCCTTCCACACGGCTCCTGCTCTTCATTCCTGATGTGCAGCGCCTCTGGAGCTGGTCCTGTCGGAGCTGGAGCCCATCAGAGCAGCAGGGCTGGGCTGCTCCGTTGTGTAAGGAGCTGGGGGTTGGTTGCCTCAAGCCTTGTTTGTGAGCACTTCTCGTAAGAACATTTGGAGCGATGAACTTCCCACCTCAGCTGCTCCATCCGCAGGGGAGTCAGCCTGTGTTTATTTTCCGTCTGTGCTTTTAGCAGCTTGCAGGGATCACCTGGCAGGAGTGCCCATCCAAAACCAACACGGGAACCGGCGCTGCGGAAAGGCTTCCCAGCCCCGGCATGGGAAGCTGGGGCAGGAACACAGAGCCAGACAAAAAAGCACAAAATTCCCCGGGGCTGGGTTGTTTTCCACCCTGTGCTTCCCCTCCCGGGTAGGTGAGCTTCCTCCTGGCCCAGCTGCCTCAGCTCCGGGCTCAGGGAAATGTCCCCGTGCTGGGCTCTCAGGGGGCTGTGCCAAGAGGAGCCAGCCTCCGTGTTTTCCCTGGACTGGCTTCTCYGTGCCCTGCCCTGCTCTGTCACTGTAGCAGCCCGAGTGAGCCTTGATTTAAGGCTTGGGGCTCTTCTGCCCAGCGGCGCTGACCTCGTTGCAGGGATGAATCAGCAGTAAATGCCAGCCTGGAGCAGCCTGGGAAGAGCCTCTGGCTCCGGGCTGGGATGTGTCTGTGTCTGCCTGCAGCTCCGGGTTGGGCAGGGCAGGAGAATTCCTGCTCCATGTAAGGTGAACCTCGCCCACCCTGACGGTGCTCAGTGCTTTTGGGAGGCTTTGGGGAAGCAGCTGAAGTGGAAGTGCTCCGGAAATGCTCCAGCTGTGCCTCCTTCCCTGGTGCATCCCTGAACCCCGGGAGTCACCAAGGACTTCACTCCCTGAGGAAACCCCTTGAACTCCCTGCTGGCCGAGCACTGGGACTGGTCTGAGAGGGAAACTGGAGGCCCTGGTGCCCAGGGTGTGGTGGGCAGGGCTGGTGGGGCACAGTAGGTCCAGCTGAGCTGGAGCTTGGAGGGGAATCTTTTGGGGACCTCAACCAGAGCCATYGGAGGGCAAAGGTGGTCCTCTCTGGAATAACCCATGTCCTCCTGGGAATAACCCATGTCCTCCCTGCAAGTGGAGTGGGATGGTGCCCCTGGCAGCTCTGAGCCATGCTGTGTGTGCTGCCTTGCTCTCCTGATCTCATCCCAGTGTCCCTTGGTAATCCTGAACCAGTGGATTTGGCTCGGATCACCCCGGGGCTTTGGGATGCCGACCTGGGAAGCTGCTGATGGGGTGGAGGCTTTGGCTCTGTGCTGAAGGAGTTGTTTGCTCTGGAGGGGATGTGCAAGGGACAAGGGGATGGAAAACCTCGGATCAGGGTCGGCGGTGCTTTCCCGTTGGGGCTGGCTCTGTGTCCTGCTCATCCCAGCGTTCTCTGCCCATCCAGGAGGTGCTGGGCCAGCCCAGTGCTCCCAAACCTGACGAGTTTTCTCACCGATGGGGAGCAAACAATGCCCAAGCATTCCCCTCTGTAGCTCCAAGACCCACGGGAATGCTTCTTGGAGCAGGGGGTCCCCGTGACCCCCCCGAACTGTCCCCCACTGCCCAGGGGAGGACAAAGCACGGAGGAGAAGGGAAAGTGTTTGCCCTGAGCAAATCCATCCCGTCCTCCCCCTCCGTGGGGTCGCTTTCCCTCCTTAACAACATTCCCGTGCTCCTGTTTCCACRCCAGTGTTGTTCCCTTGGCTCAGCCTTTCCGCCCAGGAGGATGAGGGCAGCCGTGGTTTTGGGAGCCCGGAGCCCCAGCAGCTCTGGGTGCTGCTCTCCGTGCCTCCGACTGATCCTGGCAACAGCAGATGTAAAAATAGACACGAGGTGCTTTCTTCCAGAGCTGCCTTTGGCACTGCTCCCTTCGGCTCTCCGTGGGGAGAGGGAGCAGAGAGGAGAGGGATTCACTGGGGGGCCGGGAGAGCTGGGATGTGCTCATTAACCACGGTGACCTAAATGAGTGTGCACAGCCCCACAGTGGGGGCTGGGGAGCCTCTGCCACGCGTGGCTGCTCCCGATCCGTGTGACAGCCCAGGAACGGGAGCTGCAGACCCCTCGGAGCTCGGCTGCTGCCCGGGAGCCTCCCCGGAGCTCACACGGCCTCCAGCCGCTTCCCCTTTCCGGGGAGTTCTCTGTTTGAGGTTTCCTCTCTGCCCAGCTGGGGTGAGTCGCTGCTTCCTTCCCCCTCAGCCGCCCCGGGCTGCTCTCCGGACCCTCCCCTGTGCATGGGTGGCAGATCCCAGGACCCCTCGTTTTGGGGATGCACGCCCAGCAATGCTGGATCCATGGAGTGTCACAGGGAACAATACCCATTTTTTAGCAAAAGCGAATTTCCCCAGCCTGTGGCTTGTGCCTTCCATCTGGCTGCAGCTGCGTTCCCTGGCTGTGTCACCCTGGAGGTGTCCCTGGGCTCTCCGTGTGCCCAGGGCTGGGGGATGTCAGCAGGACAGGGCAGGGGAGGCAGGAGCAGCTCCCCAGGGAGCAGAGGATGCTGATCCAGCAGGTTCCATCCTCTGGGAGGCACATTCCAGCTGCAGGGAGCAAGGGAAGGAGCACAGACCGGGGCACATCTCCTTAGCTGGGAGCAATCCTGCTCCTGGTCCCCACCAGCTCTGGCTCTGGGTCAGGACAGACGGTTTAATTGAATTTTAATTAAAATTTTGTAGCCAGCAAAGGCTGTGTGGGGCTGGGACCCCTCCAAACCTTGCTAGGAGCCCTCGGAGCGGGTGGCTGGAGGTGAGTGGCTTGTCCTGGGTGTCCTGTGCAGCGAGGAGCTGGATCCCAGCTGCAGCCTTCGAAACGCCCCCAGGAAGCAGAGCCTTGTGGATCCCTGCTGCTGGGAGTGCTTGGCAYGGCTCCCTCCATCAGTCTGACTGATGTAACCCAGTTCTGCTCCTTCAGACCTGGGAAAGGGATTTCAGGGGCAGAAGCTGTTTGTTTTCCAGGCGTGTTGTCTGTTCCTGTGAAAAAGGTCACGTCCCTCTCCAAGATGTCACCTTGGGTGGCCTCAAGCCAGAAACCCCCTCCCAGAACTCCCCTCAAGGGCAGCTCCTGGAAGAAATTTGGGGAACCGAGGGCTGTGGGATGGGGTTAATGGTGAAAAGCTGCTGTGGGAGTTGTTTGTGTGTTGCTGTCTGGGACTTGATCCCTCCCCGATCCCTCTCTTCTGCTGCATCCCAGGAGTTTGCACCTCCCATTTCCACTGGAGCTGATTCATAAAAACCCCAAGCACAGGACATGGAACAACTGAATCCTCCCAAACCCTTGTCCTGTGCCATAAACTGAGAGCTCAGCCTAAAAATAGCCCCGTTGCCTGTTGGAGGTGTAGTCCCGACTGTTGATGAGGTCTTGGGAACCAAAAATAGCTCCTTAATCCCATGGCAGCATGAGAAGAGGTTTTTCCTTGAACAGTTGCTTTTTGCAGCAGCTCAGGCTCAGCACCCGAATTCCCTTTAACGCTCACAGGGTTGGAGGTGATGGGATGGGAGATGCTGGGAGCGTGTCCACGCTGTTCCATCTCCTCCTGGGGAGCTCCTGCCTTTCCTTACGTTAATCCACCCAGGCTCTCCCTATTTTTTTCCATGGGATGATGTGAGGTACAAAAACTCCTTTCAAGAGTTCTTTATCTTTCCTGTGAAATGATTCAGCCCCCCAGTCTCTCCTTCCCAGCTGCCAGGCTGCTGCAGCCCTTCCCTCTTGAGCTGCTTCCAGCTCCTGCGTTAAAGTGAACAATGCCCTGTTGGATGTTCCAGGCAGCCTTTTCCCCTCCAATCCTTTGGGAATTCTCCTCCTGGTGCACCTGCTCCCGCTCCCTGCCAGTGGCTCAGCTGTTCTGGGCTGGTTTTGTTGCTGGTGCCTTGCTCTAAGGGGTTAATGCTGCCTTTTCCCATGGATTTTGTTTTTTCCTGCCTGGATATTTTCAAGCCTGCAGCCTGGGTACTGAAAATTTTGCAGTGGGCGATGGATGGGGTGGGATACATGAGTGGTGGGAACAGGAATGGATTCACTGGGGTTTAATTCCGTGTCTGTGCCCAGCAAAGTCCCAGGCACGGTTCCTCCTGCACTTATGTGGTGAAGGGCCTGGGTGCTTCCAGCTGTGCACCTGGAATATTTATCAGGGAATTAGGGGACTTTGTGCCCCCTTCAGAGACTCCTGGACTCGTTTGGGTGGGAAGGGACCTCAAAGCCCATCCAGTGCCACCCCTGCCACGGGCAGGGACACCTTCCACTGTCCCAGGGTGCTCCAAGCCCCAGTGTCCAACCTGGCCTGGGACACTGCCAGGGTGTGGTGTAGCATTCCCAGGCTTCCCAGCTCCTCCCTCCATCCAGGCTGTGATAACTTCCCTGGCAGAAATTCAGGAACTCCTGGAGGACACAATTCCAGTTTTCTCCTCACCTTGGTGATTCCAGCATGGTCACACCCACCTCCATCCCATCCCATTTTCCTTCCCTATTTTTTTTCTTCTCAGTGACTTCACTCACTGGGGTTTTTATTTTCTGGGAAATTGTCAATGCATGTCCAGAAGCGTCTTCCCCTCCCATTGCTGTGTTTCTCCTGGGAAGCACAACACAGAGAAATAGGGTCTGTTCCGAGCCTGCAGGTTTCCTTGTGCCTTGTTAAGGGGGATTTTAATCAGGAATTCATTTAATACTTGGATCTGGGAGGGATCAGGGCCATGGCTGTGCTGGATTCCTGCTCATCCTGCTGCACTGCCCCGGGAAGCGGTGCCTGGGACTGGCAGAGAGATGGAGCATCCTGTGGGGAGCAAGGGCTGAAGGGATTTTTGGGAAGGAACGGTTCCCTCGTGGCCTGTGCTTGGTGCTGCCCCACTGGGATGTGGAAGTGGAGAACCAGAGGGTGGCTCTGGGCATGTCCTGCTTTGGTGTCCCCAATCCCACCCCTCCTTCTCCCTGGCAGGAACCCAGACCCCTCTCCCATCCCATTCCAGAGGCTGCTCCATGCCCTGCCAGCTCCCAGGCCATTCCCTGCAGAAGCATCGGGACCTAAATGGAGGTTGGGGGTATTTTTGCCTCGTGCATGAATGGTTTGGAGGCTTTTCCAATGTTCCTTCCGTTTCTACGGGCAGAGCTTTGGAGCCAAGTCTGCGTTTGGGGTTTTGTGTGGGGTGGGACAGTGGGAAGCATTCCCAGCAATCCTCTGTGGAATCAGTGGGAGCTTTGTGCTGGATGTGGTCAATAGCTCCTGGAGCTGTCACTAGGCAGGAGAATTCCATCATCCAGCTGTGGGAATGTGGGAATTTCCCCCAAATCCGTAACCTGGGAAGGCTGGGGTTGTGTTGGGTGGGGTTGGAGCTGCACAGCAGCTGCTCCTTCCCATAAAGAATTCCCGGGATGCATCATCCTCTGAGTGCTTGACCCAAGGACACTTCCAGGCAAACCTGAGCATCTTTATTTGGGTGAGACATGGAAGGTCTGGCAGAAAGTGGATTTAATGGATGCTCTTGAGTTCCTCTGCCATTCCGGGTCAGTCTCTGCTGAGAGGATCCCCTGAGTCACCGGCTCTGGGATATTTAAATCACRAGCTTGTGACTTTTAAATCAAAATGCCTGTGGCGTTGTCTCCTTCCAAAAACAGGCTCCCAGCTTTCCCTGGAAAATCCCAGTGGTGTCTGACAGCAGGGTGAGTGAGGTGCTGTTTTCCGGGTTATTTGGTGGAAGGGCAGCATTTGGGGGAAGGACACAGATGGAGACAGAGCTGCAGGAGCGTCAGGGAGGGGTCAGGTCCCATGTGCCAGCTCCGCGTGTGGTGTTTGTGTCTCTGACTTGGGATTTGGGTGATGTCTGGGACACTTGGATTAGAATCCCAGCATCACTGAGGCTGGAAAAGCCCTCCAGGATCATCGAGTCCAACCTGTGCCCAATCCCTTGTCTCCAGTGCCATGTCCAGGCTTTCCTGGGACACCTCCAGGGATAGGGACTCCAAACCTCCCTGGGCAGTTCCAATGTTTTCCAACCCTTTCCCTGGAGAAACTCGTGCTGGATAGCCCTGGTGCTTTCTCCCACCCAGCAGCATCTTCTCCAAAGTTCTCCTGGCWTGTGGCTCTTGGAAGTGACCAAGGGCCCTTTCCTTTCCTTTCCCCTCTGGCTGCAGGTGGCACAAGCTGCACTCCAAGGCTGGCAAGAAGGAGAAGGAGCGCGGTGAGATCCTGGTGAGCATCCAGTTCACACGGAACAACCTCACCGCCAGCATGTTCGACCTGTCCATGAAGGACAAGCCACGCTCGCCCTTCGGGAAGCTGAAGGACAAGGTGACAGGCAAGAAGAAGTACGACCTGGAGTCGGCCTCCGCCATCATCCCCAGCAGCATGGGAGCCCTGGACATGGAGGACGACTTCGAGCTCGGGGGCAAGAAGTCCAAGGTCAAGGGCTTCTTCCTGAAGAACAAACTGCGCAAGTCGTCCCTGACCCAGTCCAACACGTCCCTGGGGTCCGACAGCACCATCTCCTCTGCCAGCCTGAGCATGGCAGCAAATGCCCCTGAGGTGCCCAAATCCCCGAGCAGACACGGCAGTCTGTCCACGGAGCGCTCTGGTAAGAGGATCAGGGATAATCCCCCCCCCCYCGGTTTTCCCCCTTCCTTTCTTATTGCAAGGGACTGTTGAGACTTTCTTGCAACTCTGTTAACTCGCTGCTTACCCAGTGACAGAACCAGGGAAGCGTGGAATTGGTTTGGTTGGAAAAACCCTCCAGGATCATGGAATCCAACCATTCATTCCCCAGCACTGCCAGGGCCAGCACTGCCCCATGTCCCCCAAGTGCCATATCCACAGGGCTTTGAAATCCCTTCAGGGATGGGGACTCCATCCCTGCCCTGGGCAGCTGTGCCAGTGCTGGACAGCCCTTTTAGCAGAGAARTTTTCCCTGGCCCAGCCTGAGGCCCTTCCCTCTCCTCCTGTCCCTGTTCCCCGGGAGCAGAGCCCGACCCCCCCCTCGGCTGCCCCCTCCTGTCAGGGAGCTGTGCAGAGCCACAAGGTCCCCCCTGAGCTTCCTTTTCTCCAGGATGTCACTAAGAGGTGACCTCCTGCACAAACCCCCCGAGACCTTCTGTGTGCTGGCACTGAGGTGTTCGCACCTCAGATTTTGCTTTTCCACGCCTCACCACAAGCTCCCAGGATCTGAGGGCTCTTCAGGGCTGTTTGTTCTCGGCCCCTCGGAGCAGTCCCTGCAGGAAGGGCTGGGCTGGGCTGGGCTGGGCAGCTGCTGGCCCTGCCCTGGGTCACTGCTCTAATGAGCTGCCTCCGGCTTGCAGGCAAAGCCGAAACGGGGCCCCGCTCCGGTGATTAAAACAATCTGAGCTCTTGGCACTCCCAGGACAGCAATTTACAAACAAAAAAGGCCCTTGTAGGGAATTAATTCCCCCTTGGAAACAAATATATAATTAAATGGTTTAATTGGCTGCAGACAGCACGTTGCCAGCTTGGGTGGGAGTCCCCGGGGAGCCGTGTGGCTTCTGTTGGGTGGCGTTCCCGTGCTGATCCCATCATCCTTGGGATGAGCTTTCCAGCTACTGGGAGCTTCCCTTCCCATGGCAGGGGGTTGGAACTGGGTGATCTTTAAGGTCACTTCCAGCCCCAGCCATTCAGTGGTTCTGTGAGGGAAGCAGCATGTCCAGCTGGGAGGGGCGAGCAGCTGTGTCAGTCGTTCTCCTCGGGTTCTCCGTGATTCTTACCCCCAAAATTGGGAGTAGCCACGAGGTCATAGAATCACAGAATTGTTAAGGTTGGAAAAGATTTTTAAGATGATCAAGTCCAACCCTCAAGGCAGTGGGAGGGAGCTGCCTGCACTGGACCCTCCTGGCTCGTCACACCAAGCAGTGGCCTGGAGCTCACAGCCCCATCATCTCCCGGTCAGTGCAAACTCCTAAGTCACGTGGAAGCTTTAAAACCCTCCAAGGAGCTTCTGGGGAATTCCTTGCATTTATTATCAACCTCAGATCCTCTCAGATCCTCTCAGACAATGGGTTTGTCATCTCACAGAGCCTCCTCTGGGGTCCTCCCCTGCTGTGCTCAGGACGATGTTGTGTCTCCTGTGTGGCTGCACAGCTGTGAGCTGTGCTCTGCATCTCCAAGAACTTAATCACAATCCCATGGAGCCCGGGAGGGAGAAGGCCGGGGTCATTTCCCAGATCTGTGTGGGGTTTACAGGTGGAAGATAATGATGCTGTGCCTGTGGCCTCACCTGTTCTGTGTTTGCTTCCCCCAGTGAAGGACCTCCTGCCCTCCCCGAAGCTGACCCACAAGAGAGCGTTCAGCGACGACGTGTCCCAGGTCAGCCCGGTGCTGGAGCCCAAAGCCGCCCAGAGCCCGAAGCCAAAGAACGACCCCGTGTCCCGCTCGTCCCTGTGCATCAACGGCAGCCACGTGTACGGGGACGAGCCGGCCCCGAGGAGCCCCGCGGGCCTCCCCCCCGGCTCTGCCCCCCTGCCCGTGCCCGGCGGCCCCCGCAGGCAGGACGAGGCTTTCGGCTTCACCCCCCTGCACCCCGACCCCCACGAGGTGCCCTGGGGGCTGGGCAGCCTGGAGAGGGCCCAGCAGAGGGACGAGCCCAGGTTCATCCCGTCCCCTCCCAGCCTGGCCCTGCAGGAAGAGCTCAAGGTGTCCACCAAGGCCGTGACCCTCAGCAACCACCTGGGCAGGGCCAGGATGGAGGAGAGCAGTCGCCTGGAGAGCAAACCCACCCAGGCTGCGGCTCCCCTGGGCTTCTCCGCCGAGCCAGCCAAGGACAGGCCGCCCGAGGACACCAGGAAGGAGGACAAGAAGGCCAAGGGAGGCTTCTTCCACCACGGGGGCACCCGGAGCGACGCGGGGGGCAAAGGCCAGGGGGACAGAGGGACCCCCGTCCACACCTCGGCTGCGGGGGATGAGAGGAGTAAGAGCAGCGGCTGGTTTGGGTCCAAGGAGCCCAAAGAGTCCCCTCAGAAACCCAGGTCAGTGGATGGGGGTGTGGAGGTCCAGGCTGGCAATTCCTGCCCCAAATTCCTGTCTCCAGCAGCTCCGCTGGTCAGAGCTCCCGGACGCTCCTGGGCCCTGGTGCTCAGGCAAGGTCGGAGCAGGGAAAATGCTTCCTTGCTCTTAAATGTCTCAAAGGGAAGGGGATTTTCCTGGATCCTCCCCTGGCTTCTGCCAGAAACCACCTTTGCTGGGTGTGGGATGTGTTTTCCACTCGGGGAAGGGAGGGATCCCCTCYGTGGAGAGGTTTCCCTCTGCAGAGGTGGGGCTCAGTGTGGTCACACTAAGTGGTTCTGTGGCCTCAAAATGCAGATTCATTATCCTTTAATGAGCTAAAAAAGCTTCTCTGGCAGTCAGGCTGGGATGTGGGATATCAGGATGTGTAATCGCATTATTTTAATGAGCCCCACCTTCCTCTGTAGGGTCTGCTCAGGGTGCAGCACTTTGATAACGTGAGATATCATTAATATTCCCAAAGTAATCCCAACCCTGCTCTTTCCTGTTGCCATCCCAGCCAGCCTTGCCTTCTCCCAGTTATGAGTCTCTAACTGTTCTTGCTTTGTGTGGTGATTCATCCCTCCGGATCCTCAGGTTTTGTGGTTGTTTGTGCTGTTCCTGTGAGGAATTTATCACCTGTGTCCACCCCTGGAGCCCCTGGAGCTGAGCTGGCAGTCCAGAGGTCGGGGGTGTTGTCAGTGAGAGGCAGGAAATGGGGTTAAAACCAGCCAGAGAAAACAACCAGCACTGGAGAGCTGGTTCAGTCTGCAGGGTTGGTTTATTAGAGGGGTTTTCTGATCTGGGCTGACTTTAACCTAATTTATTAAGCAGAAGGATTTGAGTTTAGTCTGAGCCTCCTTTCACGAGGAGGGCACTCCTGGTTTATTCCACGTATCCAGGTTCCCACATTTTTAAAGGGATGAGCACATCCCTCAGCCTGGCTCCAGAACCAGCCCCAGAATTCCTCCTTTCCACGGGGAGGTGTTGTGCTCATGGTGGCCTTGAGGCTGCACAGGCAGAGCTGGGGGCTCTGGGACAGGCAGGAGCTGCTCCCCTGGCTCAGGAATATCAGGAGTATCCCATCCCACAGGCCCGGAGCTCTGTCCCACAAAGTCCATCACTGGGAAGGGAAAGCTGGGATGGGAAGGAGCAGACAGGATGTGGGAGCTCTGTCCTGCTCCAGCAGCAGGAGAGACAAGGGTGAGGTCTGGGGACTGCTGTGGTGCATCCCCATGGATGGGTCTGGCATTCCCTGTCCCTGGCAGTGCCCAAGGCCAGGCTGGATGGGGCTTGGAGCACCCTGGGATGGTGGAAGRCATTCCTGCCATGGCAGRGGTGGAATGGGATGATCCTTCAGGTCCCTCCAACCCAAGCCATGCTGTGATTCTGTGATTCCCAGGAAACTCAGACCCCAAGCAGGGGTTTGATGTCACAGCCCAGTGCAGGATTTGTGATGAGCCTGAAGGACTCTGGTCTCTGCATCCTGTCCTTGAGGAAGGACAGAGTATTCCCACTCATGATCATTCTTTTAATTTTTCTTTCTAATTTTGGGATAATAAACCTTCTGGTTAAGGCCTAGAATAAAAAATCAAGGCTTTAAAATCCTGCTGTATCCAGGCAGTGACTCCACAAGTGCCTGAGGCAGCCAGGGAAGCACTGTGGGGATGGGATGGGATGGGATGGGATGGGATGGGATGGGATGGAGCTGCCCTCGGCATCTCCCTCTGGAGCCTTTTCCTTGGGAAATGGGTGAGAAACCAGCAGGTTTTCCCCTCTTGGCAGTTCTGGGAAGGAGGCAGGGAGGGCCGTGCCTGCCCAGATCCTCTGCTGGACACTGATTTCAAGGCAGGGATGTCTGATCCAGCTGGAATTCAGTTCCTGTCCATCCAACCCAGTGGATAATCACTGGGAGTGCCCCTGAACACTGCTGGTTTCTAACAGCTCCCTGCCTTCCTGGACTCATTCCCAGTGTTGCTCCTTTCCCAGAGGGTTTCCACTCCACRGGTTTTTTAAATCCACCTCAGTGCTCACAGTTTAATCTCAGGCTCAGCCGGAGCCGAGCTTTGCTTGGAGTCGCTTTGCYGAGGGCTTTGTCAATCTTGTGAGGAGAGACTGGGATGAGCTGTGTGGCAGCAGCTCCTCTGGCTGGGATTTTCTGTCCCAAAAATAGGAATGGCTTCAAACCAGCATGGGCTGGAGGGAAGGAATTCACAGAACCCCCTTTTGGGGCGTTGAGAAACATCCGAGTGGGCCTTCAGTGCAATTCGTAACTGAGAATGGGAAATAATGAGCTTAAACTGGAGCAGGGGGACTGAAAGTAGGAGTTGGGAGAAGTGTCTGATGGAGGAGGGGGAGATGCTGGAGCTGCCTGGCTGGGAAGGGATTTCTCCCTCCCAGTGACGGGGGTTCGGCACTGGGATAATTGAAAACCTTTGGGGAGCACTACAGGAAGAATTTAGGGGCTGAGTCTGAGCCCTTCCCRTCATCACAGGGACAGGGTTCGTCTCTGCCCTGGTTTTCCCGGTGCTTCAGTTTTCCTGGCCATTCATTATGACATCATTACTCATTTTAATTACACAGAACTGACCGCTCTGATTTTATTTTGCTTCCTTGCACTGAACAACCTCGTGGGCCAAGCTGGTGATTCAGGTCAAAGCTGTGGAAGAGCTTTTTAGGTCTTGGTGGCTTCAAACTGCCAGARGGCAGGGTCATATGGGATCTTGGGAAGGAATTCCTGGCTAGGAAGGTGGAGAGGCCCTGGAATGGAATTCCCAGAGCAGCTGTGGCTGCCCCTGGATCCCTGGCAGTGTCCAAGACCAGGCTGGACATTGGGGCTTGGAGCAGCCTGGGATGGTGGAAGCTGTCCCTGCCCAGGCAGGGGTGGCACTGGATGGGATTTAAGGTCCCTTCCCACCCAAACCATTCCAAATTCTCTGATGTCCCTCTGCAGCTGGAGGAGCTGTTCAGTACCAGTGTCACTTGTGGAGCTGGAGATGAATTAACCCTTGCTCTGGAGAGAACTGAGCAGTTTTAAGTCTTGGTTTATTTGCAGAAAGGACTTTCTCCCTCCTGCTCTCCTGACTCTGGAAACTTCAGCTTTGTGGCTCCTGCCAGCAGCACCTTCTCAGCTTTTTGCCCACCTTGGATAGGCCACGTTTAACCCAGAGCTGAACGTAGTGAGAAAGCATCAAAATCAGTCACTGTGCAAGACCAAAACCTCAGCCTGTGATTAGTTAACAGGTCTGTAATTAGAAGGATGGTTTGAGTTCGCCTGCAGCAAAGCCCAGCCTGGCACAGCTCATCTTTGCCCACTTGCGCTGCCAAACACGCCCTTCCCAAAATAAGGAGCTGCTGCCTTTGGGCTGGGTTTAACCAGAGCTTTGTAAAAAGGGTTTTGTTCTGTGCTGGGTGGGTTCTGCTGAGCCATCAGTGTGGGATCTGGCTCTGCAAACCTGTCTGTGCTCACTGGGGAGAGAACTGGGCATTTCTGCCTTCAGCCCTTACTCACACCCGCTTTTCCCTGATTATTCCCAGAGAARCAGGTCCCAAAGGCTCCGCTCTTCATGCCTGGCTTTGCTAATCCCTGTGAGCTCCAGGCTTTGATKCTGGATGGGATGGGAGCAGTAGGAAGGTGGTGTTTGCTCTTTGGAGGCTGAATAAAAGCCTGGTTGGGGTTTGTTGTTTTGAGGTCAGGTGGTTAAGGGTTGTATGCGAGGAAGAAGCTCAGCAGGTTTATTTGAGGCAAAGCCTGGGGCTAAAACAATCCTTTACATGTTTCCAGGGTTTCCTCCAGTGTTATCAGAGCTCTGCAGCTCCTGCTTCCTGTGGAGAATCCTGATGATAAAATGGGGCTGCATCTTAGGCCTGGCAACAGGAGGAAAGGGAAATTGTGCTCTGTCCTGTAAAAACAGGGGCATCGGTTCCATTCTCAGGTTCAAGCCCCTTCCTAGAGTCCATAGCCTTSTGTCCAGCAGTGCAGCCAAATATTGACTGAGTTCCTCCCTGTTCCTCATGTGCTCCCAAAGAGTGCCTTTCCTGAATGCTGGGAATGGGAGGAAGGTTTGGAATGGCTGGAGCAGTCCTTGGCCRGGCTGGCAGCAGTGGGATGGAGCGTGGATGTTGTGGCAGCCCCTCCAAAGCCAGCAGGACTTCCAGAGCAGAGCCTGGGAAGCTGCAGGGTTTGAGGAAGAGGGAGATGAAGGCCCTGACGTGAAACCAGGGTGTTGTGGATAACAGGGATGCTGTGGATGAATCCATGGGAGCCGTCAGGATCCCACCTCTGGCTCAGGGATTGTATCCAGGAGAGTGCAGCGCTGCCCACCTGCCTCGGACCAGCCCCAGGCACGGAGTGGGATCCGTGTGAGGAGCCTGCAGGGCTGGAAAACGGCTCTTTGTGCTGCTGAGCCTGTGTTTCCCAGGGAGGGACACGAGGCAGGATGGGGAGCTGGATCCAGAGCTGGCACCAGCTCAGCCCTGGTGAGGCCAATGTGCTTTGGCACCGTCCAGGTAAARCCCAGCCCCGCTCCCACTCCTGAAACTGGGAATTGGGGGTTGAAGTTTGCATCTCCCTGGGTTCCTACTGCCCAGATTTCTGCTATTTTTTAAAATTCCTGTGGTTTTGAAGGCAAATGTCTGTAAAGGAGGATTTGTCTATTTTAGTTGGGATGATGGACAGGTGAGRCCCAAGGGACGAGCAAAGTGGTTATTGCACAGATAATTATTACAGATCATTTATAGATGATTACAGGTGATTTATTATAGAGAAACCCAGTCCTTCCACCTCTGGAATTCCTATTTAAAATATTTTCCCAGACTCCTTCCCTCTGGTGCTCGCACCCTGTACAAAWATGTCCCCGGCTGCTGTTCCCATCTCTTCCCAACCCCTTCCTGCACAATTCCTGCTGTGCTGGCCCTTCTCATGCCGGTGGGAGGAAATTCCTGATCCCTGCTGCTGCAGGATGCTCCAGCACCTCGATCCTGCTGGTTCCCCACCCAGGTGAGCCCTGTCTGTGGGCAAATGGGGCCAGAAGCAGGTTGGGAGTGGCAGCGCACGGCACATCCCTGGGTCCAGCCCTCCTGGGAGGCATTTTCCACTTGAGCTCAGCACAGCTCTTCCCTCAGCACATCAGGGCTGGATTCATCCCTGCCCTTCCCAAACCCCTGCTTCTCCAGCGCATGTGCTGTTTTCTCCTGGTGGTGCAGAGTCCCCCACCCTCCTGCTGCCGGGCTGGGACTGCAGAGCTCTGCCCTCAGCCTGAACCCCAGGCTGGGATCCGCGGGGAGAAATCTCCCTGCATCGAACAAGCTGTTTCCTATAGACTTTTTCCATCAGGGGGTTGCTCAGCAATATTTTATTTCCTTTTTAAAAAAATTTTTTATTGCTGCGAGGCTCAAAGGCGTCTGTGAAGTGCTGCCAAACAAATAAATGAGGGCAGGGAGGTACCCGCGATTTATTTTGGCTGGCGGAGCCATGTGCTGGGAATGGGAGGGGAAGGAGGAGAGGGAGGAGGAGGAGGAGGAGGGTGAGTCAGCGTTTCAGTGCTGCAAAGAGCTGCTTCCATCGGGCTGCTGCAAGCGGAGGTTTCCCTCTAGAGGAATCCGCCGTGCTCCGCTCCTGCTTTCACCGAGCACTTCCAGCATCTCCCTCAGGAAAAACTTCCTCCCTCAGGGAAAACAGAGTGGGAAATGGGGCTTCTTGGGGGCAGGGCAAGGCTCCTGCCAGCGCCAGGCTGGTGGCCAAAGCAGGGATGTTCACCCTAAAGAAGGGGGTTGAACRGTGACGCTGCAATTTGAAATCCCAGTGGAAAGTCACAGATTCTCAAACGGCCTCAGGGTATTCCTGGGGAGGGACAGGGTGGATATTGGGGAAATTCCTTCCTGGAAAGGGCTGTCCAGTCCTGGCACAGCTGCCCAGGGCAGGGGTGGAGTCCCCATCCCTGGAGGGMTTTAAAAGCCGTGTGGATGTGGCACCTGGGGACATGGGCAGTGCTGGGGATGGTTGGACTGGATGGGCTCAGAGGGCTTTTTCAACCTAAACATTCCATGATTTTTCTGCCTGGAGTTTGCAGCCAAGAGGGGTTTGTGCAGCCCCTGAACAAACCCCAGTGGGGCCCAGCAGGAATGGGGCTGAGAAACAGAAAGGAAATTTCCACAGTGGAGTTGAAGGAGGAAAAGCAGAATCTGACAAAACAAGATGGATTCAAGTTCTGTCTTTGTATCTTTAGCCAACACCAGCAGGTCCAGCACCCCAGGAGCTCCATTGGGACTTTACAAGGGTTGGAGGGACAGRACACAGGGAATGGCTTCCCACTGCCAGAGGGCAGGGCTGGATGGGATATTGGGAAGGAATTGTTCCCTGGGAGAGTGGGGAGGCCCTGGCACAGGGTGCCCAGAGCAGCTGTGGCTGCCCCTGGATCCCTGGCAGTGTCCAAGGCCAGGTGGACACTGGGGCTTGGAGCACCCTGGGATAGTGGGAGCTGTCCCTGCCCATGGATGGGGTGGAATGGGATGGGCTTTAAGCTCCCTCCAAACCCAAACCATCCCATGATGACTTGGGGAATGAAGACAGGATCATCGTGGGGGTTTGAGGAGGCCTTGAAGCTGTTCTTGCACCAGTGCAGGTGGGGATYGGTGCAATTTGGGATGCTCGGGCAAGGGGCTGCCCTGGCATCAGCCACCCCTGAGGAGGGAACTTCACCCACTCAGCTCCTGGCAGCTGGGACGGTCGTTAGCAGCCAGGGCTCATTAGGAGCCTGCAGCTGATTAATGCTCTGCAGCCATTTAGAGCTGGAGCCCAGCAGAGCTGGATCAGCCCTGGATGCTCTTACTCAGCACTGAGGGGTGTTCAGGCAGAACACAAGGGATGGATCTCGGTCTGCAGCAAAACGTGGAAGCGGTGCCAGCAAGGAGCAGGACGAGCAGAGGTGGGGCTGGGGCRTGTGCCCCTTGCAGGCACCCCGAGATCGTGGTGGTTGGACCTTGCCACCTTCTTGTGCCACCTTCCTGTGCCACCTTCCCGTGCCACCTTCCCTTTCCAGCTGGCAAGGGAAATTTGCCATGTTTTGCCCTGTTAAAATCTCTTTGTGGACGTTGTGAACTCAACCCAGCTGAGTGGTCACGTACTGGGCAGCTGTTCTCTTCTGGGCAGCTTAAATTCGAGGGGGATTAGGGAAAAAGGTCCAACCCTGTGCTGATCTCCAGGCTGGGAATGCCGGGAGAGGTTTTCCTCCAAGCACAGAGTGGCTGCCAGGCTGGAGTGGTTTGTGCCTCARGGTCCATCAGCTCCTCCCACAACTTCTGGAGACTTTCTGTGCTCACCCAGAGCTCARACCCCTGTGAGGAGCTGGGCTGCACCTGTGGGGTGCGTTCCTGGCTGTTCCTCCCTGGTCTGAGCAGGAGAGGACACGGAGCAGGGCCGGGCTGTGCGGGGCCCAGGATGGGCACGGCCACCACTGCTGCTCTGTGACAGCAGGAGAGGGCACCCACGAGCTGTGCGTGCCCCAGAGGGAGCTGCGGGTTCGAGTGGGGATGAAGGGGTTGAGGCTTTGTTTCGTCCCTCAGTTGCCAGTTCCCTTCGGTGCTGTCTGGGTGTGGCCCGTGGGTGCTGGAGCRGAGCCGGTCACACTCAGCCGCTCGCCAGGAGTGTTCCCTGCCCCCAAACTGGGATGGGGGACTTTGGTGGCATTGATGACTTCAGTGGGTACCTTTCCAAGGAGCTGCTCAGAGGGGGATGCGGGAAGGGGCTGTGGAGCTGCCAGGAGTGGGAGCAGGGGGTCCCCATGGTGGGGCATCACTCCTGGGCTCAGGTGCTGCCAGCCCAGCRCCCTCCCTGCTTTGGGACCAACCAACTGCACCATCACCAGCATCAGCTTTTGCCTGAAGATGGCATTTTGTGCTTTAAAATGTGTCTGAGGCGTTTGGTGTATCCTCAATAACATGGGAATAGTTGTCCAAGCAACTTCGTGATGTTGCAGTGCTGCCTGCGATCCCTCCCGAGCTCTCCTGAAATTCTGCCCCAGGGCTGGACATGCCCTGGGCACGATGGCAAAGCAATTAATGTATTCCTTCCTCTTAAACCTTGGAGTGCCCAGAGCTGGCTGATCCATGCCCGTGTTTCTCCCCATCCAAGAGGGGAACTCTCTGGAGCTCGGCAGTCGTGGCCGGCGCAGGAGGCAGCAATCCCACAGGATCTGTTATGGGGCAGGGCCAGGTGCCCCTGTCCTGGGGATGGGATTGCTCCTCCCGAGGGTGAGTCAAGGGGATGGGCTCAGGAGGAGGGAGCGTGGCAGTCGGAGCACCAGGTTGATGTGGGGTGTCCACACCACACCCCCTCTTTGTGATGTGAGAACCTCTGAGCCTGGTGAGCCTCCTCGGGGTGGGGTGACTCCACATTGCTGGAGTTGTTCCCAAAGGAAGATGAAGGAAATCCCGAAGCAAGGTCCCTCAGTCCTGCTTGAACAGGCAGCAGGGAGYTGCCAGCCCCACTTGGGGTGAGATTCTGAATTCCACATGTGCTGAATCCCTTCCACCTTGGGATCCCCCGTGGGGTTTCAGACATCTCGGGATCTGAGGCCAGAGGTGATGTGACAAGGGGCATGGGGGAGGCGGGGCAGAGTCCAGAGCSGGGACAGGGCCCTGTCCTGGCCTTGTGCTCCTTCCTGCTCAGGCTCCCTCAGCCCTGCTCCCCTCCCTCCTGTGCAAGTGGGAGCTCCAGTGTGCTCCCATGGTGATGCTGGCAAACCAGTGAGGAGGCACTGGGCTAAACTGGGAAAGACTCCTCTGTGCTCTGACTGGTTCAAGTAACCCTGATCCAACAGCCTGGGCAGCTCCTCGTGCTCCACCTGCCCTGGGTGCCACCAGCACCAGGACAAACACCGAGTGAGTCCTTGGACTGCAGGAGCRGGGAAACCTCTCTGGCTGCTGGGCTTGCTGAGGCAGAGGAGGGAACGTGCAGGACTCTCCTGGGAGCAGGGCTGCCCCTTGCTGTATGTCGTGCATGCCCTTTCCACGCCCTGACTCCATAATCATTGCTCTGCCTAACGAGCCAGGCATGGGTCATTGCTGCTTGGAGCGAGCGTTTGCGGTGTGTGTGGTGTGTGCTGACAGCTCTGTCACAGCATTAACCAGGAGGACTGTTCTGTCTTCCCTCCACAGCCTGGAAGTGTCTCCTCAGGTAGAAACCAGCTCAGATGCTCCTTCTCATTGTGCTCCCTGCTCCCCTGCCCCGTGCCCTGCTGCCCTCCCCGCTGGCATGCCGAGCTCTAACCTCCCTCCTGCTCCCGGAGACAGCCAGGCCGGATGCTTGTCCCCCACCAACCCATTCCTCAACTCCCTGCAGAGCAATCCCTTCTTTGAGGAGCTCCTCGCTGACCAGGTACTAAATTCTCCTTCACCTACTCACTTTCTCTCTAGTTTCCCGCCTGGGCCGCATGCTGCAGCAGAGGTCGCTGGGAGCTTTTATTCCTCTGAGGATTGCAGTCCCTGTGCCTCCCCAAGGCAGACAGACCCCGAGAGGGAGTCTCCAGCCCAAAGCGTTGGTGTCCCCGTGCCAGAAACCACTCCCCCAGCACCGGGAGAGCTCCCTCCTGCCGACACCGACCCCGCCGTCCCCCCGCCGCCCTCAGAGTGGGACGATACCTTCGATGCCTTTGCCACCAGCAGGCTCAAACCAGAGCAGAAGAAGGAGAACTTCTTTGCCTCGGTGGCAGCAGAGGCCATGGCTTTCATTGACGACCCCGACAGAGCCAGCCCGACGGAGAGGTCGGCCGAGCCACCCTGCCAGAAGGGCTCCAAAGTGTTTGAAAAGGCCGAGTCACCCCTCGGCGCTGAAATCCCTGCAGCTCTCCGCTCTTGGACAAATTTCTCCAGTTTAGATGTGGGGGCCAACCTGGTGAGCACCACCCAGGAGGCCACGGTGATAGAGGATGTGCTGAGCCCCGTGTCCGCGGGGTCCATGGCAAGGAGGAGGAAGAGCAGCACGCCCATGATCTGGACAGCCGCGTTTGCCTCGGGCAACCCTGGGGACAAAGAGGCGTCAACAGCACTGACCACTGAAAATAGCACTAGGGAGGAAGGGGACAGTGCTGAGGAGGAGTCCTCTGGTGCAGGGACAAACGGCTGGATGACCATAGCCACGGAGACCGCTCCYGACCCCTCCGAGAGCACCCCGAGCGCGGCCAAGGAGYGCACGGCTCCCGAGGGTGCCTTCGGCCCACGGTCGCCCTTCCTGGGCGAGGGCACCTTTGAAGCCCAGAGCTCGTCCCGTGCCGCCGCCTGTGTGTTACCCAGGAGCTCCTTCCCCCCCGAGCTGGCCCCCGAGGCCCTGCCCGGCAGCACCGTGGCGGCCGTGCCCCCGCGGGTGCTCGGGGACGTGGCAGCGCGAAGGTTCCCCGAGCCGGGCGCAGAGCCTGGGGACGGCCAAGAGGGCGCCTTCGACATCCGGAGCTCGGTGTTCCGGCTCCAGGCCAGCATGCGGCTCGAGGCCAGCGACGGGCTCCTGAAGCTCAGCTCCGACATCCGYGAGAGGCACGTGGTGCTGTCCCCGTGGGCAGGGCCCCAGGGCCGCCAGGAGCCGGTGCCTGGCCCGGCGGTGCCGCCCCCCAAACCCCCCAGGTGGTTCGCAGCCGCCGGTGCTGGTGGGGACAGCGAGGAGGGGCAGTCTGGTGACCCCCAGCGAGGCAAACAGGAGCAATGGGAAGACTCAGAAGGCCCAAGAGCAGAGATGGAATTGCAGAGGAGCCGTGGGAGCAGCGAGCCCTCCATGCCAGCGCCTCTCAGCCTGCCCGCACCGGGAGCGGGCGCCGCTGAAGCCGGGAGCGAGTTCCCAGCGTCCGAGGGTGCTGGAGCTGCCACTGTGGACTCAGCAGCTGGTTTGGAGACAGGAGCCAGCGAGCTGGGGACAGGGGACACCTCTGTGGGGGAACACCCGTCAGAGATGAACGAGACAGATGTGGCCAAGCAGTTCGAGACTTGCACATCCAAGTTCTCCTTGGAGGGACTGGAGCAGTCGGGTGCTGAGGAGAGCTGGAGCCAGCCCCGCGCATCCCCTCAGACACAGGGGGCCACAGACAGTGCCAGGTGGGAGACGGCCTCCAGACAGGAGCTGTTCCCTGAGGAGCTCAGTATTTCAGGACTAAACCCACCTTCCAAGCTAGACCTGGGCCAGCCGGAAAAGTTCTGGACGGCTCTGGAAGAGCAGGAGGCAGCTGGGCATCCAAACCCGCAACCCCAAAGGTCAGAGCGTGGGGAGAGTGCATCCCGGCCGGAGCTGGCGTGGGAGGATGGTGAGGGGCGAGCAGGAGAGCAGCCCGAGCCCTGTGCCCCTCCCGGGGAGGCAGAGCAGGGCAGGGCCCGCGCCAGCGAGGAGCCCGAGGGGCACTCGGCACAGAGCAGGATAGACTTCAAGAAAGCCGAGTTCTGGAAGCCAGACAGGGCAGAGGAGAGGCACAYGCAGGGAGCTTCAGCCCTGAGAAATCCCTTCACCCTGGCCCTGAGCCCCAAGTCCCCGAGCAATCCCTTCGTGGAGCAGCCCCCAGCCCCGCTCCCTGTGCAGGCTGTGCTGCCCGAAAAGCTTGAGCAGGGCGACTTCAGCTTGTGCAGCCCGCAGGAGGAAGCCCCCGGGCACGGCTTGCAGCCCACTAACGCTCCCGGCCGGCCTCCCCCCCCGCATGCCAGCCAGCCCCTGGCCTTCTCCACCCCTTTCCTCGTGGCTGCCACTAACCCCGAGCCGTGTGGCCCCCCCCGGCCCGCGGGGGTCCCCGCCAGCCGCCGCGCCGCCGCCCGGCCCTGCCCGTGCCCGCAGCCCGGGGACGCACAAGCTTCAGCGCTCCTGGTTCTGCCCAGGGAGACACGGCCGGCTGAGAAGCCCCTTTGCCAGCAGACGACCAGGTGAGCACTGCGGGGAAGGCGAAGGGTGTGTGTGTGTGTGGGAGAGGAGAGCCCGGCCCCCTCTGCTCGTAGCAGGGCGTGGTGAGAGGGCTCCACCCAGCTGGGCTCACTCCAAAGAGGCTGCTGCTCGTGGTGCTGCAGCTCCTCTTCCCTCACCTTCCCCTGGTCCCAGAGAGCCCAGCCCCAGCTGCTGGGAGCCTTGGCTCTCTGGGATCCTGGGGGAATGGCCACTGGTGGCCGGTGTTTTCCCTGGCCAGGGCAAAGGGTTCGATGCACCACGACCTGCCCCAGCTGGAAATTCAGCGCAGCAGAACTGCACCCACTTTGCACTCAGTGCTGATTTTGGCTCCATCATCTCCCCCGTGCTTGCAGAACAAATGCCTTTTCCATGCCTGCCAGGAGAGCTGCTGGCTGTTCCTGCTCTCCAGAGTTCTTCATGGCATGTGCACAGCTGCTGCCACCCCTGCCCTTGCCATCCATTCAGCTTTGGCTGCTTTCCTTGCCCATTGGGTACTGAAACCCTCCTTCTCTCCATAGCCAAAAAAAGAGTTTTTTCACCAGGCAAAATGCCCTTCTCCCCTCCCTTCTGCCGAGATGCATCACTGGCGATGAAGCAAGTGGGATTTAGCCTTGAGGATGATGGGAATGGGAAGGGTGGAAGGAAGGGGCTGTTCCTCCTCGCAGGTGAGTCGTGGGTCTGTACAAATGCCCTGAAGCAAAGCTGGTGAGTTCAGGGCATGGAGTCCTGCTCTGTGTCCTTCAGTTCATCTCGTTTTCCTGGTTCTCCTTCCCCTGCTCTGCCTGGGCTCTGCCTCCCCAAGGACCAAGCGCTAGCAGGGATTTATTGATCAGCCTCACTGACCACGAGGCAAATGGAGCTTCCTGGGGCACTGGAATGGTAAAATCCCACCTGGCCCAAGAGCGAGATTGGTCATGACCCTGGGGAGAGGAGGGGAGGGAGGATGGGGCCAGCAGAACTCGCTGAGCTCCAGCCCTTGCACAAGGGGATCCCTCCTTGGGTTGRGCGTGAGGTGCAAAATGGTCTCGGGAGCAAAGACCATCTGCCTGGGTCTGTCAGAAATTTTTTCTTCTTATTTAGGCCAGATCCTCCAATCATTTTAAATTGGATTATTCATCTTCCAGCAGATAACCTTGTTCAAAATTTGCAGAGATGCTGCACAGAAACCTCCTGAATTTTGTTGTGTTTCATGGAAAGAGAAGTGTCCTGCATCCCAAAGGGATCACTGAGGCAGGGAGGGAAGCTCAGGACTCTCTAGGTCAGTAGTACCTGCTCGTGGTCATCCCCAGGCTGTGCATCCATCCGGCCCTGGCTGGCTCCTGGGATGGGATGGGCTCGGATCCAAGAGCTGGGTGTGGTATCAGTGACACATGGCCAGGAGGTCCTGGGACTTCCCTGCTCGGGTTCTTCCAGCACATTTGGGATACTTGCTGTGACTGAAGAACCTCTGAAGAGCTCCTGAGGCCCCTGAGCAAGGCTCCGAGGCTCTGAACTGCTTTATAGGATTGGGGAGATGTGATAACTGTCCCAGGGTGAGGGACGAAAGCTGGAAGGGGCCTTTTCCCAATCCCCGTGATGATGCTTCCCTTCCCAGAATCATCTCCTGCTGAGATGGCCAGAGGCACATAGATGAAGGAAAGATGGTAGGAAAAAGGTGGAAGGAAAAAGGAAAGACTTCAGACTTGGAATGGGYATTGAGTCCTGGCTGGGACAAAAGTGTCTGCAGGTGAAGGGGAGCCGGTACCTGGTGTGGGATGGTGGGAGTTTGGGGTCAGGGGGTTCAGTGCCTCCTCAGGAGAGCTGGAAACTGGGAGTGGGGTCCCATGGCCCCTTCCCAAGTGGCCAGAGGGTTCTTTGGTCATCTTGTGTGGCTGCTGGGGCAAGGGAGCATCAGCTGCAACTCCCAGGTGTGCGGAGGGTCCTTTGCTGCTCCCGGGGACAGGGCGGGATGGCGCCTTCACTGCTGGGAAGGTGTCACATCCCCRGGACAGGAGGGACCCCAAGGACAGCCTGGGAGCGTGCCCTGGGGGCTGCACTGCCAGGAGCTCCTGCCCACCCCTCGCACGTGGGGCTGGCCCAGCACGCCGTGGCACTTGCAGGGGACAGGACTGGGGATGTCACAGGTACCGAGGTGGTGGCACAGGCTGTGCCTCCCTCGTGTCAGGAGTGCAGAGAATCACTGTATTCTGAAAATGAGGGGTCAGGTTAAATCATGTGCCAGTCTTGGCGATCCTCGCGGAGCCCCTGAACTCTTGGCTTGGCACACCCAGGGACAGACCAGGAGAGCTGATCCTGAGCTCAGCCGTTCCCGTTCCTCCTACAGACCCTTTCTCCATGGAGAGCTGGCCCTCACGTGCTGTGTGGGGCTCCAGCTGGGCCATGGGAGAGGGATTCCTTTGGGTTTGTCCTCTGCTGTCTGGTTCTCAGTGAGGAGCATTTTACTGGGGTGACAAAGGCTTCATTTGGGACTTGCTGAGGGAAATGCACCCAGTTTTCCCTGTGCTCTGCAGTGACCTTGGGAGCATCACTGAAGGCTGGGACAGGGCAAGGCTGGCTCAGAGAGGGGGACAGGGCTGGGCCAGTRTCACCCTGAGATGTTCCACCTTGGCCTTAAGCTCCATCATCACTCAGATCCACTTGGGCTGCAGTGCTGGGTCAGGAGCCTGTGAGCAGCTGATTCCACGCTCGAGCTCGCGTTCATGGGTCAGGAGTGGAAACTGGTTCAGCTTCTCGGCAGATCCACCAGGATTCCAGGCCTGGCTGCGAGGTGTGAAGGTCCCCTGGAAGGAGCTGGTGCCACCATCCCAGGACAAACACAGGTGGAGGATGTCTCCAGCTCTTGGATCCTCCCAGRGACAAACGGAGGAGGCAGAGCCCTGCTGTGCTCAGCCAAGCCCTGCATGCACCACCCGCAGTGGGAAGCAGTGGGATGAGGATTTATTCTCACAAGTACCTTTTCCAGCCCTGCAGCAGTCAGTTCCCACTGGCCACGGGGCTGGCAGCAGCCTGTGACCACACYGGGGTGGAGATATCCCCCTGCTTTCAAACGCATCCAAGCATTCCCACTGGCTTCCCAGCGAGGTTTGGTCCCAGAGAGGTTCCCAGCCACACTCAGGTTGTAGCCTGTGTGCTGGCTGTGGGGATGCACGAGGTGACAGTGACATTTGGGACTCAGGCCTGGCTGTGATGAGCAGCCCTGGTGGCTCCCCCAGCCTCTCCTCACCCCTGTCCTGCGGTGTCCTGGTGGTTGTAGCTCCTGGTCAGGTTTAGTCCCAGTGGGCAGCGCTGGAGCCTCATGTGCAGCACAGCAACTCCTCCAGCCCTGGCACTGTCAGTGACTCCCTCTTAGCTCTGTGGGATCCCTCTCCATCCTTTCCAGCTGCCCAGGAGTCCTGGGCTCTGTCCGTGTGCTTGGACAGCTCTGCCAAGGGGTCAGAGAATCACAGAATCCTGAGCTGGGAGGGACCCACAGGGATCATCCAGTCCAACCCTGGCCCTGCACAGACCCCCCAACAACCCCACCCTGGGCATCCCTGGCAGCGCTGTCCAAACGCTCCTGGAGCTCTGGCAGCCTCGGGGCYGTGCCCATTCCCTGGGGAGCCTGGGCAGTGCCCAGCACCCTCTGCGGGAAGAACCTTTCCCTGCTCTCCAGCCTGAGCCTGCCCTGGCCCAGCTCCAGCTGTTCCCTGGGTCCTGTACCTGGGCACCAGAGGGAAGAGATCAGAGCTGTCCCTGTGCTGCCCCTCAGGAGGAGCTGATCCTTTGGCTTGTTGGAGCAGGTTGGTGGCTGCCAGTGCTGTCCCCTGCCAGCACATGGGCAGCAGGAAGCATCATCGTGGTTGAAGAGGATTTCCACATCCTTGGTATGTCCCGATCCCATCACCATGGATGAGGCACAAGGACACAGCTCCACTGGGACACACAGCTGCTGGGGTTGTCACCCTTGAGAGGCCTTGCAGAGCTCCCAGGTGGAGGACTGGATGTTTCCACCCCAAAGGATGGAGGATTGGATGTTTCCATCCTGAGGATGGAGGTTTGGATGTTTCCATCCTGAGGATGGTGCACAGCTGTGCCTGCTCCTTGCAGGGAGGGAGCATCAGGTCACTTCTCTTTCCATCATGCTGAGAAGGAACTGGACTTTGTTCAAGCCCAGAAAGAACCTTTTGGATGAAGAGTGAGGCAAAAAAAAGAGAAAATGTAATTCCCCCCTAACTGACTCCTCACCCTCCTTTTGGCCTCGTGGAGGGGGACAAATTCTGTGGTGGCTCCCAGGCAGGTGACATTCAGCTCTTGGGCTGGAGCACCAATGGTAACCCAGACTCTTAGTTTGGGAGATCCTGGGCAGCAAACAGCTGCTCTGGGCAGTGGATGCAGCAGCCTCTGATCACACTGGAGCTGGGTTTGACCTTTCCAGCTGCTCCAGCTGCTGGCAGCCAGGAGTTGTGTCCCACAGCGTTCCCAGCGAGGATGGGCAGTGCAGCTGTGAGCAGGGCGTGTTCAGTATCTCAGCCCAAGGCATGTCCTGGGGCTCTGTATCTCCTGTGTGGGTGGGAGCAGCTCCGTGGGCTCTGCCCTGCCCTGCTGCTCTCCTGGGAGCAGGAGAGCTTTGGGCAGCACGGACACCGGGCTTCAGCTGGGCTCAGTCTCCTGAGCGGGGGCCATCCCTGTTCGATCCAAGGGAGAGGCAGCAGTGGGGGTGTTGACTGTCCCACCTTGTTCCCCGCAGCCCCCACCCCGTGAAGCCCCTCAGCGCTGGGCAGGAGGGCTCCAGCGAGAGGAAGCAGCAGCACAGGCCCAGCCTGGGCTCGGCGCTGAGCAATGGCCTGGAGAGGCTGAAGACGGTGACCACGAGCAGCGTCCAGCCCGTGGCCCCGGCCTCCCACCCCGACAAAACCGACCCCAAGTTAAAGGTAGGAGCCTGCTCCGAGTGGGGCTGTGCCAAACCTGCTCCGGGTGTGCTGCTGGCACAGGGGCAGGAGCTGCTGTGGGGGAGGCAGAGCGGGGTCCTGTGGGGTGTGTGGGGATCCGGGACCCTGCTTGCTCTGCCTCCCTTCTGCCGCAGATCCGTGGTCTCTGCACCTCCTCACCCCATCGTCCTCCCACTGCCTGCTTTGGTTTGGGGTTTGATTGTGCAGCGTGTGAGTGAATCCCCGCTTGTAGAAACATGGAATGGGTTGGGTCGGGAAGGACCTTAAAGTCCATCCAGTGCCACCCCTGCCATGGGCAGGGACACCTCCCATTGTCCCAGGGTGCTCCAAGCCCCAGTGTCCAACCTGGCCTGCCCAAGACGTGGCAGGTGGAGGGTGGAGCTGCCTGACTGATGCTCTGAAGGGTTCCTAGTCCTGCGGAGGGAAGGTCCTTCCTGGAGCTTTGCTGGCCTGGATGTACTCCAAACACGGGCACGCTGAGGCCAGCAAAGCACCTGTGACACCTCTGAAGACACAGGGGGTGTTCCGAGGGTGACTCCTCCATCCCTTTGTCCACTCCCACTCCATTTGCCTCCCCAGCCTCACGTGGAAAACGCTGCTGGGGTTCACCTGAGTGAAGGACAAGCACAGCCCTGCTGGTCTCAGAAGCCCTGTGGGTGCTGCAGGGAGTTCAGCTGGTGCTTTATGAGCACACCTGGTCTCTGTGGGTCCCCCATCCTGCTCCTGCCTCTGCAGTTTGGACAGACAGACACAGAAAGTAGCAGTGCTCTGGCTGTCGCTGCAGCCTGCAAACGTTACCGGGGCAGAGGTTTCAATTCCAGTCCCTGAATGTCCCCCTTGGTTCCCACCAGGACCCGGCCCTGCGGGACCAGTCAGCCAAGTATTACCACCTGACCCACGACGAGCTGATCCAGCTGCTGCTGCAGAAGGAGGGGGAGCTGAGCAAGAAGGAGGAGCACATCCACGAACTGGAGAACTACATCGACCAGCTGCTGGTGCGCATCATGGAGCAGTCCCCCACGCTGCTGCAGATCCCGCTGGGGGGGGGCCAGGCCCCRTGACCCTGCCCAGAGCAGCAGCACCCAGCAGAGCTCTGCCCCAGCGACCGCTGCCGACACCCCGCACCCCCTCCTCTCCCCAGAGGGCTCCAGTGGCTTCTACTCCCAGTTTAGCAGGGTTATCTGCTCCTTCCCAGCCCAAGCTTCCCCCAGCTCGGCTCCAGGGAGCTGTAGGGTGACGGGCTGCCAGCACCCTATGGGGAGGAGCAGAGCCCTCCACAYGAGGCAGGCGCCTCCTTAGGTCCCCGTCGCTGTGACCAAGTGCCACCCCCGGGCACTCCTCCTGCCAGAGCTTTAAGTGACCYGTGGACATCTGAGAGCTGGAGACCATCTCCCCGTGACTTCATCTGCTGCTGCTGCTCCTCTGCCCACGCTCTCCCTCCTCTCTCCCTGAGGTGGTGTCCCCTGGCCCGTGGATGGTGTTGGACTGGTGGGTGACGCTGGGGACGCTCAGACCCAGTGAGGCTCCCCCGGCGTGTTCCTGACCAGAGCCTGTGGGACGCCTCTTCCTCTCCTGCCCCAGTTACCCCCAGTGAAGGGTGAAGAGCCAGCTCCAGTTTGTGCCACTTCCTGGCCGGGGAAGACGCTCCACAAAGGGACAGCGCCGCAGTCCGAGGGCCTGGCGTGCTGTCAGAGCCTGGCTGGGCCGCGCTGGCTCTGTCACAGCACCGCTGCCGGGGTGACTCTGCCTGGGTCCCCCACGGCTGGACTGGGAATGTGGGAAAGGGAATATGGGCTCGTGCCCCCGGAGTGCTGCAGGAGGGGCTGGCGTGCCCCAGAGGGACTGAGGAGTGCGGAATGAATCCACAGCTGAACTTCCACTCAGTATTCCTGGGAATAGCTGCCCACGGCTGCCCCACCCCGGCTCTGCCTCGTCTGTCCCAGCGCAGCAGGAAAACACCCCTGGAGTGAGACTCAGGGGGTCTGACCCCTCTGCAGGGCCCCTGCGGGGTCAGGCACCCCAAACACTCCTGGCACAGCCCACAGCTCCGGAATCCTGCAGAGCCCTCCCAGCCAGGGCCAGTGCTCAGCCTGCTCCCCCGGGATCGCATCCACACGCCAGGATCGCATCCACGCACTGGGATCGCATCCACACACCAGGATCAGATCCACACACCAGGATCAGATCCACACACCGGGATCGCATCCTCACACCAGGATCACATCCACACACCGGGATCACATCCACACACCGGGATCGCATCCATGCACCGGGATTGCATCCACACACTGGGATCACATCCACACACCTGGATCACATCCACACACCAGGATCAGATCCACACACGTCATCAGTTCTCTGGGGCTTGGGCCCAGCCTCAGGGGCCGTGGGGCAGCTCTGCCCACTGCTGACCCCTGAGTGACCACCCAAAGGGCTCCCATTTACCTGGCTGAACGATTGATTTGGAGGTACTATGGAAGGGGATGGGAAGGATGTTGTTCCCTCCCTCATCCTGCCAGGATTTTGGCTGGAGAAGGTGCCCATGCAGGCAGAGGGGCAGTTGGAGTGGGATTTCAACATGAAAGGAATCTTCTCTCTGTTCTCTGTCTCCCAAAGTTACTGGGTTCTTTTAAATCCTCCCTGCTCTTCTCTTTGCTTGCTTCAGTACAGACCATGACTTTGAAGAATGGTGCCTTTTGCCAGAGGCCAGTAGCAGTTTCCTACCCCAGAAGGGCTCTGAAATCCAACTCTCGGTGCCACACAACCTGCCCGGGGCAGGTCTCTCCTCTGTTTTCCTGCTCATCCCGAGAAGAGTGAGTTGTTACACACGGGCAGCAGAGCCTCCCCACCCCTGTGCAGGTGCCTGGGTCCTTGCAGGAGTTCTGCACAGCAGCTCGGGAGAAGCGGAGGCAGAGAGATCCGGAGCTGACATGGCAGGGRAGGGCAGGCTGAGTATTCCAGGACAAAATACAGCTGGATACGGACAGTGTGGGGTCAGGAGAGAAGGAGCTTTGGTCCTGTCTGACCCTTGGACCCTGCATGAGGAGAAGGATTTGTTCTGTGGGAGAACCCCAGCCATGACCCTCCCCCTCCTTCCTGCCTCTCCCCTCGTGGGAAACACCTGAGGGTCTGCACTGCTCCAGCTGCTCCTCCTGTGTTTCTGTTCCTCCTCCCTGTGTTTGTGGGGTGGGATTGGGGTGCCCAAGGGAAAGTGTTTCTCCCATTTCAGAAAGTGCCAGGAGCCTCTCTCTGCCTGCCTGGGAGCCCGAGTCCCTCTGGGTGTCCCCTGTGTCCCTGTGAGTGGAGGCAGCCAGGGAGGAGCTGTGGGCAGTGGGAATGCAGCACGGGGAAAGCAGCACGGCACGGGAATGAGGGCTGGGAACAGGGACAGGAGTTCCTCAGGAGGGCATTAACGGGGGCAGGTGCAGAGCCAACATCTCCCACGAGAGCCAGGGCCCCTCGCTGGCTCCCCACTCCATGAAAACATCCTGTTCTGGCCCCCTGCCCCAGCAGGGAGGGGTGTCGGTGCTCCCCACACAAGTGCCAGTGTTTATGTGGATCCATGGCACCTCCTTCCCACCTCGCCCTCCTCTTCCCTCGTGTCTCACCGCCTCCCTCAGCCCCCTCTGCCTTACTCAGCTCTGCCTTTTTTCGCTCCAAAGCCTGAATGTTTTGCACTTGAATATAAAAAAGTTACTCTCAGAGCTCAGCAGGTTGTACCAGGTGTGCAGCCCTGCCAGCAGTAGGTGCTTCCACATCTGCCTTTCCAGCAATAYCTGTTCTGTTCCCTCATCTCCTGCCTTGCCAGCAATAGGTGCTTCCACATCTCCTGTTTCCAGCAATACCTGTTCCTTCCTTCTCCAGCCTTTCCAACAATAAGTGCTTCCACATTTCTTGCCTTTCCAGCAATACCTGTTCTATTCCCTCATCTCCTGCCTTTCAAGCAATACCTGTTCCCTCATCTCCAGCCTTTCCAGCAGTAGGTGCTTCCACATCTCCTGCCTTTGTAGCAATACCCATTCTGTTCCCTCATCTCCTGTTTCCAGCAATACCTGYTCCTTCCATCTCCAGCCTTTCCAGCAATATCTGCTTCCACATCTCCTGCCTTTCCAGGAAGACCTGTTCTGTTCCCCCATCTCCTGCCTTTCCAGCAATAGGTGCTTCTGTATCTCCAGCCTTTCCAGCAATTCCTGCTCCTTCCATCTCCAGCCTTTCCAGCAATAGGTGCTTCCACATCTCCTGTTTCCAGCAGTACCTGTTCTGTTCCATCTCCTGTTTCCAGCAGTACCTGTTCTGTTCCATCTCCTGTTTCCAGCAGTACCTGTTCTGTTCCATCTCCTGTTTCCAGCAGTAGCTGTCCCTCCCATCTCCAGGGGCCGAGGTGGGCACAGCACAGGTCCCTTGGCACTGGAGCTGAGCCGTGGCTGCAGAAGACTCGAACAGTGGTGGATGTTCCGTGTCCATCCTCGAGTGCTCAGCAGTCCAGAGGTACCTCCTCGTGTTAGGAAAAGGTGTCTTAGGGATGCTCCCGTCTCTGTTCTCTGTTTCCCCACCCCACTGTCCTGAAAATTCGGGGTTTGCCCCCCACCACACAGTTTGTGTTGTGTGCATGAGAGCAGCAGATCGGCTGCACAGCAGCGCCGCAGTGGGGTCTGCAGTGCTGCTGTTAAACCTCCACGTTCCCCAAGGAACGGCTTTGAGGACCTAAATGCTTTCTCAGAGAGGGAGGGGATGAGGAAGAGAATTGGGGAAATGTTCTCAAGTTGCCCATCTGGAGTTTATCTGTTTAGTGACCGAATCTCCCTATTTAGTGATTTTCTGGGGATTGCAGGGGCAGGCGCAGCGTTCCTGCTCAGTGTTCCTGGCTGTGCTCCGAGCTCTGTCCCTCTCTGCTGAGCCCAGCACACCCCAAGGGTTTTCTGGGCCAGCAGCAGCTTCTCCCTGTTCTGTTTTAAACACAGCCATAACAATTCCCTGTGGTTTTGCCTTTCTCGTGGAGTTTGTTTTTCCACACTCGAGCTGTTCCTCRAGGCTGCAGCAGGGTGCTGTGCTCTGCCTTTGTTGTCAGCCCACAGTTGGGTTTCTTGCTTCTCAAGAACTTCTGCCAATGATTTCTTTTCGCCTTGCCTGGTCCTCCTGGCCACGCGTGGGCCAGAAGAACCACCAAGGTTTATCCTCAAACTGGAACAAACCTGAAGGGATGTGGGTTCTCCAGTGTGACATAGGCTCAGCCTTGTCTGGGAAGGAACCGCCGTGTTTGGGGTTAAAAACCTGGAAAAACATCCCCAAGTGGGAGAAGTGTTGGGGATTTTGGAGTTGTTGGTTTCCCCGTTCTTCACATCCGCAGGAAGTGGGTTCTGTGTGTCTCATGTTTTAAGAGTTGCAACTAATGTTTATAAAGAGCTTGTTATTTACGTTTTAAGCACTTTAAAAAAAAATAAAAGTTGTTCAAGCTGTTCCTAGACACTTCTGATTCACTGACAACAGCGTCTGTGCTGACGGCGCCTGGACACCGAGTGACATTTCTGTTTGTTTGCTGCAGGAGGAGGAGGAGGATGAGGAGGGTGTCCAACTCCTCCAGCAGCTTTTCCACCTGCCCCAGCAGTCCCCGAGTGCTGTGCAGTGGGGATGCTGCAGGAGCCTCGCGTTCCTCCCCAAATACTGCTCCTGCCTCGGGTGTGGGGCACGAGGGGTCAGGATTCTCTCTGGTTTCTGGTGTGTGTCTTGTGTTGTGTCCCGAGCATCCATGGAGTGGGGCCGGGATTGGAGCGAGCTGGAGCTGGGCTGGGCCAGGGGAGGCTCAGGGTGGACATTGGGGAAATTCTTTCCTGGAAAGGGCTGTCCAGGCCYGGCACAGCTGCCCAGGGCAGGGCTGGAGTCCCCATCCCTGGAGGGAATCCAAAGCCCTGTGGATGTGGCACCTGGGGACATGGGGCAGTGGTGGCCTGGGCAGTGCTGGGGATGGTTGGGCTGCCTGGGCTCAGAGGGCTTTTCCAGCCTGAACAATTCCATGATTCTCTCGGCATGCACCTCCCTGCTGGGAGGAGAGGGGAAGGGGAAGGAAAGGGAAAGGGAAAGGAAAGGAAAGGAGAAAGGAAAGCTGGCTTCCTCCCTCCTGTTGTGCCACAGACACAGAGTCCAGCCCTAGGTGCCTGGTAGAACACCCGGCTCCGCTGGTGCTCCCGGGAACGGGAACTCTGCTGTTCCTCCCCGCCCTCTGCAGCGATCCCTGCCCGGAGCTCCTCCTGCAGCTCCTCTTCGCCGTCCCTCCCACCTTTCACCACTCAGCCCTTTTCCTTCCCGGCACCTTCTTCTCTCTTCATTCAAGCCTTTTCCTTCAAGGAAATTAACTCCCCTTAAGCCCCTGTAAATGACTCTGCGGCTCCCGCGGGAGAGCTTCCTTAGCTCTAATCCCGGTTTGTTTTTCCTCCCGCTGGACGGAGCCCCCGCGGAGCTCGGCACCTGTGGGGGGAYCGCGTTAACCCCGGGTGGCTCAGAGGGAAATGTTTGCGGCGTTGTGGGCTCGGGGTGCTGGGCTCTGACCCTCTGAAAGGGGATCCATCCCAGGGAAAGGCAGCCCGGACCAGCCGGGGCAGTCACTGGGAGAGCTGGGGCCTGGAAGTTGGGAAAACAGGATTTAAAGCCGTTGTTCCTGCTGAACCCCCGTGCCCGACTCCTCTGGGTCCGTGCCTGCCTTCAGCACGGGCTCGGGACTGGTGGGAACCGTTCCCATCCCCGCAGGAGGAGGGAGCTGCCTGGGATTGTTGTTCCAGGCTGGAGTTTTGCTGCCCAACGCAAGTTTTCCCCAAATCTGGCTTTACAGATGGAAGCTGACAAGGAATGTTCCCGTGGCTTTGTCCCGGAGCCAGCCCGGCCCCACACCCAGCTGTCCCCATTAGGGCGGGTGCCTGGGACCCCAAAACTCCCCCATGAGGCGGGGGGGCCCTGGCTGGGCACCGGGTGCCCCCCAAAGCCRCTCTCACTCCCCTCCTCAGCTGGGCAGGGAGAGAAAATACAACAAAAAGCTCGTCTGGGGATAAGGGCAGGGAGGGATCCCTCGGAACTCACCAGTGACTGTCACGGGCAAGAGAGACTGAGGAAATCAGTTTAATTTATTGCCAATCAAATCAGAGCAGGGCAATGAGAAATAAACCCCAATCTTAAATCATTCCCCCCCCCACCCCTCCTTTCTTCCCAGGCTCAGCTTTGCTCCTGGATTTTCTCCCAGGGGATGGGGCTGTGGCCAGCCCAGCACACGTCGCCTCTGCTGCTCCTTCCTCCGCAGGGATCGGACTCCTCACACTCTGCCCCCGCTCCTGGGGTCCCTCCCACGGGAGACAAATCCTCCAGGAACTTCTCCCGTTTGAGTCCTTCCCTTGGGTTGCAGTTCTTCAGGAACGGCTCCAGTTTGGGTCCCCCATGGGGTCCTGCCAGGACCCTGCTCCAGCGTGGGCTTCCCATGGGGTCACACCTCCTTCAGGGGCTTGCCATGGGGTCACACCTCCTTCAGGGGCTTCCCATGGGGTCACACCTCCTTCAGGGGCTTCCCATGGGGTCGCAGCCTCCAGGATCTCCTCACAGGAGCCACCCCTGGGGCCCCCCCGTACCCAAACCCAGCACTCCCAGTTTCTAGACGAGCTCTCACCATGTCTGGGGCATTTGGTTCCCCCTCCCCCACAAAAAATTGGAAAGAAACATCATTTTTGAGTGGAGAAGCAACCCCCCCTCCTTCCCCAAACCGGGGAAACACAAGTTGTCAGTCGGGATGGATCTGGTGGGATCGATATCAGCCAAAGAATTGATATTCTTTCTGGTATTTAACCAAAAAAGTGATAGTCTTATGTCACTCCAAATGTGGTTCGAGATAAACAGATTCTCTCCCCTCTGTTGTTACACAACATTTCGTGTGTCAACACTGGGGACTGGATCAATTATCTGGCTCCGGCTGCGGGGAGGGAGGGGGTTTCCCTGTGAGACAGGGATTTGGGGGAGCATCCATATTCATGGGAGATCTCCCGCCTCGGGAAGCGCGGCCTGGAACCTTTGGCGAGGGGGAGTGGCCTCGGAGAGCTTTTGCCAGTGCTGGGTTTGGGTTTATGGGTTTATTTTTCCTTTTGAGACAGAGCTGGGGAGAAGGAGCCGACCCCGAGTGAAGGCCGGGTTTGGGATAAAGCCTGAGCCCAGAGCTCCAGGGGTGTCTCTGCAGGGCTGTGGGGCCAGGGGAGGCTGGAGCCACCTCGAGTCACAACCAGCAAACCCCGAACTCGCAGGGACGGCAGGGACGTGGTGGGAGCGCTCCAGGGGCAGGATGTGCTCCCGGAGCGGGTCCTGGCTCCTCATCTCCCTGTCCCCGGCCCCAGCTGGGATTTCCAGCACGGCAGGAGAGGTGGTGCTGGTGCTGTCACCCCCAGGCAGCAGGAACAGCTCGATTTCAGCAATATCTCTGAGGAAAAACAAGCAAAAGTGATAAAATACCATTTCCCTGCTCTTTTCTGTTCCATTTTTCACCCTTCAGACAAGGCCAGAGCCCCTTTTCCATCCCTTTTCCATCTGGAGCTGCAGGAGATTTGGGATTCACTGAAGGGGATCAGTGCTGAATCAGCCTAAAATCAGAAATTGCTTTTGCAGGTGGGAAGAAAACAGGAAATGATCGGCTCTGCATCCGGCAGGCAGAGCAGCAGCATCCCCACAGCAAAATGGGATGTCCACAGTTTTCCCTGGGGAGAAAAAATAAGGGATTTTTTTTTTCAGGTGTATTTTTTAATTCCTCCTTAGATGGAAATCCAGCTCCTGCCCTGCTCTGTCACCCGGCTGCCTTTGCTTCTCCTCCACCAACCCTTCCCTGTTCCCTCCCTGCTCCATCCGCATCTCCCTCTGTTTGCTGTCCCCGTGCTCTTCCTCGGAGAATTGATCCTAATCCTCCAAACAATTTCGCTGGCATTTGAAGGTCCAGACACTTCTTATCCCACTAATCTGGGGAAGAGAATTCCGGAGATGGCTCCGTGTGCCCCCCGGTGCCCCCAGCCCCGCACGACCTTGGCTTTATCTCCACAAATCGTTATCACTGCCGGGTCCCCGTTCTGGACTTGTAATCAGCTGCTCCAAAGGTCAGTGGTGACGGTGGGGCTGCCAAAAAAGCAGAGATCTGCATTTCCACAGGGAAACAGAATCATGGAACTGGTGGGGTTGGGAAAGAACTCCGAGACCGTGGAGTCCAACCACCCCCAGCACTGCCAGGGCCACCCCTGCCCCTGTCCCCAAGTGCCACATCCACAGGGCTTTGGAATCCCTCCAGGAATGGGGACTCCACCAGGGCCGGACAGCCCTTTCCAGGAAGGAATTTCCTCAATATCCATCCTGCCCCTCCCCTGGCCCAGCCTGAGGCCGTTCCCTCTCCTCCTGTCCCTGTTCCCTGCGAGCAGAGCCCGACCCCCCCGGCTGCCCCCTCCTGTCAGGGAGTTGTGCAGAGCCACAAGGTCCCCCCTGAGCCTCCTTTTCTCCACGCTGAGCCCCTTTCCCAGCTCCCTCAGGAATTCTCCAGCCCCTTCCCAGCCCCGTTCCCTTCCCTGGACACGCTCCAGCCCCTCCATGTCCTTCTTGTCATAGATGTCGTAGGGATGAAAATTTAATCATATTTGGGGTAGTTTTTCAGAAGTTTTTGGGCTTTCACCTTTCCGTGCCTTGTTATTTGCTCAATCCATTGCACGATTAAGGCAAAACTCTTCTTTCCATGTCACGTTCACCAGGGACCCCCCCTCACTCTGCGGATTCCCCCCTTCCCCCGCTCGCTCCCGCACGTTCCCACGCCCCCGGCGAGACTACATTTCCCATGGTGCCCCGCGCGCCCCCGCCCTCCCCATTGGCTGGCAGGTACGGCGCGGCCCCGCCCCCGGCAGTGGCCGGAGGACTCCATGTCCCGGCGTGCCCCGCGGCAGCTGCGGTTGGCCTGAGCCAATCAGCGCGGGGCCGGCCGGGGGGCGGGGCCCGGCGGCGGGGGAGGCTGTTTAAAGTGGCGCTTGCGGGATGGCGGAGCCGGCGGACTATCCCCCGTTCCAGCTGGGGAAGCCCCGCTTCGAGCAGGTACGGCCGGCGGCGGGAGGCGGCGGGGGGAAYACCGGTAGCGGCGGCGGGAGCCGTCCCCGCCTGGCGTGCGGCATCGGCCCCCCCCCACCCCGGGAGCGGAGCCCCCCGCTCCCCTCTCCGCTTCGCCCCGCCCCTCCCGCGGTGCGGCGCGCTGATTGGTCCGCAGCCCCCGCGCCATTGGCCGCCGGAGCTGTCACTCAGAGCCACCGCCCCCTGCCCGCGGCGGGTCCCGCGGCGGGCGGGCACTGGCGCGTCCCAGCGCGCCCCTGTGGCCCGGGGCGCAGCGCGGCGGGCGGGGGGAGCGAGGGTCGCGGGTTCGAGCCCCGCGGGCGCCCCCCAGGGCAGCGGGGACGAGCAGGGTCCCGGTGTCGCATGGCGCGGGCTCGTCCTTGCCTCGGGGGAATGCTGCGAGGGCTCTGCCGGGCCAGCCCAAGGTGGTTGGGAGGGGAGGAGCTGCTCTGGGATGGAGTGCGGCCTCCCAGGTGCGGGGCGGGGGCTAGGGATGCTCCAGGGGAAGTTTTGCCAACCTCACCGGGGGCTGTTCGGGTTTGGTGCCAAGGGATTGAGGGTTGGGTTTTGGCCACCCAGGCTAAGGTGCAGGACGGGAGAGTGTGACAGTTCAGGACATCCTTGTCCCCTCTGTACCCAACACCTGGGCATGGGGAGAGCAGCCCGTGGTTGGGTCTCCCACCTGTCCCCAGGTGAGCAGAGCAGGTGCAGGGGCACAGCAGCTTGTCCCGGCTGCCACCACTCAGTGTGGATGACCAGAGACCTTGCCGTGCTTGTGGAACCATTGAGGCTGATAAAAAAGCTCATAAAACCTCCTTCAGTCCCTCTGGAGCTGGGCAGGACTCCCTGGAGAAGCTGCTGCTCAGCTTGGCCCTGTGAATGTGTCCCAGCACTGGGACAATGCCCAGGGAGACCATTCCCACTCTCCACAAGAATCCAGGATCCCTATTCAGCCCCCATCTGCCTCGATACCTGCGCTTGGCTTGACCCAAGCAGCCCTTTGGGCTGAGCTGTGGATCTCCCGTGGGAGCCATTCCATGGTGGGTCTCTGGCCTCTTCCCACACCCCAAATCCCCGCGGGGCTTGGAGCAGCCTGGCACAGTGGAGGTGTCCCTGCCCTGGGGAATGGGGAGGGCTCTAAGGTCCCTTCCAGCCCCACCCCATCGGTGCAGCAGGTCCCAGGGCACATCCTCGGGGTGACAGGGAGGGGGTGACTCCCTGGGAATGGGAGGGATGCTCCGGCTGGGGAGAGAGGGAGCTTTGTAATCAGGAGAGGAGGAGGAGGAGGAGACGCTTCTCCCTTCTAGACACCACAGATGATTGCAGGCACACTTGGCAGCGCGTCAGGCACAGAATCGGTGCGTTCTGTTCATTAAGGAGCGACTGTCACTTGTGGCAGCGCTGAGGAAGCGTTCCAGGGGCTGTGGCAGGATGTTCCTGGCCGCGGGCAGTGGGGAGGCTGCTCCCSGCTGCTGCTCCCGGGACATGGGCTGGGCCCGGAGCGGGGGTCACCCACTGGAGGAAGGGCCCTTGGGAAGGGATTCCTTGGGAATGCTGGGCTGGACATCCCAGTCTGGAAGCCCACAGCGTTGTGGGGTCACAGAGTGAGGGGCGTGGAACATTTCCAAGGTTTATGGCTCCTGGCTGGATCCTGTGCTGGCTCTGCTCCGTTCGGGAGGCAGCAGCACCCACATTCCCGCTGCCACTGCTGCCCGGGAGAGCCCAGCTCCTCCATCCCAGGCTCTTCCACTTCTTCATTTCCCCCATCCTGACCTTGGTGTTTCCTTCCAAACTCCAGTGCTGGAGAGGAACCCCAGCACATTCCCAAGGGATCAGCGATTCCCCAGACCTTCCCTACCGGGTGTTCCTGCTTTCCCCACACCTCCCTGCCTTTGCCTGTTCTTTCCAGGGCCTTTCCAGGTTTTTATCTGTTTGTGAGATCTCAGCCTCGTTGTTTCGGGCAGGATCAGTGAGCCGGGGTAGTTGAAATTCCGGACGTGTCCCCGTGGGCTGCCAGCGCTCCTTTTTCCAGGGCAGCGCTGGCCGGGAGCAGCTCTGGGGCTGTGCAAAGGGACGCTGGCCTGGAAGCGGGGCCGGGACAGGCACAGGGCAAGTTCTGTGCTGGGAACAAAAGCCTTGGGAGCAGAGCCGGCTCCGGGGGTTTGGTTCAGAGCGGGATTCCCTTCCCGCCGTGACCCGGAGCGCCGGCGGAATTGGGGAGAGCAGGAGGGACAGGCCCGGCCCGGGGCACCTCTGGGGTTATGAAATCCCCTTTCCCTGCCTCTGCAGCTCCCTCGCTTTCCCTCCTCTCCAGGCGATGTTCTGTCGAGTCACCTTTTCCCAGCTCCCTGCCGGAAAGGCTCCGGCTCCCGGGGGAAACGGGGCTATTTTTAGGTGAGAGAAGAAACGAGGACGTTGGGCTTGAGAATGTGTGATAAGGACTTAATTTTCTGACAAGCAGGGCTAATTTGGTAGAAATACTCCTTTTTTTTTTTTCTTTCCCCCTTTTTTATTTCCTTATTTTATTCYTTGTCCTCTGAGGATTTGCTGAGTGCTGCCTCTCCCAGAGCCCGCTGTGTGTTCCCAGTGCTCTGGGGTCCGTGCCTGGAGCATTTATCCTGGGCAAAATCCAGTGGGAGGTGTCCCTGCCCATGGCAGGGGTGGCACTGGATGAAACATCACCTTGCAATAAAAGATGCAGGAGATCAGGAGATGCCTCAGTGCGAGGTTATTGTTCCGTTTGATAAATGGGATAGAACTCCTCTCTCCTAAAGGGATGTCCTTATGGAGAAGGGATTGTCTTAACAGGGTGCAGAAGGATCATGGAATCCCAGCCTGGTTTGGGTTGGAATAGATGTTGTCCCATCCAGAGTCACCCCATCCATGGGCAGGGACAGCTCCCACTGTCCGGGGTGGATCCAAGCCCCAATGTCCAGCCTGGCCTTGGGCACTTCCAGGGATCCAGGGGCAGCCACAGCTGCTCTGGGAATTCCAGCCCAGCCCCTCCCCACCCTCCCACACAGCAATTCCTTCCCAAGATCCCACCCCAAGCTCCCCTTTCCCACTGGGAAGCCATTCCCTGTGTCCTGTCCCTCCAGGCCTTGTCCCCAGTCCCTCTCCAGCTCTCCTGGAGCCCCTTTAGGCCCTGCAAGGGGCTCKGAGCTCTCCCTGGAGCCTTCYCYTCTCCAGGKGARCAYYCCCAGCTCTCCCAGCCTGGCTCCAGAGCAGAGGGGCTCCAGCCCTGGAGCAGCTCCGGGGCCTCCTCTGGACTCTCTCCAGCAGCTCTGGGTCCTGCTGCCATTCCCTGGCTTTCTCACACCTCCCTCACCCAGGACTGGACTTTAAAGGGGAGTTTGGGTGTTTGTGCCTCGTGCTGAGCTGTCACCCCCAGCTCCTGCCCGTGAGAGGTCCCTGTGCCGTGTCCTGGCTGTGCCCCCTCCCAGGGCAGACCCGGCCCTGCCCCTGGTGATGGCTCTGAGCTGCAGGAGCTTCTCCCATCGGAATCTTGGCTCTTTAATGTTGGAAAACCAAATCAGGGACATCGAAGAGAATCCACAGTTTGAGCCTGAACTTCCGGACAAGAAGGTCCGGTGGGCTGGACAAGAAGTCCACAAATGACACAAACCTGGCTGTGCCTCGTCACAGTCCTGCTGCTCAATGGCTTCAATTGTCTCAATTTTGTTTGGGTTAGCTTAAATCCCTCCTAATTAATTTAAAGCTGACATGAGCCTGGTTTTGAGCTCAACCCCACCCCAAGCCTGCATGGTTTTTGCTCTGGCTTAATTAAACCCTGTTTAAAATCAGGCTGTAATTAAAGTGGTGAAGGTATCGGTACCTCCTGCTCTTCCCAGGCCTGCCCAGCACAGGCTCCTTGGGATCCTCTCCCTCCTGAAGGTGATTAACAACACCTCGCTGACGGCCTYTTCCCTGCTCTCCCATCCCTGGAGCCTGCCAGGAGTCGTTTCCTTGTGGTTCTTGGATCAGCTGGTCCTTCATGGCCCAGATCCCGGATCCTCGACACTCGCGAGCTGCTGTGCCCTGGAAGGGAATTAATATTCCCAGCCACTTCCTCGTGCTTGCAGGCTGCTGAGAAGTGGTCCCAAAATAGCCCCGATTAATCACAGGAAATCTGCGTTGTTCGATTTGCTCCCAGTTTACTCCAGCAGCTGTTCCAGGAATTAAAGGGGGAAGGAGCCCAGGGATGGGTATTTGGGAGCGGAAGGTCGAACTCGTGGGCATCTCACAGGCTCCGTGCCTGGCACGAGGGTGGGAGCAGGGCTGGACACGAGCCTGGCAGAAGGGAACCGTCCCCCTGCTCAGGGAAATCAGGGCTGGGTTGGCAGTGAGGGCACCGAGCTGTTCCTGTGCCTGGGGGCCGGATCCTCCCATCCCATTTCCATCTCCTGACAGCTTTTGGGTTGCTGGATTGTGGAATCCTGGACTGGTTTGGGTGGGAAGGGACCTTAAATCCCATCCAGTGCCACCTCTGCCATGGCAGGGACACCTTCCACTATCCCAGGCTGCTCCAAGCCCCAGTGTCCAACCTGGCCTTGGACACTGCCAGGGATCCAGGGGCAGCCACAGCTGCTCTGGGAATTCCAGCCCAGCCCCTCCCCACCCTCACAGGGAAGAATTTCCCTCAAATTTCTGAATTATTGGGAATTGCTGGGGTTTTTTTTCATCTCCTTGTTTTGCAAGCAGCTCTGTGAAAACCAGTCTTGAGTTAAAAATATTAGTTTGGCTTCTAGTCAGGAGAATAAACCTGGGAAGCAGGGAATGACCTGGATGGTGGAGAGCCAAGCAGTGAGGCAGCTCCCACATCATCCAAAAGGGAAGAGCACGGAGTCCCACGGCTGGAGTGCAGGAAAACAGAGGAGATGTCATGGCCAGGAGCTGGGCAGCCGTGGTGAGGGCACTGCAGGGGCAGGGAGCAGTGAGGGGTGCAGGGAGGGTGCTGAGGTGGAGCCYCAGGGAGCCCTCGAGGCTCTGATGTGGTTTGGGTCTGGCTCTGTCTGGTGGGTGCTCACAGGGCTGTGGGGAAATGAGGCCCTGACTCATTGGAGTTTAACAAAACCAGGGAAAACCTGTCCAGGCTCAGATTCCCTGATGGTTTTGGTGTTCTCTGACCATGGAATGGACGAGTTCAGGCAGCACCACCTCAAAACAAATCCCTCATTGCTTCCTACACTGGCACAGGGTGCCCAGAGMAGCTGTGGCTGCCCCTGGATCCCTGGCAGTGCCCAAGGCCAGGCTGGACATTGGGGCTTGGAGCAGCCTGGGACAGTGGGAGGTGTCCCTGCCATGGCAGGGGGTGGCACTGGATGAGCTTTGAGGTCCCTTCCATCCCAAACATTCCATGATTTAAGGATTTGGGGCACTCTCAGCTCCCCAGCTGAGCACCAGGGCTGAGTCAGCCGCAGCACTGGGCAGGAGAGGAGCAGGGACTGTGGGAATGGGATAACATCAGGATGGGTCTGAGCTGCTCAGACCTGTCCTGTGCTGGGCCTTGCTGAGCTTGGCCAGGCAGGAGCTCAGTGCCAGCCAAACCCCAGCCCTGGGATATGGGACGGGCTCCCCAAGGGCCCGGGCAGCTTGGGAAATGGGAATTGGTAATTCTAAATGACATTTATACCCTGCCCCTGTGAACCTGAGGTCTCCTTCCCCCTCCTTTGTCATTTACTCCTTGGCCAAGTGGGTGTAAAACACCAATGTTCCATTTAATTCCATTTAATGCTGTTTATTATTGCATTTCTCACTGTGCCACAACGATAAAGGCAGTGGGGAAGTCGAGGCCACTCAGATTTAAAATCCCCCTGTCCTGCTGTTGTTTAAGGCAGCAATTCCAACAGCTCTGGGTTGCTGTTGGTGCTGAGGGCTGTGGGATGAGCAGTGGGATGGGGCTGCTGCTCCGGGGGATGGCTCAGGGGTGGATGGCGTGAGTCAGGAATTGCTCACGGCCCCTGCACCCCTGGGAAGGGTTGGACAGCGGTGCTGGGGAGGGCGGTGGCATCTGCAGGGATCCTCAAACCCAAAACAAAAGGGAGGCAGTGAAATGTCAAGCTCAAACCCGCTCGAAAGTACCAGAATTAGTGTTAATTAAATCCATGCTAATTAAAAACCGCTGTGCTTTTTCCTGGAGTTGTGTGGAGCTGGTTTGTTCCATTGGGGGGGTTCTTTTTTTAGTGCAGAACGTGGCAAAATAACGGAGTTTTGTGCGGATGGATGCTGCAGTGAGGTGGTCAGCAGTGTCCCGGGCAGGGCCCTTGGAGAGGGATCTGTGCTGGGATCGGGGGCAGGATTCCCGGAGGAGCAGGGCAGCAGCAGCAGCACGTTCTGGGAAGCGGTGCCAGCAGTGATTAAGCGCCGCTCCCGCGGCTCCATCCCCGCTCCAGGCCTTTATTTATAGCCCGTTCCTGCAGAACGAGCCCGGCAGGAGATGGGCCACGTGCGGGTGGAGAACTCCCGGGATAAAGGGCTCCCCGGACCCCAGAGCTCCGTGGTGTCCGTGGCCGCGATCCACGGCCCGATGGGCTCCGGGTTCTGTGGAGAAGCCACCGGACAGAGAGAGGCCGCTGGACGGGGCTGCCCCGTGTCCACCTGGCCTGAGGGTCTGGAATTCACCTGCTGCCTCTGGATCGTGGAGTGCAGGCTGACGTTGGGTGATGATGTTCGTGTGTCCCAGGGGCTCCTAATCCCTCGGTATTCCATGGTCTGGTGCTCGGGCTTGGTACAAACTCCACGGATGTTTTTGTTCTCACTGTCTGAGTGCTGGGTCTCCTTTGCTCCTTTCCTCTGGAGCTGCCAGGAACTTCCCCTCCTGCTTCACAGATCCCTTCCCCTTCCTTCAGACTCTTTTCCCGGCTCTGGAAGTGCTCAGGGCYGGCTTGGGTGGAGCCCTGAGCAGCCTGGTCTGGCTGGGCTCGTTCTTAGCGGCACACCGGGAAAAACCCAGGCTGGAGGTGTTCGTGCAGGGATAACTCCGTCCCAAAGCTGCTGAGGAGGCTTCTGCTGGGAGCAAAAGGAGGGATCCAGGGAATCCTGGAGTGCTTTGGGTGGGAAGGGACCTTGAAGCCCATCCAGTGCCAGCCCTGCCATGGCAGGGACACCTCCCACTGTGCCAGGGTGCTCCCAGCCTCAGTGTCCATCCCAGGGGTGGGATGTCCACAAGCTCTCACCTCCTCCTGGTCTGTCCCCGAAATCCGCGATGCCCCTGTGGCTGTGCTGGTGCTCAGAGCTGCGGGCAGGAGGGAGSGTGAGCAGCACAGGGATCGTGTCAGAGGCACTGCAGGGTGGCAGTTCCAGCCTTGGGAGCTCTGGAGCTGCACTTTGGGGTTTTTGTGGCCTCAGGCATCTCCCAGGAGTCCCATGGGCAATATTTAATTTTTGGGGGAAAAAGTAAAGGGTATTTGGTGGCATCTCTTTGTTAAAGCCTCTGATTGATGTCCTGCTGGCAGGGCCCAGGTCCTCATCTCTGCCCTCCGGATTTCCTATCCCAGATTACCAGTAAACACCTCCTATATTATTTGTTTTTAGTTGCTACTTCATTCTGCAAAGGAAATAAACCCTGAAAGGCGATTTCTCACTGACCAGGCTTGTTTTTTTTTTTTTGTTTTTTTTTGTGTCTCCTGTTTTCCAGACCTCATTTTATGGCAGATTCAGGCACTTCTTGGACATCATCGACCCCCGCACCCTCTTTGTGACTGAGGTAATGTGTGCACACCTCTGCTTTGGGCAGGGCTGTTTATCAGACAGCTCRAGATGAAAACCAGCTGCGAGCAGCAGAAGGGATGAGCCCGGCTCTGCAGCGGTTTGAGTCTCACAGGTGATCGATTGCCCAAGCGAGCGCTGTTCGGGCTGGAACACAAACTTGCTTTGCATCGGGCACCAGTGGATCCGCACCCCCAGCTCCCTCTGCTCGCTGGGGAGGCCCTGAGCTGGTTTTTGGCAAAGCTGCCAGGGATTTGGTCTTCTCAGGAGGAAAATTCCTACAGGGGTTCATGGCCAAGATGCAGGTGAGGGGATGAGAGCGAGCATTAATTCCATGAGCAGTGTCTGGGTGGCTTTGTGGTGCAGTTCTGCAGGAGTTGCACTCAACAAGATTTTTTTTTATACTTTTTCTTCAGTTATTGCCCTGTTTGTAACAGGATTTGGGGTTCCTGCTCCTTTATTTCCACTTAGGGTTGTCCAGCTTTACTGCAGCTCTTTGCTTCCATCAGATACTGCCTGAGGGTGATGGGGAATCCTTGGGAAGGAAGAGTTCTGCTCCTGGTCTGGAATTCTGCCCTTTGGCCAGAAAACTTTGGATTTTCAGTGAAGGGCAGCTGCTTTTTCCTTTTTATTTTATCTTTTTCCCCAATATCCACCCTGAGCCTCCCCTGGCCCAGCCTGAGGCCGTTCCCTCTCCTCCTGTCCCTGTTCCCTGGGAGCAGAGCCCGACCCCCCCCRGCTGCCCCCTCCTGTCAGGGAGTTGTGCAGAGCCACAGGGTCCCCCCTGAGCCTCCTTTTCTCCAGGCTGAGCCCCTTTCCCAGCTCCCTCAGCTGCTCCGGGGGCTCCAAACCCTTCCCAGCACTTTTTAAGGGCTGAATCTCTTCTGCCCCGGGAGGGAATTTTCCTGCTCGTTGCTCTCCGTGGAATGCAGAGGGAGTTTGGACTCCTGGGCRAGCTCTGAGCTCAGTTCCTGCTCTGAACCCCCCGGGGTGACCTCTGGCTCAACCACACTCTTTTCCACCTTTCCGTGGTCACCTTTCCAAACCTTTCTAGGTTTTTGGGGGGTTGGAAAGGGTGTGGATTCAGAGGGATCAGCTGCTGTAACTTCATTTTTCCAGACAGCTTTTGATGAGGTTCTTTCGAGAAGGTGGAACCCAGGGGGGAAAAAAGAGCAAAGCCTGAGTAGCCCAGTTTTATCCTGGGTCAGAATTGAGCAGTTTTGGGTTCCAAAGTGAACCTCAGCAAAGCAGGGAAGTTTGGTGTCTGTCTCTGGGGGCTGGGGAGGACAGGGCTGAACTTCAGGGTCTTCAGGAATGGCCTGAGGGCTTTCCAAGGAGGGAGATGCCCTCTGTCATTTCCTTCGGGAGTCTGAATTCCATGCAGGGGGGCCTCAGCAGACCTGCAGCATCTTCAGTGATGTCCCCATGAGTTCCCTCTCCCTGGAGAAGTCTCTTGCCAAAACCTGGGTCACTTTTTGGGGCACAAAATCTGCTTTTTGCTTGTCCTGCTCGCTCTGCTCTGTGCGTCTGATCTCTGCTTTACGATAATTGGGGTGTGCAGACGTGGAACTCAAAAGTTTTTTGCTTTCCCTTGATAATTGAGGGGGCAAATGAAAACCTAGGGAGGTTTGGTGAGCCACAGGCATGTGCAGGGAGCTCCTTCCCACTGACAGATGGCTGCATCTCCCGGGCCCGGGGCTCCCAGGGAACAAACAAATCCCCGTTTGTCTTGGAGGAGCTCGTTGGCAAACGGAGAAAAAGAGTAGATAAACGAGTGTCTAATGGGAGTGGAGGTTAATCCCATGGAAAATTCTGGGAAATGTGATAATATTTAATTTCTCTCCACCCTTTCCTGGTGGCTGTGTGCTCCATCATCGCATCCTGCTGCTGGCTGTGCCGTGAGGAGGGCTGGAGGGGCGAGCTGAGGGATGGGGAGGATCATCAGTCTCAGTGACACTCTTCCCTTACTCATTTATTTCTCAATAAAGCAGGTTGTCAATGCAATTAGAAACTTCCTTGTGTTTTAGAGGTTCTTGAGGAGGAAACCCTCGGGGGATGCCGCTGAGCACGGGGTTCTGTTGTACCTGTGCTTTTATCTGCTGGGGGRACAATTATCCCCATCACACTCAGCACCAGCTTGCGCTGCCTTCTGAGGGCAGAGGAGCTGGAACACGGCCCCGACCTCGTGTCAGYGCTGCAGCCGCCTCTGAAGAGGAGGTTTGGTGGGTGCTAATTCGTCTCATTACTGCCTCTCTAATCAAATCATGTCTTGGCAGCTGCAGATTTGCAAACTTGTGCGATAAGTGGGAAATGTGTCATTGCAGGGGTCACCCYGTCCTGTCCCCGAGACCACCAGAGGCCCCTCGGTGGGGCAGGGCCTGGCTGGGAGATGTGTGAGGTTCAAATGATTGGAGTAATACTTTTAATTGCTCTGTAATTAAGGTCCATGGGGAGCAGCAGATATTTTGATAAGGTGAACTTATCCCACCTGACATTAGCCTGGCCACACTGTTAACACTCTGTGGGAAGCTCTTCCTGGAGGAAGATCTGATAATAATTCTGAGCCAAAGTGAAATCAGACCTGAAGAGAGCTCCAAAGGGGCTGCCTGTTATCTGCTTTTGCTTTATCTCATTGTTCGAAGGCTGGATCTGCAGAGCATCTTGCACTCCCATATTTGGGTTTAAAATGGAAGCAGGATTAGATGTATGTTATTTATATGAACGATACCTTCTTACTCAGCAGATTGACTGTCTGTGTTTATTCAGTGTCACATCTGCTGGCTCCACTCGAACAAAAAGTTTCTGGCTCCTGTTGTCTGTCACTGTGGATCCAATACAATGGGGCCAGCTGGAGTCAAGTCTGCCGTGTGTGTCATCCCGGGGAGCAGGGAGACCAAACCCCGAGCCGGGCCGTGCCTGCTGGAGGGCACAGCTGGATCTCCACGCCCTCGGGGAGCTGGGGCTGCTGGTGGCCACGGGACCCTTGGGTTGGGGCATGTGGCACCAAGTCGTGGCTGGGCTGGAGGTGGAGCCGGTGGAGCTCAGGGCACACAGCACATCGGCCCCAAAACGCCAGCGTGAGCCCAGAGTGAGACCCAAACCGTCCCCTGTGCCCCGGCCTGCCCGTGGATCCCCTGCCAGGCCCCCCAGCGAGCCCTGGCCTCGCTGCGTGTGGGTTCTGAGGCAGGAATGTGCCGTGCTCCTGGCAGAGCGGCTTCGCTCCGGTCTGTATGGCACAGATGGGGTTCTGGAGGCTGCTCCCAGCCATGTGCAGGCACCGACGGGATCCAAGAGGAGACGAGGCACGGAGCTGCCAGGCAGAAACAGCCCTGGAGCAAGGGGGACAAGGTGACAGCTCAGGGGAAGAGCTCAGGGCTGGGTGCAGGGCTCTGGCACAGGTCCAGGGGTGCAGCTGTCTGTGGGACCCCGCTGTGCTGTCATGGGGCTGCAGCGGTGGCCATCAGCTCGGGGTGGGGGTGGTTTCCTGCTGGGGTTGTTCCTTCTCCTCCTGAGCACCAGCCTGAGGAAAAGGGGGACCAGGGGGGACCYTGTGGCTCTGCACAACTCCCTGACAGGGGGGGGCAGCCGGGGGGGTCGGGCTCTGCTCCCAGGGAACAGGGACAGGAGGAGAGGGAACGGCCTCAGGCTGGGCCAGGGGAGGCTCAGGGTGGACATCAGCAGGAATTTCTCCATGGAAAGGGTGGTCAGGCCTTGGAAGTGCCCAGGGCAGGGTGGAGTACCCATCCCTGGAGGGATTTAAAGCCCTGTGGATGTGGCACTTGGGGTCATGGGRCAGTGGTGGCCCTGGCAGTGCTGGGGATGGTTGGGCTCCCAGAGGGCTTTTCCAACCCCAGCAGTTGTGGGATTGTGTGGCTCTGTCACTCACGCTGGTCGGGGTGGCTGTGGGTGCAGCAGCTGGTGGGGTTTGTTCCAGGCTCTCCCTCTTCAGAAGGTCCCTGCAGGTGCTGTCCCAGCCCCTGGGGACTCCAATCTGTGCCCAGGAACCGCTTGGCACAGGGCTGGAGGGTTTGGATCCAAACCGTGCCAGAGATCCCACTGATGGAGGCTCACCCCAGCTCTGCCTTGTCTACGGCACACCCACAGCCACACACCCAGGCTGAGGGACCAGCCACGGCCCGCTCCCTGCTCCTTCCTGACCTACAATTCCAAACCTGGCGTTTTCCAGCCGTGCCCCTCCCGGGACAGCCCCAGCCCTCCCCAGGGCGACGTGGCTGAGGCTGCAGCGGTGGAGCCCAGGCTGGAGCTCGGTGGGTGCTGCGGGGCTGAGCTCTGTAGGAACATCCCCGGGTGCAGATGGTCTGTCTGGCACCCTATTGTGAGAGCTGAGACCCCAGCAGCCACCACTAGAAGTGCTCGAGGTTTTTTCCGAGGAAAGGGGTATGGAAGGAATGAGACACTCCAGGGAAAAAACGTGGTTGTGGGGTTTTTTTTTTAGTCAGGGATGCTGTAAAATCTCGAGTGACACTTCATCCCACAGACAGCAGCAGAGAAACCAAGCAACAATAAATATTGAAACAGTAGCACAACCTTGCAGACAGACCTCGTTTCTGCTGTTAAAGAGGAGCTGAAGTGTAATCTTAGACATTATCAGCTATCAAGTGGAGCTGCATCGTGCTGAAAGCCGGCGAGCGGAGCTGCTTGGCATTTGGAGCTGTTGCGTGTGGTAAAGTTTGCTCCTGGTTTTTTTTTGGAGGTTCCGGTTAAAAGAATGTGCTTGGCTTTTCCAGAAGGAATAGGAGGCAGTCGAGTCTTCTCCCTAAATTTGGAGGCTTGGGGGGGTGTTGGCTGAAAGTACCTGAGCACCTCGGAGCCGTGTGAAAGGATCTGCTGGACTCGGCTGAACACTTTTGTTCGCTTTCTGTGCCACCCTTTTGTGACCCTCCGGCCCCGCTGGCGGTGCTGGTGCAGGACTCCTTTCTCTGCAAAAGTTCCCCTCCGTCCCCGGGGAGCTGAGGGAGGGAATTCGTGGAGGCTGCGATTTTAAAAGCGAGCCCGAGCTTTTCTGTTTGCTGTTTGTTACCATTCTAAACAAGATGGGATCTGGCCAGGGTTGTTATAGTAACTACTAAGATTTCCTCAAGAGAAGGGGGGGAAAAAATAGCACGGGCCCCATTCATGCCTTGCCGCAGCTCTCCATTCAGAGTCACACGCTGCTCGGGGAGCGCCTGCGAGACGCTCGGTGTAGGTAATTTCAGTGACAAAAACACGTCCCCATAACGAGCACAAATGGCTCTCCAGAATGTGCTGCTGGCACTCCCCGGTTATTTCCCGGCTCTGGAGGCAGCGAGGCTCCTCTTCCCTGGATCTGCAGGCAGGCTGGCAGGGTGGTTTTCACCTTGGGGTTGTCTGTCTGTACCGGGCCATTATCATTCATGGGTGTCCTTGCTAGGGAAGGGCTTTTCCTGAGAGGAATTTCTGAACAAGCCTAAGGCCCGGAGCTCTGAGGAATAACTCCAAAGGCACAGGTCCTGCTGTGATCTTGTGGGATTGCTTCTCCTCGTAGGCTGGAAATGCCTGAAACAGCCTAAAAATCCCATTTGTTTCTCAGCCCTGCAGCTCCTCACAGATTCCCAGGGATCAGCCATGCCCTGAAGTGGCTTTTCCTGGAGTTGGTCATTCCAGCTACAGCCCCTGGGGGTCTTGCAGGAATTCCCAGGAGCCTGGCCGTGTGTCCACGGTGTTGGGTTTCATTCCCTGTGCCCCTTTCTCAAGGTCAGCTTTTCTCCTGTGGGAGACCCTAAACCCTTCTGGAGGAACAGGACCTCCCCCAGAGATGTTTCTGCAGCCCCAGAAAATGCCACCCCGATCCAAAACTCTCCTTTTTTCTCCAGTGTCAAGAGGGCTTGGCTTAATTAATGACTCATTTCTCTGTCAGGGATGTTGGATAGACATGGAAAAGAATGCCCAGTGCCTGCCCTGATCCACGGAAGCATCCAGGACAATTTATGCTCTTAAAGAATGCAGGATTTCCTCTTTCCAGGAAATATTCACCCTACCACTTCCATGTTATTTTTTATTAAGCTAAGTTTAAATTTTAGGGCAGATTCAGCAAGTGTGGATGGGGTTTTTTTGAACCAGCCATGAAAGCTTTTATATATTAACTAATTTGCTGATTTTTGGAGCGAGGCTCAGTGTTTCAGGTGGAATGAGATTGCCTGGCTTTGGGAGGTTTCTGAACACCATCAATCCGTGTTTGACACTCCGACATCTGTAGGAAATGATGGCTCTGCTTTTCTGAACTTCCCAGTGCTCCAATAAAATGGGAATAGAACAAAAGGAATTGCTCACACCTGGCCCTAAAATACAGAAGGTGCCAGCAGTGCAGGGGGATCCTGACTCTGTGAGGGGCCCCAAGCCTCACCTGGTGGGAGAAATCCAGAGCAGCTCTGGGAATCCYGGAGCTGGGTTTGGGTGACCCTTGTGGCCCTCCCAGCTCAGGATATTCTGTGATTTTAATCCCAAGCAAGAGGTGTAGAAAAGTGGGAGAAGGGCAGCGGGCAGCTCTTCCTGGGACATCCAGGCCCGGAGCTGGGACGGGCTGGTCTAAGAGGGGACTGATTCCAGGCCAACATTCCCAGAAACAGGGCAGGAACTGGGAAATGTGTCACCTGTTACCTGAGTGTGGTGACACAGGCTGAGAGCTTGGCCTGCTAACCCCGGCCTGGACCACCACAAATCCCTGAGCCTGTGTTTTGCCCAGAATATGGAGGTTTTTTTCCCAGAATATGGAGGGTTTTTTTCCCAGAATATGGAGGTTTTTTTCCCAGAATATGGAGGTTTTCCCCCCAGAATATGGAGGTTTTTT
>RAHM01000332.1:376760-393050 GCA_003713295.1 Parotia lawesii
TAATATAATATAATATAATATAATATAACACACGGAGCACCCTGGGATAGTGGGAGGTGCCCCTGCCCATCCAGGTGGTTGAACCTGGATGATCCTTAAGGTCCATTCCATGATTCCGGGATGGGCTTTTCCTGGCAGACACCGTCCCTCTGTGTCTTCAACCCTCACCGCTGTTTTGTTGCAGAGTCGCCTGAAGGAAGCGGTGCAGCTGCTGGAGGATTACAAACACGGGACTCTGCCCCCAGGAGTCACCAACAAGGAGGTCAGAGGCAAAAACTGTTAAATTTCTACTCATTCCTGCAGTTCGGGGGGGAGAGAAGAGCGGGGGGTTCRGGCGGGCTCTGCTGAAGGACATTTTGGTGTTTCTGTGGTAAAACGCAAACTTCTCGTACAATTAAAATTTAAAAAAAGAAAAAAAGTCATTTTTTTAGCTGGATGGAAGCTTTTTGTCACTCCTGTGGGTTCTYGTAGCAGCAGCTGAGAGGCCTCAGCCCTTGCCCTGTCCCTGCTCCAATAATTTCCATTTCTGCCCGGAYATGAGCCCTGTTTGGGCTGCAGCAGCCCCTCCTGGTGCTGGAGGTTGCACAGCAGGAGCGGGGTGTTCCTGCCCTTGGAATGGGAGCTGCAGGAGGCTGTGGGATCCCCATGGATGGGCAGGGYTTGGGGGTTCCTGAGGAAAGGGTCGCTTTTGGGACTTTGGGACAGAGGGATGGGCTGGGTGAGCTCTCCAAGACCACGTCAGTCCCATTTTCTGGACCTTTTCCTGAYACTCCTCTGCACGTGGAACTTATGGAAGCAGGGATGAGGATTGTAGAGGACTCGAGCTGCTTTTTGGGTCTTTTACCTCCCAATCAGTGCCATGAAACAAAAATCTTTTTTTTTTGTGGGTGTTACCTCAAACTCTTCCCCATTGCTGTCCACGTGGAGGGTCCTGACCATGACACCGACCCAGGGGCTTTTTTGTGGTCCTGTTTGTGCATCCAGCACAGAGTGAATCAGTTCTGTGTGATTTAATGTCATGTAAGGATGAATTGATAGCAGAGCTGCCTGAGAGGATCCAAGGAGCAGCAACTCCAGAGGGCCAGTGCACCTCCCAAGTAAACAGGGATGGAAGTGGTGGGGAGCTTTTCCCCCACACTCTGTAGGTCAAAGAACCTCTTTTCTTTCTTTTCCCTGTTCACAAGTGATAATTTCTTCTCGTCAAAGACAAAGAGAGGAGGTAAATGTTGGAATAAGTGAAGGAAATTAGAATTTATTCACTCTGGAAAGGGGCAGCTGGTGTGGTAGGTGCTGCGCTGGGGGAGAGGCACAGCTTCCACAAAAAACAAACGGGAAATTGTCACAAGGCATTGGCCCCCTGCTCCCCTGATGTCACTGCGTTCTTCCAGCCAGCATCTGATGGGGAGGGAAAAGCTCCGGGGCTGGGGAGGGAGGGATCAGGAGTGATGCAGCAGCAGTGACTCAGTTCCATCTGCCCGAGGCAGATGACACACGAGCCACTCTCTGTGACAAACCACGCAGACTTTTGACCTACATTTTGCGGAGTGACAAAGCCAGGCTCTTCCCAGAGTTCATTCAGAATTCCAGTGGGGGAGAGCGAGCAAAGGCCTCGTGGTTCTTGTCTCGTGGCAACGCGTGCAGGGGTGAGGCTGTGAGAGCTGGGAGGCTCTGAGTGGGAATCCAGGTGAAGGAGGGGAGGAGAAATGATGGGAAAAGGCCTTTCCTGGGAGATGTTCTCACGTCAGCGTAAGAGTAACGGGGTTTGTGGTGCAGTTGTGCCACAGCTCCCTCCRGTCTCAGTGTCAGTGATGTCAGAGGGGTCTGCGTGGTTCTGCTCCTGCAGGAGCCTGGGTGGGATTGCAGCAGGAGCTGCTCATGTTTAATTACTGCTTTAATTAAACCAAACCCCAGCGAGGGCTGAGTGAGCACCTCCATCCCTGGCGGTGTCCAGGCCAGGCTGGACAGGCCTTGGAGCACCCTGGGAGAGTGGAAGGAGTCCCTGCCCACGGCAGGGGTGGAACAGCCTTAAGGTCCCTCCAACCCAACCCATTCCAGGATWCCATGGGCAGGTCCCAGGCTGTGGGACTGGAATGTTGTCCCAGGATGCCACAGCCGCTGTAAGAAGGGGGRGGATGGGAGGGACTGGACGCAGGTGACCCTCAGGGAGCCCAGGCTGCTGTGGGATGGACACAACCACAGTGATGGGGTGAGTGGAGCTGCCTTGGTGAGCTGGGGAGGGATCCCTGGAGCAGCAGGTCCCRGTCCTTCTGTGCTCCTGGGGCTGCCTGGTTCTGATGGAACAGGAGGCAATTTGGGCAACGGAATCATGGAATCGCTGAGGCTGGAAAAGCCCTCTGAGCCCATCGAGTCCAACCATCCCCAGCACTGCCAGGGCCACCACTGCCCCATGTCCCCAAGTGCCACATCCACAGGGCTTTAAATCCCTCCAGGGATGGGGACTCCACCAGGGCTGGACAGCCCTTTCCAGGAAGGAATTTTCCTGATATCCACCCTGAGCCTCCCCTGGCCCAGCCTGAGGCCGTTCCCTCTCCTCCTGTCCCTGTTCCCTGGGAGCAGAGCCCCCAGGYCTCTCACTCCCATYGTTATCATCCCAAAATTGATCCAAAGACACCTGGAAAATGCATTTTGGCTTTCCTGGAGCTGAGACKGACAGTTTTCCCGACTTTTCCGTGCACCACTCTCTGCAGGATGGGCTCTGGCTGGAGGCAGTAACAGTTTGCAGTTTTCTGGTGCTAATTTGGGAAAGGGCAGTGATGGAGGGGGGCCTGGTTTGTGGCACATGGATTGGTGCTGGGATACGGGACTGAGACATGTCCTGTGTGATAGCTGAGTGTCACACTGTTCTGCTGCACTGGTGAGGTTGCCCCATGTGGCAGGACACCAGCAGGTAGAGGTAATTTGATTTCTGACTGATTTTGGGGCRTTTTACCCCTCTCTGGYTGGGATCTGAGCTGGTCCCTTTGCRTCCCCRTGGGCAAGGCGTGGATGTTGGAGCGGTGACCTGGGAACACGGAGTCTCAGAGAGGATAAATTGCAGTTATTGCTCATCGAAAAGGCTGGGCGCGACTTCAGTGACCTCAAGGGAGAATTGACTTTATCTCCTTTAAGAACTGCTTCCCRTTTGGCTGCTCGGCCCCCTCAGAACTGCTGCCCTTCGAACTGGACGTGGCACACAAAGAAACGAACGGGCTGAGCTTCATAATCAGCGTGAGAATCGCGATCACCTCCGAAGGCTTTAAAAATAACGCCCTGGGCAGAGTTTTAATGCATCAATTCTCCGGGAAGCCAACACTCCCCCCCTCAGGAGGCAGCTCGGAGATCAAGCAGACGAGTTGTTTTGACAGAGCGCTTCACCAAGCTCCCGGCTGAGCCTCTCCGGTGGAGCCGCGTTTGACAGAGCTCGAATCCCCGCGCTCTGCCTCATTCAGAAATCCGCGGCTCTCGGCGAGGATGGCAGGAGCTGCAGCCTCCCGGCAGCTCGGCGCAGTCCCTGGCGCCTGCTGAAATGGTTTCGCCGCATGAGAAATGGAAAATACAGAGCCTAGAGCTATGTCACAGCAAGCAGCTCCTCCACACGCAGCTTCTTGACAGGGTTCTCGTGGAACCAGCCCTGCTCTGCTGCATTTCCCAGGCAGGTTTTTCCAAATGAGCTGGAATGGAACAGTTACGGACTATCTAAAGATAAAAATCCTCCCAAGAGCCGTAACTGTGCTTTCAGCACTTCCCCAGGACCAGCTCCGAGCCAGTTTCCAGAATAAACGCTGGAACACTGGGCAGCGGCAGTGCCAGCTCCTGCAGCTCTGCCCCTTCCAGGCCTCTCCCACCCATCCAGAGGCTCCTGTTCTTCCTCCTGAACTGGATTTCACTGCTCAGGAAAATGGCCATTAACGCAAGGTGGGAAAAACCCATTTCTGGGGCCTCATTAGCAAAAATGAAGAATTGATCTCTCACCTGTCGATAGCTGCTGCACTGCTGAGAGCTCCTTATCGAGGGGGACTGGGGGGTTTGTTCCTACATTAGAAAGATGTTTTAGAAACAGGGTTTTTGTCCTGGGTGTATCAATTATGTGGTCAGCAAAACAGAGGAGAAAGAGCTGCTTGATCAGTATTTATTCAGTGGAGCAGGAAAACACAGTCCAGTCCCCATTTCTTCAGCTGAGCTTATTTCCGTGAGTTTTTATTGAAATATTTAAAAGCCAGGCTTGTTTTTTATTAAATATGAAGCTGAATGTTTGTTGAAGTTCCCCCAGCCCCAAATGTTCTGTGCAGTGGGAATACCCCACGCTGTCATTAACCCCCAGCAGGCTCTCAGGATTTCCTAATTTTTCTCAAAATGAAAAGGTGTCCTTGGTAATGCACCTGTTTGGGGTGGTTTTCTGCTCTCTTGGTCGTGTGGGTTAAATATTTGAGGGGGATTGGAGAAGATGCTTGGAGGAGAAACTCCCTGAGGGCGTTGGGGAGGTTTGGTCTGCTGAAGGTCAGTTTGGGTGATGGAACTCCATGGATCCAGAAGTGTTTTGGTGGCAGAAACAGCTGCTTCTTAGCAGGGTTGGGAAATTTTAGGAGTTTAGAAATTTTTGCTGTGAAAAGCCCAAGAGAACTGGTGGGTTTGGTAAAATTCCTCTTCCCTGGTTTTGTTTGTCCTCCTGGGGCTCCTGCAGAGGGTGAGGTGGAGGTGCTGCTGTGGCACCTGCTGGTCCCTGTGTCCCCTTTCATCCCCCTGTCCCAGGGGAAGCTGGAAAATGGGATCTTTGGAAGGGAGGTGAAGAGGGACAGGAAATGTGGAGAGAGAAACCAGTCCAGTTGTCATTTATGTCCCCCCTTTTCCAGCTCTGTAGGTATTGCACTCATGGAATCATGGAATGGTTGGGAAAGAGCTGGAAGGGACCTTAAAGCCCATCCATGGGCAGGGACACCTCCCACTGTCYCAGGKGGMTCCAAGCCCCAATGTCCAGCCTGGCCTKGGACRCTCCCAGGGATCCAGGGGCAGCCACAGCTGCTCTGGGAATTCCAGCCCAGCCCCTCCCCACCCTCCCACACAGCAATTCCTTCCCAAGATCCCASCCCAAGCTCCCCTTTCCCACTGGGAAGCCATTCCCTGTGTCCTGTCCCTCCAGCCCTTGTCCCCAGTCCCTCTCCAGCTCTCCTGGAGCCCCTTTAGGCCCTGCAAGGGGCTCGGAGCTCTCCCTGGAGCCTTCCCTTCTCCAGGGGAACATTCCCAGCTCTCCCAGCCTGSCTCCAGAGCAGAGGGGCTCCTGGAGCAGCTCCTGACCCTGTTATTGCCCTTCTGTAAAATTCCCTCATTGTTTGCACTTTGTGCTCCTCATTTAACCATGGAATCTCAGAATCCCAGACTGGTTTGGGCTGGAAGGGACCTTCAGGATCATCCAGTCCCACCCCCTGCCGTGGGCCCRGACAGCTCCCACTGTCCCAGGGTGCTCATTCAAGTGGTCCCATGGTACCTCAGCAACCTTGGCAGCCAGAATTCCTCAGGGACTGGGATTGGGATGTGCTGAGGGTTCCTCCATGTGCTGAGGGTCCCTGTGCTGAGGGTCCCACCCCATGCTGAGGGTCCCTCCCTATGCTGAGGGTCCCTGTCCCAGGGCCATTCCAACGCCGGCTCCGTGGCTGCTCCCGGGGCTGGCAGGATCCGTCCCCACGGAGCTCCGGTGGCTGCTGCAAGTGGGAAGGTGCAAATGACACACACGAGGGCTCTGGGAGCCAATTTGCAGCAGAAGGTAGAGACTGTAACATATCCAATTCCAATTCCAGACAGGGCAGGCAATTCCCCAAACTGCCTCCTGGAGGGAATCTCCGCTGGAGGGAAAAGGTTTCATTTGAGGGAATGGTTTCTCCCCTGAAAGCCAGGGCTGGAAAATATCAGCCTGGTAAACAAGGATGGAGAGCCAGCTTGCTGAAACATGGACATTTTCCCTGTTTTGGGAATGCTGGTGCCGAGGTTTCGCCTCAAACCAAACGTCTGTACCAACTGCGGGGCATAATGGTGTGGCTTTTGTCCCTTATCCTCAGCTTCTCCCACTAATTTGTGGGGTTGCATCTGTGTCCTCTGTGTGTGTGAGTCCCTCTCCCACCCTGTCCAAGAGCCCAGCACAGATTGGGGGAACAGACTGGGGCTGGCATGGCACCAGCGGTGAAAGTTGAGGGAAGCAGCACTCGGTGGCTATCGGCTCCAGAGGGACTGAAATCCCTCCTCTTCATGGCACAGCTGCTTCTCCTGGGGGATTTTTGTGCTCCAGAAAAACCCTGTCCGAGGCTGGGGAACCTTGGATATGCTCAGGGTTTGGGCACCAAAGATCTGCCTTGGGAGATCTGCAGCTGGGTATCAGCACTGCGGGTACTTCATGGTGAACTTCAGGTTTGTTCACCACTTCTTCCCCCAAAATACTTCAATTTTCCTAGCTAGAATTCCCTGCAGTCTTCCCATGCCTGAACTGCATGGCTCCCTTGCAGGCTGAATTTTGGCCTTAGAAACTGGGGTGGGAAGAGCTGCTGAGCTCCTGGTTTAATATCGCTGCTCCTCAGAATGCTCCAAATACTGACCAGCAGCAGCCCGGGATGCTGGAATGCTGCTGGAAATTGGGATCAGAGCCCTGATTTCCCCCATTTTTAGGTTCCTACCACTCCATCCTAAAAATGTAGTGTCTGAACAAGCAGTAGGGCACGGTCTGAGGAGTGCAGTGGTGAAGGCTCCTCATCCCGCTGTCCGTGCCCGCTGTCCCGGGCTGGCACCTCGGCTCCTCCCTGTGCTCCTGCCAGCAGAGAGAGGCAAAGAGCCACGGAACAGCAGCAGTGTCTGGGGGGGGGGACTCTGCAGGGGGAGCGATGCTTTTCCCGTGCAAGGTTCTGATTTTAATGCCAATAAGAGGTTTAAAAACGTAGATAATTAATTGAAYGTGCCCCTCGGGCCCTCGGTCTCACAGAGCTGCCGCTGTCCTCAAGCAGAATGAAGGTGCTGCCTGTGAAATGTCTCATTCCCTGAAGTTCAGATGTGAACTGGCACAGGTTTGCTCTGTGCCCAGACTATTGGAAGGGGAGGTGTGAAGCCATGGCAGCGTCAGCAGTGCCACGGCTCTGCCTCCTTCTCCCGGCCATGTGTTCCCACCTCCCCGAGCCTTGCACTGGCACAGCTGGGTGTTCAGGGAGCTGAGCTTAATAAAAACTCGAGCTCCCTTCCCCCTCTCCCAAAAGGCTCATTTTTTGCCTCTGACTCCCCAGATTGTCCCTGTTGTCTGCACAGTGTCAGAGATGGGATGGGATGGGATGGGATGGGATGGGATGGGATGCACAGGGGCATCAGGGGCTTGCGGTGCCCTAACAGGAACCAGCCCGAGCTGCTGAAGGGGAGAGAAACCTGAGGTGGGGGCTGGAAATTAATCCAGGGATCACAAGACCAGGAATAAACATCCTGAGCGGTGGATCTTTGCTGACTGAAAGCCTTGTAGCTGCGAGACACCAGGGTTTAGGATTTTTGGTCTGTGTCTCCCTCTTTGCTGTAGGATCATAGTGGGGCTCAGGCTGGAGAGGACCTGGGGAGGTCACCTAGTGCAGAATTTCCTGCTGGAATTTTACCTGTTCATTTGGCTGGGTGTTGACGTGGACCTCCTGTCAAAATGCAGGAAAACATCTTATTTGTGAGCAAACCGGAGCAGCGRCCCAGCTCAGTCACTGGTTTTGTCCCCTCAGCTCCACCCTGAAAGCTTCGCCCCTCAGCATCAGGGGGAGAGAAAAAAAATTTTAAAAAATTTAAAAAAAAATTTAAAAAATTTTTTAAAAATTAAAAGATTAAAAATAACCCCAAGGTGACTGATGTGGAGAAGGCAGCTCGGTGGAGTGAGTGGTCCCTTGCAGACAGACACTTGCCGTGCTCCAGCCAGCCCCTGGCTGCGCGTTGGCGGAGCTCGAGCCGCGCTGTGTCACTTGTGACTTCTCACTCCTCAGCCTTTCCAAACGCACTTCTGGCAACTCGCTGTTCCGAAACTGTTTCATTTCTCCCCCATTAGGATCGGTGGAGTGAAAAGAGGCTCAGCAGCCTAATGGGCACGTATTTATTGCTGTGCTCTTGCCTCAATCAGGTTAGCAGCGGGGAGAGCCGCTCACGCTGCCCCAGACACAGCAGCGAACAATGAATCCATCAGGGACTAAAGAGCCGCCCTTTTGGGGAATAATGGCTTTTCCTAACGGTGTTGATGAAGAGCGAAGAGGTCCATTTGCAGTAAACTGTAATTTTTTCCCCCTCTGGTCTCCTGCAGGACGCGACAGAACGGGGAGGTATCGCTGTCCTGCTGCTGCCTTTTCTCGGCAGGAAAGTGCCCCTTGGCTGGGCCGAGGGCTGCGCTTGGGTTTTCCACCCTCTGCARTCTGGGTATTCTCGGTGGCACTAAGATGAGCGGGTTTTAGGCATCATTTCAGCCCGTCAGAGGACAAAAGGCACGGAGGGAGCTGTAATTGCACCTCAAACCTCCCTGATCCCCGACTGCTGCTCCTGCTGCTCCTCCTCAGTCGCACAGCGGCTTTGTTTCAGCTCATCAGCGCGGGATTTAGGGAGTTTATCCCAAATCACGTCCAGATTACAGGGCAGATTAGATTGGCGAGCTTGGTGTGGCTAAAATGCGATGAAACAAATCTGATCTGGAGCAGCCTTAGCTGGATTAGGGAGTCTGGCTGCCCAGGCAGGGTTGGACACTGCTAAAGCTCCCATCCAACCCAAACTATTCCATGATTCCAGACGTATCCAAGTCCTTCTCCAGTCCTGGTGCAATGATGGTTTTCAGTGAGTGATTCTCACTCTGCTGAAGTCTTTCCAGGAGAGTGCTGGGAGGATTAATTAGTTAATGTTTATTGAGTGCTGGGAGGCTGCACGGTGTTATTTCAGTGCTGCCTTATTTTATCCGTGGGGACTYGATTCTGGTTCCACCTACACTTGGGTTGGGATCTGGCAGCAGCTCCTGGGGCCGGGAATCAGCAGGGCCAGGGCAGTGCCYGTCCCTGTGCTGGCACTGCTGGGGCACCTCCAGTGCTGGGGRCAGCTCTGGAGAGACCCTGAGGGGCTGGAGCGTGTCCAGGGAAGGGAACGGGGCTGGGAAGGGGCTGGAGAATTCCTGAGGGAGCTGGGGAAAGGGGCTCAGCCTGGAGAAAAGGAGGCTCAGGGGGGACCTTGTGGCTCTGCACAACTCCCTGACAGGAGGGGGCAGCCRGGGGGGGTCGGGCTCTGCTCCCAGGGAACAGGGACAGGAGGAGAGGGAACGGCCTCAGGCTGGGCCAGGGGAGGCTCAGGGTGGACACTGGGGAAATTCCTTCCTGGAAAGGCTGTCCAGCCCTGGTGGAGTCCCCATCCCTGGAGGGATTCCAAAGCCCTGTGGATGTGGCACTTGGGGACATGGGGCAGTGGTGGCCCTGGCAGTGCTGGGGATGGTTGGGCTTGATGGTCTTAAAAGTCTTTTCCAACCCAAACAATTCCCTGATTCTCTGATTCTGCTCAGTGACTCAACGATGCTTAGAATGAATGGCAAAGGAGTTTTCCCTTGGCATCCGAGAAGAGCTTCAGGTGCCTCCTGTGCTGACTCATTTCAGTGTTGGGGGGCAGAAAATGAACAGGTCCCTTTGTGATCTGCCCCACTCCTGGGCTCAGCTGMGCTTTGTGTCCTGAAGAACCAAAACCTTTCTAATGGGAAGATTTTAGGAGCAGGGTTGTAAAAGCTCCGGTGAGGAGATTTCCTCTGGGGAGCTAGAAGAGACATAAAGTGGTGTTACCTCGTTTTCCAGGTTTATCAGGACAGCCACACAGCAGATCCCATATCTATGAGCAGCTGGAGTTGGGATATTTTTGCCCCCCTCATTTCGATCATTGAAATGAGTGGGGTTATTGGGACAGCACATCTGGACTGGAGGCTGTCCCTCCCAAGGGCRCAGGAAGGGAGCTTGGTGTGCTCCAGGAGGAGCTTTGCTGCATCCCACGCTCTGCACCWCCCAATATTTGGAATTCAGCGTGGGCTGGATGATCCGAGCTGTGCTTTAATAAACCTCACAACCCCCGGAGTGTGAAACCACTGGCAGTTCCTGACGGGGTGCAAACTCCAGGCTGTTACCTCGTTAAAATCCACATTTCCTGGGTGCAGGCGGGGCCTGGTGGAAGGTGAGAACATCCCTGATGGAGCAGAAAGGGGAGGAACAGACTYTGAAATGGAACTGACTGGACAGATGAAAGAAATGAACTAAAAATACTCATTTTTCAGTGGTTTCCTCTTCAACCTTGTCCTTGCTTAGGGGGTTTTGCTGTGTAATGGTGCAAAGTCTAACCCAGGCAGACCCCACTAAAGGGTCTCTGCAGGACTCAAACCTCTGGGTTTTCTCCTCCACGTTGGGCTCATCTCCCCTGTGACTCCTAATTAGTTACTTGTCTATAATTGTGCCTTGTCACTATGAGTGATTAATGAGTGATTAATGAGTGATTAATCAATAAGGGCTTTTCTCCAGGGAGTTATTCCTGGCGTGGCACAGCCAGAGCAGGCACCCGTGGATTTGGGATCAGTCCTTACGTGGTAGCACCAGGTGGTTTTAAGCTGAAGGAGGACTGATTTGGATTAGAAATGAGGCAGAAGTTTTTTTATGATGGGGGTGACAAATGAATTCCCGTCTCTGAGTCCAGGACTGTGAAATGTTCCTGTGTTTAATAGGAGGAGGCTCATCCATTGAGGGGAACTGGAACCCTTCGTGCTGTGTTTATAGTGACAGGTGTTGGTGAAGAGATTGGGGCTGGATGGAGTCTTTAAATAAATTCTTTTTTTTTTTTTTAAACTATCTCTAAGCTGCAATTCTGCTGCTAAATAAGGATTGCTAATGACTGTCCTGACAAGCAAAGATCACATCTCTTCCCAGGATTTATTCCAGTCTCCATCTCCTCACCACAGCTTTGGTTCTCTTCAGATCCTGATGGTCTTTGATCCCCTGCCTCAAATACCACGAGCAGGTGATGTTTCTGGAAAACTGAACTCAGCTCCTGAGTTCATAAAATCCCAGAGTCCTGGAATGGGTTGGGTTGGGAGGGACCTTAAATCCCACCCAGTGCCACCCCTCCCATGGGCAGGGACACCTCCCACTGTCCCAGGCTGCTCCCAGTCCCAATGTCCAGCCTGGCCTTGGGCACTGCCAGGGATCCAGGGGCAGCCACAGCTGCTCTGGGCACCCTGTGCCAGGGCCTSCCCACCCTCCCAGGGAACAATTCCTTCCCAGTATCCCATCCAGCCCTGCCCTCTGGCACTGGGAAGCCATTCCYTGTGTCCTGTCCCTCCATCCCTTGGAAATTGTCTCTCTCCATCTTTCTTGTCGGCCCCTTCAGGCCCTGCAAGGCCACAGTGAGGTCACCTCGAAGCTTCTCCTCTCCAGGCTGAACAATCCCAGCTCTTTCCTCCCAGCAGAGCTGCTCCATYYCTCTGACCATCCTGGTGCCTCCTCTGGACTCGCTCCAGCAGCTCCAGGTCCTTCCCAGACTGGGACCGCTGAGCTCAGGGCTGTAAGACTCTGCTACAGGTGGTGACAAAAGTGGTGACTCTTCCTCAAAAAAWCTGTAGGAAAATCAGAATCCCAGAAAAGACAGTTGGAAATCTCATCCATGAGTCCAGTGCCCTGAAATGCTGGATCTGAGGCCACTTGGGAACAGCCTGGAGCTGATTCCTCCCCATCCATGAAGGACCTCTCCATGAGGCAGAGCCTGATCTGACCTAGGGAAAGTTGCAGTGGCCACAGGCTGGACTAAAGTGTCCATTCCTGCCTGCTTGGGATGCAGGTGGAGAGTGGAATATTAGGATAACACTGCTCCAGCCCTCTGSGCTTCCCTGCTGTCATCCCACCCTTGAGCACCCAAAATTTGAGTGAGACAAAGCCCCTGTGAAGCTCTGAGCCACGAAAGGGAAATCCTCCATCCCAGGAGACCCTCCTGATCCAGGCCCGTCATATTCAGCAATCCTGGGCTTAAATCTAAAACCGAGCAGGAATCTGGAGTTGTTCCCTGTGCTCCAGAGAAGATTCCCCAGTTTCCCAGTGCTGTGGATGAGATGGAAAYGTGGCTGTTCCTCCAGGATGGCCGGAGAGGGCGGGAATGAAACCCCAGCAAAGACAGAAACTCCTCTCCCAGAGGAGCCCCGGGCTGGCAGGACTCGTCAGGGAGCTGGAGCTGCTGGAAAACGCTGCAGACAGAAAGGGAATTAGAGGAGAAAGAAGTGAAAATGAGCTGGCAGAATCTTGAGGTGACTCATCAGGTGCATCTTGTGAAGTCTCTTTGGGAGAAGTAATGAAATCGCGTGTTCTAACAATATTTGCACTGCAGCAGGGAAAGGCATAAATATTGGGATCAATTAATGAAATTAGAGAATTTGACCAAAAAAGCCCTCGTGCTGGCTCAGAAACCATCCCTCTTCCTTTTTGCTGGTGTCAGTGCCGGCAGTTGGAGAGGAAAATCCCGCAGTTCTGTTTCCCATCCRGGATAAAGGAGATCTGGGCAGCTGTGGGGTCACTGGGACGTGCTGGGAGGTCACTGGGAGCCCGAGGAATTCCACCCTCACCCCATGGAGCTTCTCCAGCTGGTGGGCAGGCAGGGACCTGGTGACTGTCTGGGCACGGAGCCTCCTTCCCTTCGGATTTTGGGATTTAGACCCACCTGGTCTGTACCACCCACAGGGATTGTCCTTTGTGTCCCCCAACCTCTGTTTTCYACCTGGAAAAGGGGGAATAATGATTTTCCTTACAAAGGGAATTTTTCCTCAGGAAAACTCCTGTGGATATGTGACATTTAGAGCTTCAATTCCTCATCACAAGCASTGGAGTTCGTCGCAGAGCTCGATTTTGGAGCGTGGGATGAATTGGGAGTGAAATCTGGGGCTGTTGGTATCAATGGGTCAATTGATGCGGTTTAGAGCAGAGTAATCACCTTATCCCAAGAGAATTTTAGTGGATTTATGTTTGGGAGTGGCAATAAACCTGGGGTGAGGGATTAATTAACACCCCGACGATGATGAACTCCACAGGGTGAGCGCCTGATTTGCAGGTGCACCCCAGCACCCGGCGGGGTTTCAGTGGGGTGGTCGTGAGCCAAAAAGAGCCATCACCACGCTGGGATTCGGCAGCAGCAGGAGCAGAACTCCCCAGGTTCTCCTGCCCCGGGATTGGCTCCGGCACAACTCTCCTTGGAATAATTCCCCTGGTTCCTGGCGGCCTCCACTCAAGAGGATGTTGACAAATTGGAAAGAAGTAAAAGAGCCACGAGGGTGGGGAGAGATTGGCAAAGGAGCCTTGCCAGGGAAGCAGCCAGGCTCCTGGCTCGCAGCAAATCTGTGTTTTTTAAATCGAAACGGAGGTTAAAGGGTGGATTTGTGGCTCCAAGTACCTGAGGGAAGAACAAACCCAGACAGAGGTGCCGCAGTCCCGGCACTGGGGCCTTGGGGCTGGCCCAGGCTGGGGCTGAACGCAAGTTTTTAACAGCAAAACCCAGGATCTGCTGGGATATTTCAGAGTCCTAGCTTTCCATCCATCTCCAGAATGATGCACATGAGCATTTGGTTGGTTTGGAGGTTATAATTTGGATTTTGGTGCCACAGACAGAAGTGCCACAGTCCTGGCACTGGGGCCTCGGGGCCAACCCAGGCTGGGGCTGAATGTGAGTTTTTTACAGCAAAACCCAGGATCTGCTGGGATATTTCAGAGTCCTGGCTTTCCACCCATCTCCAGAATGATGCACATGAGCATTTGGTTGGTTTGGAGGTTATAATTTGGATTTTGGTGCCACAGACAGAGGTGCCACAGTCCCGGCGCCGAGGCCTCGAGGCCAACCCAGGCTGGGGCTGAACGCGAGTTTTTAACAGCAAAAGCCAGGATCTGCTGGGATATTTCAGAGTCCTGGCTTTCCATCCATCTCTGGAATGATGCACATCAGCATTTGGTTGGTTGGGAGGTTATGATTTGGATTTCGGTGTCGTTTGTGGAGGAAACCCCTCTGCCTTTGAGAAGGAAGGGCAAACCGCGGGGCTGTGCCAGAACACCTCTGGGTTGGTGTCTCCTCCTCATCCCCACCTGCACCTCTCAGAGGATGTTTCCTTCTCAGTGCTCATCCCTCTCCACACTCTGAGCCAGATTTGGGTGTTTGGAAGCTGTCAGGAGGCAACAGTGAGAGCTTCAAATGAGATTTTTCCTCTCCGTGAGCATTTTTTCAGTGCATTTAAAAACGACAGCTCGTGGTTGTTTATTCTATTTACTCTAAACCCAGGGTTTGTTTGAAGAGCTCCCTGTGCTCCCTGCAGGCCTCTCTCCACCTTTGTTCCCCAGCAAGGCTGGATTTCCGCAGGAAGCTCATCCAGGGAGAGGCTGTGCTAAATTTACCTCGAGGTCTCCGTGCAGCAGAGAATTTGGGATTTGTAAAGCTCTGAAGTCTGGCTCTTGTTGTTCTTTTTCCCATTTAATATAAGTTCAATATTGTCTGTTTCTGGCCTCGCTGCCCACGCAGCTGTGAAGGAGCTCAGGTGTGTAAAGCATCTTTAAATCCATCCTGGAGAGCTGCAGAAAATGAGGTTTTTGTCCCAATCCCCTGTGTTTGTTTATAACAGCAGCTAAAAGATGAATATTTGGGATTTGGGATAAAACTACACTGGGTTATTTTAACATTTAATGTTCTCTTTTGTTTCTCCAGCTGTGGGGAGCTCAAAAAATCAAACAGGTAATACAGTTCTTTAATATTTTCCATTTTCCTTATTATTTCCAACTACTGCAGCTTTTTCCCTTTTTCCTGTCCTCCCTGATTCCCTTTGCCAGTTGCTGTTTTGCCTTCCCATGGAAATGTAAATGCAGAGAACACTCTGCCACCAGAGAGCCTGATTTTTTTTTATATATATTTATATATTTTGATGTCTTCATTTTCTCCTTCCTGTCTAGTCAAGAGCTTTCTTGTCTCCAGTCTTTTGCAAATAGTTTGACAGTTCCTTGGGAAGGTTTGTGCCTGTGCTGTACCTTCCTCCCCGCACTCCCAGATCCCTTGGGAACCGATTTTTCACTCCCAGTTAATTCCAGTGCAGCCTCCTGGGCTTGGCAGAAAATTTGGGGGGAAACCTGGGTAAGAATGGGCCAAGTGAGCTGTGCTGCTGTTCATCAGCGAAGCAGATTTGGAGGTTGGGGGTCTCCAGAGGCGCCAGGGCTGCCTGAGGAGCTGTGGGTGCACATCAGGGTTGGGGTTTCTGGCAAACCCAGGTCCTGGGTGGGGTTTCTGTGGGTGTCCCTTGTGGTGCCATCCAGAGAGGGCCGGACCTGCCCGTCGTTATCCCGACTCCTCCTGAAGCGGGTGGGGAGAAGTTCCAGGATGGAGCCCACAGCTGCGGATGGGGAGGAGAAGTTCCTGGAGCTGAACCCACCYGCTGTGTTTGGAGCCCGAGTCCGTGGGGGTTTCCCTGTGACCCCTTTGCTTCCCCAGCAGGATAAAGGGGTTTGTCTCCTCATTCCCTCCCCATCCACGGCCCTGCCCTCCCCRTCCTGCTCCACAGCCAGGGCTTTTCCCAGCTTCCCTGCCCAGGACATTTCAGCCTCGATGGAGGTGCTGAAAACAGGCAGGGACAGAAAACAATTTTCTTTTTTCCCTCCTAAATCTGCCTTTCCTGGGGTTGAGGTACAGCTGTGGGTGGCTTTGGGGGGACAGAACCCAGAAAGAGCCGCTCTTTGTATGTCAGGGTCAATTATTTCCTCCTAAATGATTAATTGATGCTAAATCACTCGAGGAGAGAGGAAAGCAGGGGGGGAGGGGGTTTTGTGGGGGCTGCTGAGCCTTTGGTGGGAGCTGTGCAAGCAGGGAGGGTCCCAAATGGGGGAAATCCCAGGGTCAGGGGAGGTGTTTGGAGCTGAGGCTGTGCCCTCACCGTGTCTCTTTGGTGACGCTTTTGCAGGCCATCATCCACCCCGACACAAACGAGACCATCTTCATGCCTTTCCGAATGTCAGGTACGCTTTGTCCCCAGAATTTCACTCGGAATTTGTGTAAAATATTGGGGGGGTTTCTCCTCTTTTCAAAGTGCGTCTTGATAACATTTAGACCAAGATCAGGAAGGAATTCCAACACCAAAATCCCTTTGCAGGTGAAGAAAATGAGGATCCTAAATTCCACTGTGAGATCTAGTGCTTAATATTTTCCTTTCCTTTCCTTTCCTTTCCTTTCCTTTCCTTTCCTTTCCTTTCCTTTCCTTTCCTTTCCTTTCCTTTCCTTTCCTTTCCTTTCCTTTCC
>RAHM01000332.1:394450-449840 GCA_003713295.1 Parotia lawesii
GGGGAGCAGGGCCTGGCTCTCACCCTGGGCTGGGCTGGGCTGGGTGAGGAGTGCCCACCACGAGCTGGCACACACTGGGCTTACTGGGGACACCTTTCCCACCTCAGCGGTCTCAGTTTTGGGGAAACTCACACACCACCACCCAAGAAAAAAGCAACTAAAGGATGGGAAAACCAGGGGGATGCTGCAGTTGTTGGCTGGTGCATCAGGAGTAGGATGTGCCAGGATGTCCCAGGGTGGTGTGGAGCTGGTGGCAGTGAGGGCACCTCGTTGTGCCAGGGGTGGCTTCTCCCCTAAGCTGGGTCATGAATTCAAATTAAAGTTCATTCTTCTCTTCTTTCTTTGCCCACAGGTTACATTCCCTTTGGAACCCCCATCGTAAGTATTTCATTGTGGGCACCAGGAAATGCTTTCCTGAGCACAATTCTCCACCTCAGCACCCCATGACATTCCCACAGGATTCCCACCTTCCCTGTTTCCTGTTAACAAGGGTTCCATCATGGAAAACCCACCCTCTGGGTGAGGGTATTTATCTGTTGTTGAGGGGTTTTTATCTGTTAATACACTGAGGTTATTTATCTGTTATATATCAGGTTATTTAAGTGTTACATCTGTATTAAACCACCCTCGGGTTCAGCTTATTTATCTGTTATTGAGGTTCTTTATCTGTTAATATATTGATGTTATTTATCTCTTCTATATGAGGATATTGATGGATTAAGCCACCCTCTGGTTGAGGRTGTTTATCTGTTATTAAGGTTTTTTTATCTGTTAATACATTGAGGTTCTTTATCTACTATTTATGAGGTTATTTATGAATTAACACAACCTCTGAGGTTATTTCTCTATTATTGAGGTTATCTATTAATACATTGATATATTTATCTATTATCTATCAGGTTATTGATGAATTAACCCAGCCTCTATTTGAGGTCATTTATCTACTATTGAGGTTATTTATTTATTAATACATTGAGGTTATTTATCTATTATCTGTCAGGTTATTGATGAATTAACACAAGCTCTGAGGTTATTTATTTATCTATTATTGAGGTTATTTCTCTATTAATGTATNGATATATTTATCTATTATCTGTCAGGTTATTGATGAATTAACACAAGCTCTGAGGTTATTTATTTATCTATTATTGAGGTTATTTCTCTATTAATATATTGAGATAAATATTGATATATTTATCTATTATCTGTCAGGTTATTGATGAATTCACCCAGCCTCTATTTGAGGTTATTTCTCTACTATTGAGGTTATTTATCTATTCATATAGAGAGGTTATTTTTTATTATCTGTCAGGTAATTGGTGAATTAACCCAGCCTCTGGTTGAGGTTATTGATCCATTTAACATCGTTCCCACAACCTCCTCCAACGTTTTCATCTCTCCCTCTGCAAAGCTGAACTCATTGCCTGCAAAATGCAACTCCTGCAACTCTCAGGTTTCATTTTTGGACACTTTCATTGTGCATTTCCGTGGTTTAAGGGTCTCTGCCCAACGCGAGGAGCTGCAGCTCGGCCAGGCCGGTGTCGTGTGCTCTCGTTTGGGTTAATTAAAGCAGAGGGTGCTCTCCTGAGGTTATTAATTAAAGCAGAGGGTGCTCTCCTGAGGTTATTGCTGAGGGTAGGGGTGATTTGCCCTTGTTATTGTGAATTCTGTGAGTGTTCGGGTGCTCTCTGTAGCAAGAGCCAGAAGGGAGAGAATTCTGCCTGCTCTCCTCCTGCTGAAACCTCAGTTCATCCCATCAGGAATGATTAATTAACCCCAGTTTCATGGGAAACTGGGGCACAGAATTTGCCCCCCAAAAAATTGGTGTCCAGAGGCAGTTTGTCCCCAAAGCCACCAGCTCATTAGATCATTAAAASGGCCGAAGGAGCAAAATACAGTGAATTTAATCTCCTTAAAGCCGGTGGTGCTCTGGGCCTGGTTCAGGGTTGTCCCCCTTGCCCCGTGGTGACAGCGAGGTCGGTAACCCCAAAGCCGGGGATCTGCTGCTGTTTGTTGTGGTGAGCCGAGCTTTGGTGGGAACTTTGTGTGGGGCATTTTAGAAGAAAAGGTTAAACAAAAACGAGTTAACGATCAAATTGACAATGAAATCGGCCCCAATCCAGAGCTGTCAGAGGAGCCGAGAGCTGTCAGATGAGCCCAATTTCAGGAGCTGTAAAGGATAAACTGGAACCTCTTGTCATTTAGAAAAAAAAAAAAAAAAAGAAAAAAAAAACCCAAACGTTTCAAATGTTAAAATTAAAATGTAACATTTATGCCAATCGATCTGTGAAATTTAGTGACAAAATTGGCAGCCTGCTCCAGCATAAAAACAGTTTGAGGCTTGTATTTCACAAAGGGGGATGGGATTTCCTCAAGAGAGGCTGCGCTGGGCTCGGGCTGGGCCGGCCTTGTCCCCAAGCCGGGATTTGGGGTCAGCCGGACACCCCGGAGCCGTGAGGGGGCTGGGGATGAGTTTGGGGCCGTCCCCCTCCCCGGGGGTATTTCCCTCTGCAGCCCCTGCAGAATAATTCCGTCTGGGGTGGCTCGCTGGGGAGGGGATTAAGGGTTTGGGGGAAATGATGGGATCTCTCCCGGCCCCGCAGCAGCGCCCCTGACACCTCCGAACCCCGGGGATGCTTGTTCCGAACCCCGGGCATGTTTGTTCCGAACCCCGGGCATGTTTGTTCCGAACCCCGGGCATGCTTGTTCCGAACCCCGGGCATGTTTGTTCCGAACCCCGGGCATGCTTGTTCCGAACCCCGGGCATGTTTGTTCCGAACCCCGGGGATGCTTGTTCCGAACCCCGGGCATGTTTGTTCCGAACCCCGGGCATGTTTGTTCTCCCCGTGGCACAGCCCTGGGCTTTGCTCCTCCATCCCTCCCGTGCCGGCTTTGGGGCTGGGCATCCCAGGATGGGATGTGAGTGAGCGTGCAGGGTTTTTGGCTCTGCCCTTTTCCCCCGTTTTCAGCCCAGCAGGGAGGGGATCCGGCCCCTGGAGCCCTGTCCCTGCGCTGCAGGGCTGAGGCGGGCACAGCGGCTGCTGGGCTGCAGCCTCCTCCTCCCCTGGGCTGCCGCTTCCTCCCCCAGCGGGGAGGATTTATCCACGTTTAGGAAATTCAGCCGAAAACTTGGCCTTGAGGGCAGAGTCCTGCTGCCACCACGGCTTTTAGCAGCTGATTTCCCCCCAGACATGTAAAGCCGGGAGGGTTTTTAAACGATGAGGTTTGAAAGAACCTCTGAAGACCCRGGTGGGAGTTTGGGGCTGCAGGTGACTGTCAGTGACGCCTTAGGCAGGATTTGGGGTTTGCAGAGGGGAGCTGGGGCTGCTCAGAGCTCCCTGATGTCCAACTGGTGGCTTTGGGGCCACGAATGCCTGATCACCAATTAAATTCTGTCGCTGATACTTCGCCAGTGTTTAGAAGCTCTCTTTTTTTTCTTTTTAATTTTTTATATTTTGTTTTCCTTCTTAGTTATTTTTTCCCCTGACAGTAATTAAAAGTGAAATTGTACATTTCTTGACAGACTCTTGCACATATGGAGAGTTTGCATTTAAACGTGCCTCTTTCAGTCATACAGATTTTGGGTGCTCTTTTTTGTTATTTATTTATTTTCCGCCGGAATTTTCCCCCGGCGCTCAGCCCCAGCCTCTGCCTCGCCGTGTTCTTCCCGAGCCTCGTCATCCCGCCGGCTCTGGGGCACGAGGCAGCGCGGGGCGAGGAGGGTCCCGGCCCCGTGGCTTCGTTTGGTGCTGCGTTAATTAATGCCGGGCTCCGCGTGGGGAGCGCAGCCGTAAATTAGTGGGACTCGCTCGGAGCTGGCGCCGGGCCAGAGAACAAAGTCACTGCAACTCCACGAGAGGCTGTGGGAGGAAAAGCTGGAGGAGGAGGAGGAGAAGGGAGGGAAGATGGGAATGAAATGAGGCCGCCCAAGCCCGCTCCCCTTTTGTTCGGTGTTGTTTCTCCGTGTCCCGAACGGAGACGTTGCCTCCTCTCCAGCTGCTGCTGCAGATGTGCAGGGATGGCTTCAGCTCTTCCCGGGGACAGGAGCATCCCTTCCTCCCCAGATTCTTGGGGATAAACTGCGAGGAAATGGTGGGGAAGGTCTGAGGGTGGGAATGAGCTCACGGCTCCCCTGCCTCGGAGACACGAGTGGCCTGGAAATAAACGGGTCGGGATTGAAGGGGCTGCTCGGCCTCTTCCCTCCGTGGGGTTTGGCAGCCAGAAAGCGTCTCCAGCAACACGGGGTGTTTGGGGCACAGGAAGGGAGGGAATGGTGTCAGGGAGTCTCTTGTCTCGCCTGTTTCTTGCTGAGAATTCGTTGTCCTGTCTGTGTTTGTGGGGCTGCTCGTTGGGATCCCCTTGCTCTGCTTCCCCTTCCTCTTCTTCAGCTTCTTATGCTCTAAAAGGAAAAATTGCCCTAAGCCAGGAAAAATTGGCCCTAAACCAGGAAACAACGGCCCTGAGCTGGGCAAAATGGCCCTAAACCAGGCAAAATTGCCCTAAAGCAGGAAAAAATGGCCCTAAAACAAAAAAAATTGCCCTAAACCAGAAAAAATGGCCCTAAAACAAGAAAAACTGCCCTAAACCAGGCAAAATGGCCCTAAGCAGGAAAAAATGGCCCTAAACCGAGAAAAACCTGCCCTAAAGCAGGCAAAATGGCCCTGAGCCAGGTATTTTGTGTGTCAGGGATGGGTTTTGCAGAGCCGTGTCCCCGTGGCGCGGTGAGACACGGCCCAAGGACACCCTCAGGCCCAGGACACACCTGGGTGGCCTCAGGTGCTGCCATGGGTGACCTCGCAGAGCCTCTGGCCCCGCAGTGCAGGCCCCAGCAGGGAACATCTGGCCAGATGTGCTGGGCCAGGCTGCCCTGAGCCTCGGGGGGACGGCGGCCGCCAGCCCCAGCGGCRTCTGCACAGCTGGGGGTGTCACACCAACAAAGATTAATTAATTAATTAATTAAAATAAATCCCAGGCTCCCAAACAGGAGCAGAGTGCTCCCAGGTGGCTCTGCTRTCCTCAGATGTCCCAGTGGGATTTTTTTTCCTGGTGCTCCAAACAGGGAATGTGCCAAAGRAAAATGAGGAACCCCCCCCGTTCACTGGCAGCAGTGACGACTTTGAACTCTTCTTGCCTCCGTGCAGTGTTTGTGTTGCCCTCCAGAAATATTCCTGGATTCAGGAGTTGTTTGGATTTTAACGGGATCTTCGGGCAGTGCCAGCTGCTGGGGGATTTTCAGGGTGTGTTACAAGCGGTGATTAAAGGTGCAGAGCTTCCAGGGCAGCGACATCAGCCAGTGCCACCCCTGGGAAACAGAGACGCAGGTGGCTGATAGTGACTGGGATTTAAAAAAAAACCGGGATGAAATAAAGCCAGAAATGAGGATAATTTAAGAAATCAACTTGGCTGTTTGCATGCCTGGAGAAGCATGGAGAGCAAACCAGGGCTGCTTTAATAACGAGGGAATCTCTCCTCTTGCAGGTTGTTGGTCTTCTCCTGCCCAACCAGACCCTGGCCTCCACTGTGTTTTGGCAGGTAACGCTCCTTGGGAAGGGTGGGAACGTGGGCAGGGAAAAGCTGAGTTCTGCCCAGAGGACACACCGGGGGTGGCTGTCCCACCCTGGCCGTGCTCCAGGGGCAGGATGTGGCTGGGTGCATTTCGGGAAGGGCCGGGAAGGGGCTGTAAACAAACCTGGGCTCCGCTGTTCACCCCACACCGGCCTGTGCCGCGGCAAGGGAGAGGCAGAACGGGCCAGAAACAAAATTCAGCTTTTTGGAGCCGTTTTGTCCGGGTGTCAATGGTCCATGGAAATGCTGGCCCTAAACTCACACATCTGCCTTTTGGAGGACCGGGAGCTGGGATCTTCCTTGGGAAATTCACGTTGGACGGGCAACATCTGTGCAGGGCTGGGAATGGCAGTCCCGGGAATTTTGGGAGTAGGTGTGCATGGCAAAGCCCAGGACCTCTGCATTCAGCCTGCTGCAGGAGCTTTGGGGGAACATAATCTGTGTGTGGGGAGGTGCTGGTGTAATTCCCATTGAAACTCGGGGAATTAGGAGTAAGGGGAGGAAGCAGGCACGGGAAGGAGAGATCCATAGTAAACACACCACAAGTGTGATTCCACCGCCAGCTGAAACGAAGGAACAAGTTATTTTCAGCCTCCTTTTTAGTGGCAAATGTCTTTTTATTGTCTGCAGTGTGAGTGGGGATAGAGAGCTCTGCAGTCAGGGAGGCTCCGAGCAGAGTGGGATCTGCCTGGAGCGTCGGGAAGGCGGYGGAGCCGGGAGCACAGCGGGACGTGCCAGGAATTGTGGCCTGGTGGGTTGGGCTGGGAGCTGTCCCAGGTGGCTTCACCTGCTGGGGACATCCTGAGTCACTCAGGGGCTTGAAGGTCACTCACCTCCCTTGTTTAGGGACATCTGGGATGGAATCCCAGACTGGTTTGGGGTGGGAAGGGACCTTAAAGCCCAYCCCATTCCACCCCAGGTGGGCAGGGACACCTCCCACTGTCCCAGGSTGCTCCAAGCCCCATCCAGCCTGGCATTGGACACTTCCAGGGATGGGGCAGCTCYGGCTGCTCTGCTCCAGTGCCAGTTTAATGCCCTCTGTATCCATAAGCTGGGACATCTGCTCATCTCCTGCTCCTCAGAAGCCTCCCATGACCCTCTGGGAGCCTTTGGAGCTCAGGAAGTGACTGCTGGAATGGCAGCTGGGCTTCCTGCGGCATCCTGGCTGCAGATAGATGTGATCAGGAGGAATTTCTTCACAGTAAGGGTGATTAGATATTGGCAGGGGCTGCCCAGGGAGGTTTGGAGTCCCCATCCCTGGAGGTGTCCCAGGAAGGCCTGGASGTGGCACTCAGTGCTCTGGGCTGGGGACAAGGGGAGGATCGGGCACAGCTTGGGCTAGGTGACCTTGGAGGGATTTTCCAAGCTCAGGGATCCTGGGATTCTGTGAAAATAAAACCCAACAGCACTGAGGGGGATCAGGGCAGGAGAGGAGTTGCCCATGCAGCATCCAGGGAAGCTGAGCTGCCCTCAGGGTACCTTGGAATTTCCATCCTTCCCTTTGAAGGGCATCGAATCAGGCCTAGACCCTGCTCCAGCGAGGTGCTGAGCCGGGAGCAGCCCAAAGGCAGACGATTTTTCCCGCAGAACTCCCAGAACCACGGATTCTGTCGGGTTTGTGCGGCCGTGCTGACGCCGTGTCTCCTCTGTCCCCGCAGTGGTTGAACCAGAGCCACAACGCGTGTGTGAACTATGCAAACCGCAACGCGAGCAAGGTGAGCGCGGCCGGGAACCAGCTCTGGGCACGGCCCTGGGGCCCTTCCGCCAGGGAAACACAAATCCCGGCTCTGCCCTGTCCCTGAAGCCCCCGGAGCGGGCACTGAGGGGTTTCTAGGCTGGCCACTCTCCCATGTTTAAACTCGGTGTAACTGGCACGAGGATCTGGGAGTCGCTCGAGGCACGGAAATGGGGCTCAGGGCCTCGGAGCTGGACCAGTGCAGGGTCCTGACTGGGCTGGAATGGTTTAACTGGGATCTAAAAGAGCACAGAGCAGAATGGTCCCTGGGTTTGGAGGAGCAGGAGGAAGCTCCGTGATCCCGCTGCCAGCTCCCAAGGATCCTGTACACGCTGGCAGCAGTGGGAAGTGCTGGGGCTGTGCCTGGGAAGTGGAGGGAAGTGCTGGGGCTGCTCCTGCTCCCCTCCTTGGTGGGGCTGCTCCTGCTCCCCTCCTTCTCTTCAGTCTCCATTCATCCCRTGTTGGGATGTGGGAAGCRGAGCTGGAATCCATCCAGCTCGTTGAGAGAACATTTCACAGACAAAATATTGACTGTGGCGAGTTTGGGGTTCAGCACTCGAGGGTAGAAATGCTAATTTGGTGCCATTTGCTGAATTTCACTCACATCCCTCCTTTGAGCTGCTATTATTATAATTTTCTGATGCCAATTAATTTTCCATTCCCTTTAACCTCGCTCAGGGGGCCACAGCTTCCCTCGCTTTTGCCTCTCGGGATGACAGACCGTGTGTCACAGAACAATATGACAAAATTAAACCTGTCTCTGCTTTGAAACAAATACACCAAAAACTAAACAAACAAACAAAAAAAGGGGGGAAAAAAAGGGTTGGATATTAATAACCAGAAGTTTGTTTATTGAAAATATGTTTTGTTTTTCTTTCCAAAGCCTTCTCCGACATCCAAGTTCATCCAGGGCTACTTGGGAGCTGTCATAAGTGCTGTCTCAATAGCAGTGGGTAACTCTTTATATCTCTGGATTTCATGACTAAGGAGCTGCTTGGGAGATATTTTTTGGGTTCCAAGCATGTTTACACCTTTTAATGGGCTCAGTTCAGCCCTGATAACCAGTGAATGCGGCCCGAGGTGTGCCTGTCCCTGCATGCCCAAGCTTTCCACCACTATTCCAGCACCTCCTGCGCCGTGGCTTTGCTGCTCTGTGAACTCCGACTTGCCCCTCGTGCATTAATTGGTGGTGAATTAATTAACCGTGGCCAAATTAGAGACCTCGAGGCTGCAGGGTCCTGGGTGGCAGCTGAGGAGAGGCAGGGTTCTGGAATGTTCTCCTGGGGGGTTGGCACCGTGATCCCCAGCCCTGGGAATTACAGCTTTCCCTGTGGACGTGTTTCAGGCTGGAGATGGTGTTCAGGCAATGGCATGGAATCCTGGAATCCTGGTTTGGGATGGAAGGAACCTTAAGGATCATCCCATCCTACCCCATCCATGGGCAGGGACACCTCCCACCATCCCAGGATGCTCCAACCTGGCCTTGGACACTGCCAGGGATCCAGGGGCAGCCACAGCTGCTCTGGGAATTCCAGCCCAGCCCCTCCCCCCCCTCCCMCACAGCAATTCCTTCCCAAGATCCCACCCCAAGCTCCCCTTTCCCACTGGGAAGCCATTCCCTGTGTCCTGTCCCTCCAGCCCTTGTCCCCAGTCCCTCTCCAGCTCTCCTGGAGCCCCTTTAGGGACTCTGAGGATTCCCTGGAGCCTTCCCTTCTCCAGGGGAACATTCCCAGCTCTCCCAGCCTGGCTCCAGAGCAGAGAGGCTCCAGCCCTGGAGCAGCTCCGGGGCCTCCTCTGAAGTTCTGTGTGAAATAATCTGTGAGAGAGGAGCTTTCAACATTCCTAAAATCACGGTCTTGTGGCTTTTAATATCCCATTCCCAGGAGCGCAGGTTGACATCAGGAGCAGGATCAGCTCATCCCAAAGGGGTGGGAACAGTTTTGAGGAGCAACTTGGGGAAGTTATTCCTTACGCTGGGTTTTCCAACGAGCCTCTGAACTGAGTGGTTGAACCTTTTCCTTTGGATCATTGAAGATCCCACAGCAGTTGGTATTTTTTCCTCTGGCCAAGACATTTTCCCATTTTCTCAGGTCCCAGAGGGTTTGCTCTTGCTCCTTGTGCAGCTGCCGGACCCTTTTCCAAAGGGTGTGGAGTTGTTGAAGTGCCTTGAGGTTTTGAGGGAAAACTTCCCATTCTATGGCGTACAGCAGTTCTGGATGGCTTTCCGTGTCACAGTCTCTGTGTGCTGGGCAGGGCTGCTGCTCCTGTCCCCTCAGCTGTCCCTTCCTGCAGACTCACCCTGAGCTCCCAGCCCAGCCTGGCCCCCTGAGCTCCGTCACCCCACAGAGCTGTGCCCGCTTTTCCGGCTGAACTTTAACCCCAATCCCCACCCCAACAACCTCAATGCTTCAGTTTTCCATCCACAGCTCCCCGGGGAAGCGTGGGATGGCTTCACTGACCTCCTCCGTCCTTAGGCCAGCATTTTTGTCACCTTGTGAATCCCCAAGGTGACACTCCCCAGCTGGACGTGCTGCTGCCACTCACACCCTGCCTTCCAACCGCGGCRCGCTGCGGCGCTGCTGAGTCCCTGGTTCTGGCATTAATGCTCCTCTCCCTCTTGGAACAGGGGCAGATTAGAGGGGCAGCACACACGGACAAGGATCTTGGCAGAGTTGTGGCCCCCGAGAAGCCGGGAGGCTTTGGTAAGGAACCCCTGGAGCGTGGAGGCGTCCGTGCTGGGACAGCTGATGCAGGGCTTGGGAATCTTTAATTCCTTGGGCTGGCTCGGATCCTGCAGAGCGGCTGGAGCAGAAGGGCAGGTGCAGAGTGCAGACGGGACCATCAGGGTGCTGTGAGAACACCCCTGGGGAAGGAGGCGTGAGAAGCTCCATGAGATTTGTAGGTGATAAATTTGGGGCGTTTCAGCCCATTGCAGGAGGGAGCTGCTGCCTCCTCGGAAGTGCCACGGTGTCCCCCAGACTGGGATCCCACTGGGAAGCCCCGGGGGTGTGGAATAGCCGGGGGTTGGAGCTCTGGTGCTCGGGGGGTCAGAACAGTGCTGCAGGGAGAGGCAGGAGCTTTCTGTGGATGTTGTGGGGTGGAGAAGGGCAAAAACCTTTGTGGGTTCTTCTCCTTCCTGATGTTGGAAGGAGGTTTTCCTCCAAGTGGAATATGAAGGGCAGAAGCCTTTACAGGTGCTTTTTCCTGATGTTGGAACATTTTCCTCCAAGCAGAGCATGAAGGACAGCAGCCCTTACAGGTTCTCCTTTTGGATGTTGGAAGGTTTTCCTCCAGGCAGAGCATGAAGGGCAGCAGTCTTTAGCGGTTTCTCTTTCCTGATGTTGGAAGGAGGTTTTCCTCCATGTGAAATATGAAGGGCAGTTCAGAGGTACTTTTTCCTCCACATGGAGCATGAAGGAGAGCAGCCTTTAAAGGTTCTCCTTCCTGATCTGGGAAGGTTTTCTTCCACATGGAACATGAAGGGCAGCAGCCCTTAGAGGTTCTTCTCCTTCTGGATGTTGGGAGGTTTTTCTCCAAGCAGAGCATGAAGGGCAGCAGTCTTTAGAGGTTTCTCTCTTTCCTGATGTTGGAAGGAGGTTTTCCTCCACGTGGAACACGAAGGGCAGCAGCCTTCACAGGTACTTTTTCCTCCACATGGAGCTTGAAGGAGAGCAAACTTTAAAGGTTCTCTTTCCTGATCTTGGAAGCTTTTTTCCCACATGGAACATGAAGGGCAGCAGCCTTCACAGGTTCTTCTTCTGGATATTGGAATGTTTTCCTACAAGCAGAGCATGAAGGGCAGCAGCCTTCACAGGTGCTTTTTCCTCCATATGGAGCTTGAAGGAGAGCAGCCTTCAGAGGTTCTCCTTCCTGATGTTGGAAGCTTTTCTTCCCCATGGAACATGAAGGGCAGCAGCCCTTAGAGGTTCTTCTTCTGGATGTTGGGAGGTTTTCCTCTAAGCAGAGCATGAAGGGCAGCAGCCTTCAGAGGTGCTTTTCTCTGATGTTGGGAGGTTCTCCTCCACATGGAGCACAAAGGGCAGCAGCCTTTAAAGGTTCTTCTCCTTCCTGATGCTGGAAGACCTCCCCAGCGGAGCAGGCAGTGGCACGGGGGGTGTGCAACGAGGTCACTGTGCCTCAGTGTCCCCACAGACRTTCCAGCTGGGAACACCCCTGATGTGTGTGTTACCGTGGAATGTCGTGTCCTGAAATCCCTCACAATTCCCACCAGCCTGGAGAAACGCCTGCAGAGCAGGGAGGGGTTTGGGTATGGGGTCAGTGATGGGAGTGAGCCCCTTCCCTGTCTGCAGTTGGAAAGGGCCGAGAGATGCAGAGAGGGCAGAGCAGGGGGTTTGTGGCTCTGCTTCCCACTGGCCTCACCCTCCGTGTCCTTACACCAGGGACAAGCAGATTCCTTCCTCAGGGGATGGATGAGCAGATTTTGGCCTCATTGTCTTGCAGTTAAACGAGAGGTGTTAGCAAATATTTGAAAACACCCTGATTTTCTTCCCTTTTTAGAGAGAGAGGAATCGTTGCTGGAAAGGGGCAGTGCTCCTCTCTTGGATTCAGTGCTACATCCATGACTCCTGGTTTCCAGCTCTACAGGGTGAATTCGGGGAGGGGTCAATATCCTTTTATTCCGTATTTTCCCCCCAGCATTTCCTTTCCTCTCCACCTACTCCCATCCCAACCCAAGTCACCGTGCAGGGAGAGCTGTGCCAGCTCCAGAATTTCATCCCTTCTGTGCATAACTCAGGTGAAGGAATCACTTGAAATAAGGCTGGGAAAGGTGTTTGGGTTGGAACAGATCCCAAAGTCCATCCCATTCCCACTCCATCCATGGGCAGGGACACCTCTCACTGTCCCAGGCTGCTCCAAGCCCCAGTGTCCAACCTGGCCTTGGGCACTGCCAGGGATCCAGGGGCAGCCACAGCTGCTCTGGGAATTCCATCCTCTAAGATCTGTTTCTTTTTCTATGATTGGAGTTTATTTTTATCCCCCTCTCCCCCCACCAGCCTCTCCTGCCTTTTCTTTCGCTCCCTCATTTTGCTGCAGTTCTGAACAGAGAGATAATGTAATTTTTTTCCCCAAACAATTGAGTGGATTCCTGGGATTAGGCTCCAGTTCCTGATATCTGGCTGCTGTTCATGCTGGTGGTGGATGAAGTGCAATTAATACCAGCTGGTTTTCCTAAACAAGGCAAACAAAGGCAGGGAGAAGTAAAAAGACTTGAGAAAGACCAAGCGTGTGTGAAATGTTTGGAATTTTTTATTCCCCCAGTATTCCAGTGCCAAGAGCTGTATGGATCAGGGGGGCTGTAATTAGACAGAAACTCTTCCCAGCTGACACACACAAACTCTTACTCTGCTATTTTTCACACTTTTAGAAGGTTAAAAAAGCTGCATGAAGCCAATTTTATTGGTAATGATTGCTTTTTCTATATTGTAATTTTATATATATAAWAATTATTGATAATAAGATTATTATTTATATATGGAAATAGGTTTCTTTTGCCCAGGGAAATTGGGGCTGCCGCATCCCTGGAAGTGTCCAAGGCCAGGCTGGAGCACCCTGGGACAGTGGGAGGTGTCTCTGCCCATGGCAGGGGAGGAATGAGAGGGGATTTAAGGCCCTTCCAACCCAACCCATGCCAGGATTTGCTGATTCCTAATTTCAGACCCCAGCTCCATTTGCTGTGGCGTTGCTGCTCCCTTTTGGTTCTGACCCAGTGTAGTGGTTTTAAAGGCAAATTATACAATACTTTGATGTTTTCCTATACGGGCGCGCTGTGTGATGAGAGCAATCCATTTGCTCCATTGGCCTGAGGAACTGCCCACAAGTTCGGGTCAAACCACGACACCCAGCTCTTCAGGACTTTGGCCTTAGACTCAAACTTCATTTTGGGGTCAGAAGTGACTTTTGGGGCTGTGCTGAAAGGCCTGAAAATTAAATCGGCCCCAGCCAAGGACCGTGAGCAGCCATTCCCTGTTTGCTGCATGGTGCTGGGGCCTTTGCATTGGTGGCTGGTGGGGTTAACCCGGGTGGCCTCACCTGCAGCCACGGGGTCACTCTCTGGGTCCCTCTGTACCTTCTCCCCAAAGCCTCTCACGTCTTTCCCGTGGGTCTCCATTGGGATCGGAGCTTTATCCATCAGCTTTTCAATTTCCCCGATCACAGCTGCAAGTTCTGCCAAGAGCAGCTCCAAATCTTGCTCCTTGTGCTGCTGGAGACCTTGTGGGCACTCTCCAAAGGGTTTTTCCTCTCTGGCAGCACCTTCTGGCCACGTTTCCTGGGGGTCGTGCTCAGCTCCGTGCTCGGGTCAGCCCCTCCTTGTCCATCTGGTGCCCACTCCGTGTGCCCTGGAGGGGCCGTGGCCGTGGGTGCTGCTGGCACTGCCCCTCCCTGGGGCAGGATGGGCTCTGACGAGCCCAGGCAGGGGCACAGGGCCTGTTTTGGGGCTGGAGCTCGACCAGGAATCCCCTCGGTGACAGCCCCGGTGACACTGAGCTTCCCTCGGGACAGGGCCTCGGCTCTCCCGCAGGGAAAGGGGAGCCCGGGCGGGTGTGTGAGCTCAGCCCCTCCGATGTGCAGRGTTCGGGGTTTGCCCCAATTTCCAAGCTCCCTCCTTCCCCTTCCCACCAGACCGGGGTTTGTAACTTCTAACCGGGTTTATTTCAGTGCAGGTTTGGGTTTAAGGGCTTGTCAGTCAGAGACAAATAAATATTTGGTTCTCACTTAGCAACCTGAGCTAAATTCTGACAGAAGTAGGTGTTCTGTTGTCTTCTGGGTGAGAGGGAGAAGCGGCTGCAGCCGGGCTGGGGGTTTGGGTTGATCCTGCACTTCCAATGTGCCTGCTCAGCACCTGGGTGTTCCTTTCCCTTCACCTCACCAGGTAACCCGGGTTAAAATTCAGGTGATTAATGCCRTTAATGTCAGCTCCTAATGACCCCCCTGGGGCTCACTGCCGGCCCCACAGGAGGGTGTTTAAAGCAGCTCTTCATGGGCAGACCCAGAGCTTTTAATTTTGGAAGTGCTTTCTTGCTTCCTGACCCTAAATCCTGGCTCTGGACGAGGCACTGGAGGTCGGGAACAGCTGCCAGTGGGATTTACTGTGCTCTGGGTTATCCACAGCGAGCAAAACTGTGAAGGTCTGTGCAGTTACCCTTGGGTGTGTTCAGAACCAAATTAGGTGGAAACTGGAGAGCAGCAGGACAGTTTTAGTGTCCTGATCTGTCTGTACTGGGGCTGGAGCCCCAGGWGCGGCTGAGGGAGCTGGGAAAGGGGCTCAGCCTGGAGAAAAGGAGGATCCAGAGGGACCCTTTTCCCTTTCTGGAACTCCCTGACAGGAGGGGGCAGCCGRGGGGGATCGGGCTCTGCTCCTGGGGAACGGGGACAGGAGGAGAGGGAACGGCCTCCCTCAGGGGAGGCTCAGGGTGGAAGCAGTGCCAGCAATCCCTCTCCTTCCCATTCCAGCAATCCCATTCCTTCCCGTGCCTGCARTCCCTCTCCTCCCCGTGCCATGGGCTCCGCCATCCCGGGGTTGCTCCTCCTTCCCCGCTCCCACACTGGACTCTCACACACCATTTCTCGCTCTTCTCTGCAGGTGGAGGAGCCCCTGTGGATTTTTTCCAATCCCAGCTCCTTGTTCCCGATAATTGTCTGCGAGGCTGCGCTGACAGCCTGTGAATGGGTGTGATGTCCATAATCAGCCAGGAGAGCTGCTGCCCTCCCGCTGCCTCGGGCCTGGCCTTGCTCAGGCAGCCAGGAAAGATTCAGGAGCTGGAGAGGGATGGGAGGGGATGGAGTGAGGCCTGGCTCCCTCCTCCATGGGCAGCAGGAGGAAAATCCCAGTGGATCCGGGCAGCTGGTGATAAACTTCTGTTTGAAATGAAGTTTAAGTTCAAAATGAAGCGGTGCCTGGCTCTAAAGTCTGCATCTCTCTGCTCCCAAGCTCCTGTTCCTGCACATCCCCTTCCCTGTTGATTCTCAGATTCCAGAAGGGGCTGGTTGGATCTCTCAGACTGGAGACTCATCCCGGTAATTCCATGGAGCCCAGAAAACRTTGGAGCTGTCGCAGCCATTCCCAAAGGCACAGCCTTGAGCCTTTGGTGTGGTGGGAGACAAGGACACAGGGTTCTCTGGGAATGCTCCCAGTGCCCAGCATCATCCTGCCCTGGAGCTAGGAGCACCTGGCAACTGCTGGGTCCTGCCAAGCCCATCCCTGGCAGTGTCCAAGGCCGGGCTGGACAGGGCTTGGAGCACCCTGGGATAGGGGAAGGTGTCCCTGCCCATGGCAGGGGGTGGAAGTAGGTGATCCTTAAAGTCCCTCCCAACCCAACTTGCTCTGGGATTCCGTGACTGTCCCCTCCCAAACTCCGTGTGCGTCTCTGCAGCATTTTCTCTCCTGTTTCACTGGGATGTCTCCATTTCCAGCAGGTTTGTTCTCATCCCTTCCTTTCCTTCTGCCCCAGCCCATCCCCACAACCCCCGGGAGCGGTGCTGCCTCTGGACAGGATCCAGGTGCATGGAAAACTTGGTATTGAGGCAGCAACCTCTTGTCTTGGGCACAGCCCCCCATCCTCCTTTCTCCATCGTCTCCCAAACCAAGTTTGTCTCATTATCAGCACAAATCCCATTTTCCTCCACTCCTGCTCCAGACTACACCGTTTTCTTCCCTTGGAGCATCCGACTGTGGCGCTGCTGTGGTCATCCCTCCTGGAACTGTCTTGGGAGTGATGTTTCCTCCTTCCCGCACTCTTGCTCCTCTCCAACTTCCTTCCCCACTTGGATCCTTACTGCTTTCCCTTCCCTTGGACTCCTCCATTCTGTTCTCCTTGGCTTGGGAAAGCTCCAGTTGGGAAAGAGCCCAGTTTTCCATCTCTCTGCCTCCATCTTCACCTCCCAGCCCTAATGAATGAGTTTTTTCCTTCCTTCTCCTAATGCTCTTTTCTCCAGCTTGGCTGAATGGGACTCATCAGATCCAATTAGTTCTAATCCAATCTGGTGACTGGGGGGATGAAGGATAACCTCCTTTGGAGCCGGTCCCTCTTTCCAAGGTGACTTTCCAGGTCCCTCGGAGCAGCCAGCTCCAGCTGCAGTGCTCAGGGGTGCCCCAAAGCTGAATCCCTTAAAGCAGTGGAGATTTCTCCAGCACAGTTCATGAAGTCTGGAGAGCGGCTCAGCGACGTTGGGGTGGTGTCATCTACCAGCTGGCACTCACTAGACTCCTGAGATTCCTTTATTTTGTAAAAATTCCCTCTCCACATGAAGTGAAATAACTCCTTGGATGGATTCACTGCTCTAGGCCTGGTTTAAGAGGTGTGGGTTTAGACCTTTAGCAAGTGGCTCAGTCCTTGCCAATGTCAGGCATTGAAAACCATCTCTCAGGCTTCAAAGATCTTCCTTAAGGGGGGGAAAAAGGGAATTTTTAAAAAATCCCCATGATTTTAGAATTGGTGCCTTGGTGGGCATGAGGTCAGAACTGTTTGAGACAAGAAGGAGAAGAAAAGGAGTCAGAAATGTTGGTTTGTCTGACAGGATCTGATGGTTCCGGCTTCAAAGCGTGACGACGTCACAGACGTTGTCCTTCTGCTGAGGGAATGTTGTTGATGCTGAAAACAAAACTGGGAGCGAAAGAAATGGCAGGAATTCCTGGCACTTGAGGAGGGAGGGAGGGCAGGGTGCTGCCAGAGGCTCAGGAGAGCTCTGGGTGAGGTTTCTCTCACACTGACAGTGTTTGATCCCGGTTTCGTGTTGTGGGATGTTAGGAAGTGTTGGTGTCACGTGTCCCTGTGTCCACTCATGTGTCCTGTGTCTAGTCATGTATCCCTGTGTCCACTCGTGTCCCTTGTCCAGCTTCCCGTGTCTCCCTCAGCCACATCAAGGGAGTGCTGTGGAGGAGGGAACCTCAACAAACCAGGCGGTTGGAAAGAGCTGGGTTTGATCTGGCTCACAGTGTGGAATGTGCACCGTGGGTGACTCCCCATCCCTGGCAGTGCCCAAGGCCAGGCTGGACACTGGGGCTTGGAGCACCCTGGGACAGTGGAAGGTGTCCCTGCCCATGGATGGGGTAGCTCTGGATGTTCTTTAAGGTCCCTCCAACCCAAACCACTCTGGAATTCAGTGAAACACTGGAGCAGGTTGCCCAGAGAGGCTGAGCTGCAAAGGGAGCCRTAGGATAGGAGGAGCAGCCTCGGGCTGTGCCAGGGAAGGTTTAGGTTGGACACCAGGAAGAATTCCTTCCCCAAAAGGGTTGTCAGGCACAGCTGCCCAGGGCAGGGGTGGAGTCCCCATCCCTGAGGGATTTGAAGCTATGGATGTGGYCCTTGGGGACATGGGGCAGTGGTGGCCTGGGCAGTGCTGGGGATGGTTGGACTCGATCTTAGAGGGCTTTTCCAGCCTCAGTGATGCCGTGGTTGTGCCGGGTTTGGTGAGATGATCCCGCCTGACTCTGTTCCAYGTTTCCATCTCCCAGTGCTGCAGATCCCGCTCAGTGACTGGGTGTTGGTCACAATAATAAACCTGGGCTTGGTTTTTAATGATGAATTTGCCTCAACAGTGTCTTTTGGCCAGCCCCAAGTAATTAAACTCATTAACATCTCCTTGATGGCCTTTTTGCTTTGGTGGCCTGAGGTTGAGCAGTTCCTGCCCTTGCCCTGTTTACCCTCATCCCACCTCGTGGCCTGTGGGAAGGAGTTCACAGATCGGCRACAGCAATTTCCGAACTGTGGAAAACAAACCCTCATTAGCTTCCTGTATCCAGTCCTTGTGCTGGGAATTTGGGAGATGGGATTTAAATCTCCAGCAACTTTAATTTCAGATTCCCAGCAGGGAGGTTGCTGCAAGTGGGGACTGAGTTCATCACGTTGAATCTGGAAGTAAAATGCTTTTATTTCACTGCCCTCACAGCAGTGGCTCCCCCAGACTCAGCTTTTCTCTTTCAAAAGCTGCTGCTCTTCCACTTCATGGTCAAATCCCTCCATCCACTTCATGGCCAAATCCCCCATYAAACCCCCAAGCAGGGGCTGCAAACCCAACAAAATTTGTCATTGACATGGATTAACCAGATCCAGRCTAAATACCCAAATCCACAGGGCAGACCAGCAAAGCCAGGCTTAAAACTGTCTTCTCTTAAAGCCACACGTTTTAGACTGTCTTACAGTTTCTGGAAGTGTTCAGACTTTGAAAATACTGAACACTTACATTTTCCAATCCTAACAATTGGAAAATGTAAAAAAAAAAAAAATCAGTCATTTCTGAGGGGGAAGAAGATCAAGACAAGCCCTCACTGCTGTCCAGACTAAGAAGAGTCACCGTGGCTCTCTTGGGCTCAGCTCTAGATCCGCGTTTGCCGAGGATGAGAGGAGGAGTTCCTGCTGGGGTCTGGGTGAAAACCTTGGGAAAGGCTCTGGAAATGCTTCCTGGGGCTGGAGAAGGAGCCCTGTGCTTGTGCAGGGCTTACCCAGCAGCTGTGCTTCTCCACCTCTTCCTCCCAGGCTCCGGCATGCCGGGATGTGCTGGGATGTGCATGGATAATGTAGCAAAATACGTTCTCCCAGGCTTCTCTTTTCTTTTTAAACCCCCCCAAATCGCTGTTTTCTGGCAGCTTTTTGGCTTTGGCTGAATTTTATTTTTTTAATTTTGCTGCATTTTTGGCTGAAAACTTTTGGGCCACCCGTTGCTCAAGGCTTCCATTTCCAGCCGAAAATTCCTGGGTTGGGGCTGTTTGGTTTGGTTTATGCATTTGGGGGTTTTTTGGGGATAAAAAGGTGAAAACACAGTGAGGAAGAGTAATTTGAAGACGGAAGTCATTCCCCATGAATAGATTTGGTTAATTTTTCACCCCGCTTATGCCTGAAGCCAATTTTGGTGGAGATTGTCCCAACTTTCACTGTTACCAACCTGAGGCTTGGGAGGCAGCGACTCCTCTGTGCTGTTCCTGTGAACATCCACAACGACTCAGATCCATGAGAAACTATGGAGAGCTCTGCTTTAGTCAAGGGTTGGGCGAGGCAACAAAAATCAATCTGTGGTTATAATAAACTTCACAGCCCAAATGTTGGCACTGGATTGGGTTGTGTAGTGCAGACCCTTGGAGAAGGAATTCATTGTGTTGGGCYGCCACCACCACTGAAATTTGGCTTTTTCCTGGCCAGGTGAGGACTGCCAGTCCCAAGGATTTTGTGCTGGATGGGGAAAATGTTGGTGAACTGGGCCAAAATGCAGCCAAGGGCATTTCCAGGAGGACTGGATGGTGTTGCAGTGGTTTCTGGCTTGTCTTTTAGCTGGAAAGGGTTTAAACCTAACAGTTGGGTTCAACCCTTCATATAAACCCAACAGCTGAGTTCAATCCTTAATTTAAACCCAATGGTTTGGTGCAATCCAACAGCTGGATTCAACACTTTGTGTAAACCCAATAGTTGGGTTCAATCCTTAATTTAAACCCAGTGATGGGTTCAACTCTTTGTTTAAACCCTGTGATGGGTTCAACTCTTCRTTTAAACCCAACAGTTGGGTTCAACCCTTCTTTTAAACCCAAGAGTTGGGTTTAACCCTTTATTTAAATCCAGTGGTTGGGTTCAATCCAATGCTTGGGTTCAACGCTTTGGGTAAACCCAACTGTTGGGTTCGACCTTTCTGATAAACCCAAGGGTTGGTTCAATCCTTCATTTCAACCCAATGGTTGGGTTCAACCTTTCATAGAAACCCAAGGGTTGGTTCAATCCTTCATTTCTAACCCAATGGTTGGGTTCAGTCCAACAGTTGGGGTCAATCCATATAAAGCCAAGAGYTGGGTTCAACTCTTCATTTAAACCCAACAGCTGGGTTCAACCCTTCTTTTAAGCCCAAGGGTTGGGTTCAATCCTTAATTTAAACCCAATGGTTTGGTTAATCCAGTGGTTGGGTTCAACACTTCATATAAACCCACAAGTTGGGTTCAACTCTTCATTTAAGCCCAAAGGTTGGGGTCAACCCTTGTTTTAAGCTCAGCAATTTGATTTAACCCTTTGTTGACTAAAGGTTTGAGCCTAACACAGCCAAACCCTGCGGTGGGGGGGAGGTTTAGTTCTCAAACACTTCTTCCTGGGGAGAGACCCCAAACYGTGCCACCTGCCCTGCTCCTGGTCATTAACCTTCTGCTCCTCTGGTTTGTTTTTCTCCACTCCAAGGTGGGCCTTAATGTTCTGATCCAGAGAGCAAACAAGTTTACGCCGGCCACTCGGCTCCTGATCCAGAGGTTTGTGCCATTCCCTGCTGTCGGTAAGGACGAACTCCTTTTCTTTGTGTTCCAAGTGGTGGCTGCAAACCCGCGGGTGGCCAGAAGCCACTGGGATGGACACAGCTCCTGCCTTCCTGCTCGTGTCCCCTCAGTGGTGGTCCCTGAGCTGGGCAGGCAGGGGTGGGACTCTGCAAAGCAGAATTTTGGCAGAAAAATGCTGCAAAGCTGCTGGTGGAGGCGGCTCCTGAGGCTTTTAAGCTGCGCTTTCCACTCTGAAGCAGCTTCAGAAGTGATCAGCACTGACTGGTCCGTGACCATTCTGATCTGAGAGCATTTCATTCACAAGATCTGGGTTGAACTGCATCAAATCTTCAAATAAGCAGCAGCACTGTGGTTATTTTACAATAAAATGCAAAGAAATGRTTCTGCTCTGAATGCACGGGTTTCTGAGAGCCACTGACTAAAAGCAGCCCCAAGTGTGTGCAGAACTGAGGCTGCTCCTGGCTTGGTGAAGCGTTTTATTGGTGTTTTATCAGCCCAGTGTTTGAGGGAAGGGACGCCCTGCRCTCAGCCTTCGCGGGGCCCTGTGGTTACAACCTTCAGCAGATGCTGAGTTACTTTAGCCCTGGAGAAGTCACCAGTGGCTTTGGGGTAATTTTCTGTATAAGCTTGTTCGTTTACAAAGATGGTGCAAAGATTGCCCAAGCGTGGAGGAAATCACTAAAAAATGGGGTTTGCTCTCTGTTCCAGGTCCCTTTTCAGCCATTTAATGCCAAATTTTCCTTTCACCTTTTTCCTTTGCTGTGCAAGTGCCACATCCTCAGAGCTTTGCTCGAGGCTGCTGAGCCCCTTTACYTGTCTGCTGCTCTCTGTTTCTCTGGTCTTTCTGCCCCTTTTTTAACAGAGAACTGGTCATTGTGTCCCTCCAGCCCTCAATTCCCAGGCTGATGGGTTTTTTCCCCTCTTTTCTGCCAGGAAAGCAGCTGCTGTCCCTGTCTGCAGAGCCGGGGGGACGGGAATTGTGGTCTGGGGGTTGCACTTTGCTTGTACATGAGGGATCTGTGRATGTTGTTGTTTTCCTGGGACTTTCTGGGATGTATTTTAGAGGGATTCAGCTTTCCTTGGGTTTTTATAACCAGGAGAGCGCGAGGGATGAGTTCAAGCCTCGGGAGGCAGCTCCGAGGCGGGGTTTGAGTCAAAGACACGCAGGAAATCCTTGCTGCAGGGTTGATCTATTTCCACACCAAAGTGTTTGTGTTGGCATTGATTGAGGACCCATAATTAATTTGTTTAGCCTGTAATTAATTCTCCAGCTAATATTTTATTTGTCATGCTTCGTTATGAGCCGGGACGTCAGGGATCCTCCCACTAATTGCTGGTTTGTGGTTTGCAGACCTGGACAAACCCTTTAATTAAAGATGTGTCTCCCAATTCCTTTCGAGCCTCCAGCCCCCAGCAAAAAGGCAGAAATTCTCCTTTTCTACGTGAAAAGCCAGACACTGGGGTAAAGCTCTTGCTCCAAAAAACCCATGGATGTGGTGCTCAGGGATGGGGCTTAGTGGTGGATCTGGAGGTGCTGGCTGATGGTTGGACTTGATGATCTCAGAGGTCTTCTCCAGCCTTAATGATTCCATGGTTCTGTGAAATTAAAGTTTCCCTCATCCCTTCCTTGCCTCCCTTTCCACTGACCTCCAGCACTGTGCTGGTTGGAGGCAGCCGGGAAACTGGAGGGACATCCAAGCTTGAGGGTCTGATCCCGAGTTACCACAGGGAGGGGGAGACCTGGGGAAGGGCAGCTGCAAACTCCYGGCAGGGATGTTCATAAGGACTCCATGGAGCTTTGGGAAGCTGGGATGGGTGCTGGGAAAGGTCTTGGTGCCCTCAGAGATGCTCTGCAYGGGGTGTGTGGTGCCCAGGTCATGCCGAGGTTGTGTTTGCACACTCAGTGAACTCCCACCTGCAGAAGTTCTGCCTGCAGGACACATTCAGCAGGAGCGGTGCTGCGTCAGGCCGTGCCCTCACCCTCCTCCAGAGTGAACTTGTAGTAGCTGAAAATCCCAAGTTGTCCCAAAAAATCCCGCCCAGGTCCAGGGGTTGGGTCCAGGAAACCAACCCAGGTGAGCAGCCCCTGGAGGAGGCCAAGGCTCTGCAGGGCCAGAGGCTGCCCCGCTGGAGAAGGGGTTTGGGATTGGTGGTGGAGCATCCTCTGGGGGTGGAGGGGTTCTGTGGACAGAGCAGGAAAAGGGAAGGAGGGTCTTGGAGCCTGAATTTGAGCAAGGAGGAGCTGGATCCTTTCTCGGAGATGAGCAGGGGAAGGATCTCAGTGCCCAGGGAACGCAAGAATCCCAATTCACCCTTTTCTTCCCAAGAACTGGGTGTGAACGGCTGTCCCRGGGTCAGGGTGTCACTGGCGAGGGTGTGCCTTATACTGGAGGTGTTCATGGCTAAAAAAACACTCACAAAATCCCAAAAATTGCACCCCAAACCTGATCTGAAGGAGATTAAAGCTGATAGAAAGATCCTCATTGGAGAGAAGGGAGAGGAAGGAAGGATTTCTTCTCCTTGGGCATTTTTGTATGTGTGGGGTTAAAATTGTTGTGTTTAGGTGATGCCCAAGGACAGATTTAGAGCGTGGAGAGCACCCCGGGATAGAAAAAATATCTACAAACCCCCAGGASTGGGGTGGTGCCTTGGTTTGGAGCCTGAACCCGGGTTCCAGCATGCCTCAGAGTGTTTTCACAGCCGCAGTTTCCAGGCCATATTATCAAAATTTCTTCGCCAATCCTGCAGATCACTTTGTCTGCACATATATTTATTTATTTCTCACCCCTCCCCGTGCGTTTGAGACGTCCATAAAATCCAAGTTTAGCCATAATTAGCAGCACTTTCTGCTTCCTCAGAAAGCAGAAGGGGAGCGGTTACGTGAGTCGCTCGTCTCAGACGAACGGGCTGGGAGCAGCTTTTGTGTTTGGGACCAGGTCAGGGAATCCAGAGCCTTGGAAAAGCAGCTTGGGAGCGCCAGGTCTGGACACCCCATCCTGAGTCTGTCAGGAACTCTGTGCCAGGGCATCCTTGGCCAAAGCAGCTCTGCTGGGGGGGTTTATCTGCTCAGTTGTGATTGACAAYGAGAAGGATGGGGCATGAGAGTGTTAAAAACGAAAAAAAAACAAGGGCTAAAGTTTCTTTAAATGAAAGGCCTGTTTTGTTTTTGATCTGGGATTCAGGAGCTGAAGGGTTGGGAACACAGATATTTTGATAGATAGGAAGAGTGGTCTGGTAGTTGGAATATTAAAGAGAGAGACAGAGTGTGCGTGTGTGTGTGTTCCTCTCCCTCTCGAGTGGAAGGAGCATTTGTCACCACAAATCATCCTTGATTGCACAGAGCTGCCTTCGGAGAGGGCTCACCCACCCACCACCCTCAAAAAATTAGACATTTGTTATATGACATGAATTGAGATTAATTAGCGAATATTAACCCATCAAGCCGTGCAGAAACACATTTTTGGAAGGCACTTGGTGCTTGCAGCAACAGTGGGTTTGTCTCAGTTCTGGGTGGAAAGTTTGCAGGGAAATGTGGTGTGGGGGGTGCTGGAAAATGCCACTTGGTGAGCCCAAAAGTTCTGTGGGAATTAGCAGCTTTTCTTTGGGAGAAATTGGGAAGTGCCGGAGCCCCGGCRAGGGGCTGCACGCGCGAGGGGGGTGCTCAACCCCAGCTCCTGATCAGGTTTGAGAAACAGAATCTGGGGTCATCTYGAGGCCTCAAAAGTCACAGGCTGGGCAAGGAGTGGGGGTCAGAAAGGTCCTGGTGCACGGAGCCATTTTTCCCCTAAAATGTGTGAAATCGTGGAATGGTTTGGGCTGGAAGGGACCCTAAAGACCATCTAGTTCCAGCCGTGGGCAGGGACACCTTGCACTGGACCTTCCAGCAGTCCTATTTGCCCTTATTTTCCCAGAGGAAAAAGAAAAAACTGGTTATTATTCTCCTTGAGAATCCCATCTCTGTTTTTTGGGATCAGAGCAAGTTACYGAAGCTGCTCGGCAGACTGAGGGAAGGAAATCTGGAGGGCTGTCAGGGCACACAGAAGCTGCCAGTGGGGACTGACCGAGGCTGATCCTCCTGCCTTTCCCCTCCTCAGCCAGTGCCAACATCTGCAAYGTTGTCCTGATGAGGCACACGGAGCTGGAAGAAGGAATCGATGTGCTGGACAGCAATGGGAACATCGTCGGCTCGTCCAGAGTTGCTGCCAAACACGTGAGTACCTGAGGTGTTGGGTGAGCCGGGCACGGCTGATTCCAGGCTCAGCACACCCCACAGCCACTGGAATCCGTGGCTTAAGGAGCTGGGAATGGAGGAGATCAGCATTCCGGAGGATTCGTGTCGTGYGGGGAAATTTGGGGACTGGCCTTGAAGATTTCAAGGGGTGCAGGTTGACATTGGGGAGATCCTGTGCCTGATGCTGCCGCAGGAGTTCCTTGTGGAGTACCCAGCAGAGATCCCTCACACCTTTTCCCAGATGAGGAGGGCTCAGGCTCTGAGCTGAGCCGTTTTCACCCCTTCCCCTGCCAAACCTGCATTAAAGCTGCCACCYGAAGCTGGGTGAGGGCAGCCGGGTGTTTTTACCCTTGCTGACACCTGGTTTGCTTTCCCCGTGACCCACTCCGTGCCATCTGCCTGGAACTGCTCCCTCTCCATCCCTCCGAGCTGTGCTGCCTCCYGAGCATCCTCCTGAGCTGTTGTTTCCAAGTGGGCTCTCAGTGAGATGTGAAGCTGTACCCAGCACACGCCCAGGCACAGGAGTTAATAATATAATGCTGGCATTTCCCTCCCTCCTTCTGTCCAAGGCTCCTGAGGCACTCCAGAGACAGCAATTAATGTTCGGCTCTGCAGTCCTCGGCAGGAGCTGGGGGATCTCTAATGCCTCTCCATATTGTTGTTTAACAGGGGGATTCAAACAATCTGGTGAAGGGCTCCGAGACACTTCTTGGAGCCAGTTTTCCTCACTTCCATTAGCTGGCTCCAGGACCCGCTTTCCCCTCTCCATCCCGATGGTTGGAAGAGAAAATAAAGATAAAAAGTGAAGGTGCTGTGAGAGCGATGCAGGTGGAGCTGAAACAGAAAATTTGGGAGTTCTGGGAACTTCTGCTCAGCTGCCACYCAATCCCAGTGCTTCTTCCTGGACGGGTTAATCCTGGGTTTTGTCATGTAAATTGTGGCAGATCCTCAGTGTGACACCTCTGTCCCTCCCTGGGAGTTTGTTGTGATGGGGACATAAAATCCCTGTGACATAAAATCCTGGAATGGTTTGGGTGGGAAGGGACCTCAAATCCCATCCARTGCCACCCCTGCCAWGGGCAGGGACACCTCCCACCGTCCCAGGCTGCTCCAAGCCCCAATGTCCAGCCTGGCCTTGGGCACTGCCAGGGATCCAGGGGCAGCCACAGCTGCTCTGGGAATTCCAGCCCAGCCCCTCCCCACCCTCCCACACAGCAATTCCTTCCCAAGACCCCACCCCAAGCTCCCCTTTCCCACTGGGAAGCCATTCCCTGTGTCCTGTCCCTCCAGCCCTTGTCCCCAGTCCCTCTCCAGCTCTCCTGGAGCCCCTTCAGGCCCTGGAAGATCTCTGGGCCTCAGTAAATCCAGATCCCGCTGCTCTGTTTGCTCCTTCTGGTGAGTCTGGCCAGGAAGGAGGGATCAGTGGAGGGACAGCTGCAGCTCCGTGGTTGGAGTTTTCCCGGGAGAGGAGAGCCCCGTGTGTCACAGTGCCCTGCAAGGAACCAGCAGGGGCTAAAAGCAGCCCCTGGAGCAGCAGTGAGGGGCTGCACTGCCCCAGCACGGGGCTGAAATCAACACTCAGCTCAGGGAGGAAGGGTCGAAGCTGCTGCTCAGCCCATGGTGGGACATTTCCCCTATGACATTTAATCTCCAGCATTTCCCCTACAACATTTCACCTCCARCATTTCATCTCCAGCATTTCCCCTACAACATCTCTCCTACAACATTTCCCCTACAACATCTCCCGTACAACATTTCATCTCCAACATTTCCCCTACAACATCTCCCCTACATTTCACCTCCAACGTTTCCCCTACAACATCTCCCCTACAACATTTCACCTCCAACATTTCCCCTACAACATATTCCCTACATCTCCCCTCCAACATTTCCCCTCCATTTCCCCTACGACATTTCACCCCCAACATTTCCTCTATGACATTTCCCTTACATTTTCCTTACAGCATCTCCCCTACAACATTTCCCCTACAACATCTCTCCTACAACATCTTCTCTCCAACACTTCCCTCCGACACTTCCCCTACAACATTTCCCTTACGACATTTCACCTCCAACATCTTCCCTCCAACATTTCCCCTACAACATTTCCCCTCTTTCCCCTATGACATTTCACCCCCAACGTTTCCCCTACAACGTCTTCCCTACACATTTGCCCTCCAACACCTCCCCTCCAACATTTCCCCTACGACATCTCCAGGCAGCTGTCCCACCTCCCTTTGTCCCTGCAGGCAGCCCTGGCAGGTGTGTGTGGGCATGTGCTGGGCTGTTTGGACACTTTTGGTCACATCAGGTGGAATCAGGGAAGCTCTTGGGTGTCTCTGTTTGTTCTGCCGGGTTTGTGACCCGGAATGCTGTGACCAGACAGCTCCTGGCAAAGCTGGAAGTGCCTGCGGATCCCTTCATTCCCATAAATAACCCAGCAGAGCCGCTCCTGAGCCCGGCAGGTCCGCCCTGGGTTTGTTTGGGATGTCTGGATGTGTTTGTTTGTGTTTGCTCCGCAGGCCCTGCTGGAAACAGCCCTGACCAGGGTGGTCCTGCCCATGCCTATACTGGTTCTACCTCCGATCATCATGTCCGTGCTGGAGAAGTGAGTCTGCCGGAGGGGAAGGGGGATTCCCGAGGGAAAGGTCCTCAGTGGGTGTCGGGCATTGATAATTTATGGAATCATGGAATGGTTCAGGTTGGACAGATCCTCCAAGGTCATTGGGTCCAACCACCCCCAGCACCKCCACCGCTGCCCCGTGTCCCCAAGGGCCACGTCCACAGGGCTTTAAATCCCTGCAGGGATGGGGACTCCACCCCTGGGCAGCTCCTTTCAATGCTTAACAACCCTTTCCGTGAAGGAATTTTCCCCAAATCCGACCTAAACCCTCCCTGCCCCYTCCTGTCAGGGAGKTGTGCAGAGCCACAAGGYTCCCCCTCAAATTTCATCCACCAAATTAATTTTTTTGCTTATTGAATTGCCACATTCCGTCGTTTTGGACCAATGTCCAGCTGGTTGAAGTTTTATATTGACGTGGTTATTTTAACTCGTGCCTGACACCCGAGCAGGTTGAGTAACCCATTGTGCAAGGTCAGTGTGAGACAGAACCCTCTGGAATCTGTGCAAAACTGYCCGTGACTTTCAGTTCTGCACTTAGCAAACATCAGAGGTTAAAAGGTCTCGGCTGGTGTTCAGCCAGAGATGCTCATGGAATCATGGAATTATTTGGGTAGGAAGAGACCTTAAAGTCTGTAATTCCAATGAGGAGCAGATTCCACCCCCCTAATTTTGTGCAAAACGTTTGAGTTTTAGCTCATTCTCCTCCTGGACAAAATCTCTGCAGCCACTCMCCTGCTCCGAGTCCCTTTGTCACCCACATGGTCCCCAAGCTGTGATTTACCCATGGGATCTGCTGGGAATGTGCTTGGGAGTGACCGTGCCTTCCTCTGGAGCTGCTGACTCTGGAGTAACTTATTCTGGAGTAATTTACTCGGGGCTTACTCCAGGTTATGAGTAGGAACTGAGGCTTTGCACCGAGGTGGGTTTGTGTGTTCCCACTGCTTTAACTGGTTCCCATTTCACCATCCCAAAGCAGATCAACACCTGGGACAAATTATTTCATTGCTTCAGAGGACCTTTGCTGGGTATCCACAGATCAAATTCTTCACGTGCAAAAAATTGGGAGGAATTTGTAAAAAACTCCTCTCTAAGTTATTAATTTATTATTTTAAATGTTTGTCTCCAGCAGGACACGCTGAGGGCCCGTCCTGGGGCATCCCCAAGCTGGAATAAACCTGACAGTAAAATCAGATTGGCACCTAGGGGCAAAGTAGRACCCATGGTGAAATTTGCTCCATCTTTTGGAGCAAAATAACACCAATAAATCATTTCTGTGTCCTCAGGGGTGTCATAAATCCTTGGGCTGATGTGAGTTTTGCTAAATGCATCTGTGCTCAGTGCAGGCCTTACTAAAACCGATTTTACCTGTGGATTTACAGGAGATTGCCCTCAAAAAAAATCATCATTTTAACTAATTGAAAGATTTCATTCACGATTGGGAGAGAAAATTTTCCTTCTCACTGCCACAAAACTCCGTGGGTATAAAAATATCCGGGCCCTGCTTTTGCCTGCCTGAATTCTCCCCGGAGCTTTGTGCCTGCTTCCTTTTCCATCAAATATCCTTGGATTCCTGGGAGGCTGGGAGTGAGAAACAGCAGGGATGGGGAGTGAGATGTGGCTTGGCCACGCTGCCGGAGGTGGTGGCACCTCTGGAGCACCCCTGGGACACGGGGAGTGTCCCTGTCCGTGCCCAAGGGATCTGAAGTCAACCCACAGATCTTAGAACTGGTTCCCAAAGGCCTCAGGCAGAGGTGAAAGCTCRTTTTGGGGAAAAAAAAAAACCTCTGGAGCATTTGGGGAAAAGTGTAACTTGTTTAATTTAGTAGGATTTGAGTTGGAGGAGGGAATTTTTAATGGGGCTGAGATCCAGGCAGGCATTATCCATTTATCTGTGGAGTTCCCTACAGGGACTATAAATGGGAAGGATGAATGTGTCACTCATTATTTGGAGGCTGGAGAGCTGGGAATCAGGAGTCACAGCCTGGATCCTCCGATAGATTTACGTTTGGGATATGGGAAGGAGGGAATGATTCTTCCAATGGATTTACATTTGGGAATGTGGGGAAAGAGGGCAGCGATTCCTCCAGTGGATTTGCATTTGGGATTTTGAGGAAGGAGGGGATGATTCCTCCAAGTCATTTGAATTTGGGATTATGGGAAGGAGGGGATGATTCTTCCAATGGATTTTCATCTGGGATTGTGGGAAGGAGGGGATGATTCCTCCAGTGGATTTGCATTTGGGATGTGGGAAGGAGGAGACAATTCCCGATGTGATCCTGGGTGCAGGTGGGTGATGGAGCTCAGCTGGGTGGGACTCCCACCCCTCCAGGACCCAGCCCCTGCTCCCAGCAGCGGTTTCAGATCCCAGGAATTCTCCCTGCCTCGTTTGCTCCCAAAGTTTATTTTAAGTGGCCAGTTCCCGGTCGCGTCTCTCCGCTCGGATCCAGGTCTTTCCTCTCTCCCAGCCATCTCTCCATCTGCATGTTTTAACTCCCCCAGCTGCCTTTCCCGTCTCTTGTGCCATTTTTTTCAGCTCTCTTGGCTCCTCTCGTCTCTCTGCCTGCTGTGTATTTTAACTCCCGGGGCCGCCTTCCCTGCTCTCCAAGTAATTCCATGTTCCCTCCCACTGCCGCGCTCCCATTCTTTCCCCATGTTTCATGCATTTCCTGCTGCTTGGACGCTCTGTTGGAGCAGGGAACATATAGAATCAATGTTTATTTTCAGCCTGCATATGCCATGCAGGGAACACGGTGTCAGTTATTTTGTGCAGATGTATTCTCATTGAAGTTTTATAAATAATATCTGTGCTGGCAACTTTAACGCGGAAAAATATTGGTTTGGCCATGTCTGTGGGACAAGGGCGGCTGTTCCGTGGCACGGAGCTGACAGTGGGAGTTCTTCGGTGCCCCTGTGTCATGCAGGTGTGGGGACAGCTGCCTCCACTGCAGGAAGCTGGGCTCTTCATCCCCCTTTCCCTTTATTCAGATGCTCCTTTGTTTGGTTATTACAGTGGAATTTGGAAAGTGGAGCTGTTTGCTCCCAGCCACCATCCAAGGCCCCTGCTCCTTGCAGAGCTGCAGCCCGTCCTGCAGCTGGTTTGTGTGGGATGCTCCAGGTCTGAGCTCTGTGGTGGGACAGCCCAAATTTTTGGCTCCTGTGGCCTGGCCAAGAGTTGGAGAAGCTCAGTCCATCATCAGCGTCTGCTGGGGACGCTTTGGGGGATCTCTGAGTGGAGACTGAAGAACCTGAGCTCTTCCTACATCCTTATCTTAGACCTGCTCTGTGCCCCTCAGAGAAGACCTTTCAGAGGGTCTGAAGCACAGAGCAGGGCTGAGAAGGTTCCGGGAGCTTGGGAATGTCAGGATACACTGGAGAAGGGCTTGGAGCTGGCTGGGCAGTGTTTGTGAAGAGACAAAGCTGGAAATGCTGGCAATGGGCAGGAGCTGAGGGAGGAACGGGAGCAGAACAGTTGTGTCCACGGGAGAGGAGCATTTCTGCTCTTCTTCATCTCCARTCTTCCTCAAGCAGCAGTTCCTAGGCCTGTTTTCCTGTAAATCCCATAAAATCACGGTGCTCCCAGGCTGGATCAACACTGCTGAGTYGCTCTGACTGAGCTAAATCAGTGGCACCAGGAAAAATGGATTTTCCTGGGGGCTGCCCAGTGCTCAGCCCGTGGTTTGTGGTGCTGGAAGGGCATTTTCTTCAGCCTGAACTGTGTTTGTCACTGCAGAACTGTGGCTGGGGCGGGAGGCCCTCCTGGCCCTGCTGTCCATGGACTTCTCCTGGGAATATTCCCRTGTCACTGAGCGCAGGATGTTCCCACAGGTGCTTTTCCTCCAAAGTCCCCATCCGGCTGAGCCCTCGGTGAAGTTTGTTTGGGCTCAGCAGCTGCCAGCAGTGACACCTTCAACTGCTGGGGCTGTTCCCGGAGTAAACACRGAAACTGCTCCTTTAATGGTGTCAATCAAGCACTAAAATCCCCCAACCTCCCTCGTTTTGCATCTGCTGCGTCCTCTGGAGGGGCACAGGGCTGGAGCTCCGGCCTGGGGACAGTGGTGGCCTGGCTGGGTGGGACAGCAGAGCTGCTGGTCGCTGGTAGAGCTCAGGTTTCCCAAAACGACCCAAAATGAGTGAGAAAAGCTTGGGAACTGAGCAGAGAGACCTGGCAGGCTATGGGAGGGTCTCAGCAGAGTGGGGATCTGGGCATCCCAAACTTCCTTGGCACATCAGAGGGGTGTTCCGAAGAGTTTGGGGTAGCTCGGGATAGCTCGGGATCCCCCGAGCTGCAGCCCCGGCGCTCCCCGTGCCCCGCGGCGGCGCCGGCGTCTCGCGGTGTCTGCGCTGCCTCTGAACCTGTTTATAGCAAACACCACAGAAACCCCACAGAATCTGTCAGCTGGGAGACTCGGGTTCACTCCTGTCATGTTTAGTTTAGCATCTGACACCTCCTCCCCGACAAATACAGCCCTGGTTCACTGCACCCGATAACTCCTTCGGAGTGCAGCGCCTGACTTCCATATGGAATAAATTACAGCACCTCCTGAAAAACGCCAGAGGCAGCTGCCAAATTATGCAAAATTTAAACCACTAATGAACAATGTGATGAAAGTTGAATGAAGGTGTATTTACAAGAGCTACAACACTCCGTCTCCGCGCAGCAGATGTACTGTCTGTGTGTGTTTGTACCTACGGACACCGGGAGACGGGAGCCGAGGGCTGGGCTGCCTGAGGTGCATCCCTCAGCGCTCAGCCTGAACGCTCCCAGCGTCTTCCTGCCTCTTTCAGCGTCCTCCCAGCAAAATTTGTAAAGGGAAATTGCAGTGGGAAGAGGCATCAGGGGGTTTGAAGGGGTGAAGGAACAAAGCTTGAAGAAAAAGAGAAAGAGGAGGAGGGAAGTGTTGCAAAATTTCCTTTTCTTTGGCATCCAAAGGTCAGGGGACAAACGTGGATCAGTTATGCCGATGAGACAGACCAAAACTGTTGGCTTTTAAAATCGGGGACCACAAAATATTCATATTAAAGGGGGCTTACAAAAGGCTGGAGAGGGACTTTTCCCAAGAGCAGGGAGTGAAAGGACAAGGGGAGATGGTCCTGAGCTGAGGGAGGGGAGGTTTATATCAGAGCTTGGGAAGGAATTCCTGGCTGTGAGGGTGGGCAGGCCCTGGCACAGGGTGCCCAGAGCAGCTGTGGCTGCCCCTGGACCCCTGGGAGTGTCCAAGGCCAGGCTGGACAGGGCTGGGAGCACCCTGGGACAGTGGGAGGTGTCCCTGATGGGCTTTAAGGTCCCTTCCAACCCCAACCATTCCATGATTCCAGGATTCTCTCATCCTCCTGCAGCTTTCCGGTGTGAGACCTCTTGGTGCAAACTTTCCAGTTCCTTGCTGGCTTATCCAATCCAGGGTTTAATCCCCATGCTGCTCCTGTCCTGTGTGTGGGGTGAAGTCTCTAAAGGTCCTRTTCTCCTGTGAAATAGCACCAATACTTCTGCGGAGTTGTGGTGGGGTGGGGTTTGCTCTTGTGGGCAAATCAGGCTCCTTCACCTGCTTCTGGAACATCTCTGGAGATGTTCAGTAATCCAATTTTTAATATCTCTTTTTTGAGGATCTTTTGAGGTACTCAAAATCCACCTGGACACAGCCCTGAGTTCTGTGCTCCAGGGAGCCCTGCCTGAGCAGGAGGCTGGGCTGGGTGACCTCCCTCCCAGCCTTACTCATCCTGGGATTTGTTAGGCTCCAGAAGCTGCCCGAGCTGGGCTGTCAGGGGGCTCTGAAGGTCCAGACCTGCCCGTTCCCTGCCCCGCCCCTTTGGCAGAGCACACAGGGCAGTGTTGTGAATGAAATCCCTCTTCACCACATGGATATTAATTCTATTTATTTTCAATCTGCGCTGATCCTCCGCAGTGAAACTCTTTGGAAGCTCCTCATCATTCCCTTCCGACGGGGGGTTAATGGGTGAAAAGAGGGATTTGCTTTGCAGCTGACAGCTCACGAAATGCAATATTTAACTTCCCGTCCTTTCGAGCTCTGTGTCGGGAGCAGGGATCCCAGGGACAGAAGAAAACTGGACCTCTTGACTAATTATGAGTCATTTATTCTGAACCGCACAAATTCTCCAATCTGAATCCCAATTAAGACATTACACTACATGTGTTAATTAGTCTGCTCTCCTTTTTAAATCAAGCCATAACTCTTCCTAATTAGGAGGTCGGCCCTTGTAATTTGAACTGGCCTGAGTTGGAAGCACCCCTGGAAGTCACACCTGGGGGCTGGACCTGGGATCATTTTAAATTGGTTGAGGTTTTCCTTGGGTGATTATCGGGTCCCCAGCAGGGCAGTAATTACAGAGGGTGCAGCTCCAAATTAAGATATCGGGGTGGTGTCAGCAGCGATGCCTTGGCTCTAAACTGAACCCCGGGGAGGCCTGGAGGATGCTGCTCCTGGCATTGCCCCAGCGAAGGCTCTCACAGAGCACAGCAGCTTCAGCAGGACAACAACCAGGTCCAGGAGCTGCCCCTGTGCATCCCAGGGATAATCCCAGCTTTTCCAGGGCAGTCCTGGAACAGGGCAGGTGTTGAAGGGTGTGGAGCAGGTAACCTCTCCTGCTTGGGCAGGTACCCTGCTCTCCCGCTTGGACAGGTACTCTGCTCTCCTGCTTGGACAGGTACTCTGCTCTCCTGCTTGGACAAAGCCTTGCAGGCTTCTCTGAGAGAATCTGAGATTCAGTCGTGCTCAGTGCAGCACAAAGCAGCTCAATATTGGAGAACAGAAGCTTGACTTTCACAGCACAAATTGATAGGATCAACTCCGTCTCGAGAGCTTATTAGCGAGGAGCTGCGCTGTTGGAGGAGTTAAACTCCGGAGTGTTTGCCCTCCCCACTTCGCCCAAGCTCCCGAGAGGAAGGCAGTGCTCAGCAGGGCGAGGAGGCTGAGTGTGCCCAGGCAGGAGCAGGGGATGAATTCCCACTCATCRGCTCCCCCAGGCACGTTTGGAGCCAGCACCGGACGTGGAGCAAGGGGCTGGGGTGGCCTGGGGTCTGACCTGGCTGCAAACCCGGGGTGGCCGTGCCAAGGCAGGGCGGGGACAGGCCCTGGGCTGGGAAGGGCTGACTGACACCTGGGAATGGTGCACCATGGATTGGGAATGGTTTCATCCCAGTGATGTCACCACAGGGATGGTCAGGGCTTGGTGTCATCTCCGGTACCTTCCCTCACCGAAGGAGCGCTCCTGTGACTGCCCCAGAGGGAAGGTGTTCACCAGGAGATCATGGAATCACGGAATATCCTGAGCTGGACCCACAGGGATCATCCAGTCCAACCCTGGCCCTGCACAGACACCCCAACAACCCCACCCTGGGCATCCCTGGCAGCGCTGTCCAAACGCTCCTGGAGCTCTGGCAGCCTCGGGGCCGTGCCCATTCCCTGGGGAGCCTGGGCAGTGCCCAGCACCCTCGGGGGGAAGAACCTTTCCCTGCTCTCCAGCCTGAGCCTGCCCTGGGCCAGCTCCAGCCGCTCCTCGGGTCCTAAATAACCCAGCAGCAAATCCACTCCCTCTCCACATTGCTCATACACACTGAACACCCCAGCAAAAACTCTCTGTCACGTTGTTGGTTTATGTTCCCATTTTTTTCCCTTGAAGGATAGGGATCCTTTTTGTAAATGGCTCCAGAATAAATCCCTCAGGAATTATATTTTCCCCTTTAACACTGGTAAACTGCCTGAGGCCCTGTCTCCTGGAATATRTTTAATATACCAGCTTCTACCAGCCAAACGTTATCCCAGTTTTCCGGTGTTAATTCCATCAGAAGGGTCCCTTTTGGGTCATTATRAGACCCTGACCTTGCAGGTATCTTCAGGTGTTTGCTGTTAACAAGTCTTTAACCCATAAACATCCCCTGGGAACAGCAAATGTTAAAATAACCCCGTCACCCGCTGCAGACGTTGGATTTTTAACAAATGAAGGGATTGTCAAGTTTACAGCTTTATTACCCCACTGATGAAGCCGTGAGTGCCTTTTCCAGTGCCTTTTCCAAAGCTCCCAGAGCTCCCAGTGTCTCTCAAGGCCCCGATTTCCTTCTGCCCCCTGGGCATCAGCCCCACCTTGCTGCAGGTGACACCTGTGGCCGGGTCACCTCGTCTGCCTCCCCCCAGGGTGGGATGGCTGGGACTGGGGGCTGTCTGTGGRTGCAGCTGGTGGTGACCTGCTAAGAAAGAGGTGCCCGCCCCTGGCAGTGCCCAAGGCCAGGCTGGACRGGGCTTGGAGCACCCTGGGGTGGTGGGAGCTGTCCCTGCAATGGCAGGGGGTGGGATCGGATCATCTTTAAGGCTCTTTCCACCCCGACCCATTCCATGATTCTCTGAAGGGCCCGACACCAGTGCCCATCTGATGATGTCCTGCACTCCCCTGTCCRTGGAATTCTCTAACCAAGCCTCTCCCTTGCAGAACTTCGCTCCTGAGGTCCCGTCCCCGGATGATTCTCCCGGTCCAAAGCCTCGTGTGCCTCGCTGCCTTTGGCCTGGCCCTGCCCCTGGCCATCAGCCTCTTCCCGCAGATGTCCGAGGTCAGTGCGTGTCCGGTCGCTGCCGGGGGTCTCACAGCGGGTACAAACCACGGCCTCTTTGCCCTCCTGGGTATCAGTCCCGTTCCTGTGGGTCCTCCTCCATTCCTGGAGGGAGCTGGTTTCGGTATTCCTCACGTGAACAGCGCAGCTTCACCAGGCAGGTGGAGGCCCCTCTCCCTCACAGTGGGAGTTAAAATATTGAATCCAAGCTCTGTCTGTGCAGCCAAGAGCCTGAGGCATCCATTTGAGGTAGATGTTCTTCCCCAGAGCTTCTCTGAGGGCTTTTCCTTTTTCATCTCCTGGRAAGGCCCAGCCTGGGGGTGAGCAAAGGAAAACCAGCCAGGGAGACGGGGGATGACCAATGCAATCACTGGGACCAATTCAGCTGAACAGATTGCTCGGGTGGAGTTATTTGTAAGTCATTCATTTTGGTGACTSGAGCTTTTCCCGGCTGTGAAAATGTGCATTTCCAGGGAAGGTCTSTATTCCTAAGGSATAAACCTCTGTCAAACGAGGACTCTGCTGTGGTTCTTCTCGTGTCAGCTGGAAGGGCTGGTCAAGAGTTTGTATCCCTGTCTGCAGGTTAATTCTTATTTCTTCGGTCTGGATGGGTTCATCCATGACTTCCAGCCAGGGAATCTTGCTGTACACCCGTGTGCTGACTGACAAACACGTTGGGAATTCTCTGTTGTCCTTCTTGCTGTCTCCACGCTGAGAGAAAACCGTCCCTTCTCTCTAAGAACCCGAATTTATCTCAATCTTGGAGTCTCTTGCTAAAAGACGTGTTTGCTGAAGCTTTAATGATTCATATGGCTCTTCCTTAAACTTTTTCTAATTAGTCAACATCGTTTTTGGAGCCCTTCCATCAGGAGCAGACACAGCGTTGCAGTCAGAAGCTGCACAAGCCTCAGTTGCAGGAGCAATGCGATTCCCCTGCCGCTCCCGGGCTCCGTGCATCCCCGGTGGTCCTTCTGGCAGGAGCTCAGCCTCGGCTCCCTGGCCATCGGCTCTGTGCTCTGATCCCAAGTTCTGCTCCGAGGCTCCACTTGGGAAAGGCTGAGGAGCTTTGCCAGGTCTCGCACCTGCTCGAGGTAGAGCCTGGAGCACGTCCAACCTTCCCGTGGGGAGGAGGCTCAGGCACGGAGCATCCCTTCTGCTCCTCTTCCGGAGAGTCAGAGAGGTTTTAGGGCTGGAAAATCCCTCTGAGCCCATCCAGTCCCACTGCTCCCCCAGCACGGCCAGGGCCACCACTGCCCCATGTCCCCAGGTGCCACATCCACGGGGCTTTGAAATCCCTCCGGGCACGGGGACTCCACTCCTGTTCTAGTGCCTGACCACCCTTTCTGTGAAGAATTCCTTTCTGATATCCAATCTAAACCTTCCCTGGTGCAATTTTCCTGGAAATTTCCAATTCCCTCCCTGTTTCCAGGAAAGGCAGCTGCACCACCAGGAGGTGGCCGTGGCCTCTCCTGAGAGGTCTCCTTTCAGGATAATCAGGGAAGCAAGACCACAGCAGGGACCACCAACCTCATTTATTCCAAAGGTGACAAGGCCACTGTTCCCCCAAAATCCTGGAATTYTGGAATGGTTTGGGTTGGAAGGGACCTTAAAGACCCTCTTGTTCCATGCCATGACCAGGGACACCTCCCACCAGAATTGTGGCTTTCTGGGTGACAGATAATTTCTCCCGTGCAGTATCTGATATTCCAGCAGGGAAAACCACGTTGATTTTAGCAGCTGAATGAATTCTAACCCACAAGGGAGAATTCAGGACTGGTTTGCCTCAAAGGATATCGGGATTGCAGGCACCAGGCAATCCTGGAACGACGGCGTCGATGGGAGTGACCTTCTGAAGGCAGCTGAGATGTTCTCAGCAGTGTAAACATGAATCAGCGCTGATTAGGGATCAGACAGGATGATGAGCGCTGCCCACGCGCCGTGTCAGGGGAAAGAAACCGTCCTGGAGCCTGCTGGAGCTCTGCCTGCTGGGATCCCAGCTCTGCCCCACCGCACTGAGACCCCCCCCGCACAGCTGGAGCYRCATCTGCTCACACCACGGGACCAGGTGCTCCACAGGCAGCAGGGGCTGGTCAGTCTTGGAATCCCRGACTGGTTTGGGTTGGGAGGGACCTTAAATCCCATCCAGTGCCACCCCTGCCGTGGGCAGGGACACCTCCCACTGTCCCAGGTGGATCCAAGCCCCAATGTCCARCCTGGCCTTGGACACTSCCAGRGATCCAGGGGCAGCCACAGCTGCTCTGGGAATTCCAGCCCAGCCCCTCCCCACCCTCCCACACAGCAATTCCTTCCCAAGAYCCCACCCCAAGCTCCCCTTTCCCACTGGGAAGCCATTCCCTGTGTCCTGTCCCTCCAGSCCTTGTCCCCAGTCCCTCTCCAGCTCTCCTGGAGCCCCTTTAGGCCCTGCAAGGGGCTCGGAGCTTTCCCTGGAGCCTTCCCTTCTCCAGGTRGACACAAGCTGTTCCCCWTTCTGTGAACTGGTGTGAGTGTTTATAAASGACATTCCCCCCATTCTCCAAAATCCCTTTGGAGGTTTCTGTGGGGATGCTCAAGTGAGCAAAGCGAGGGGTTTACCTGGAACAATCTCTCTGGATCCATTTCTTCACAGCCTGGGATGGGAAATCCAAGTCTCCTTGCAGGGAGTGTCTCCCAAAACCTGTGAGTTCCTGGGCACTCCTCACCAGACCATGAACTTCAGTGGTTGGGCTTGATGGCCTTGGAGGTGCTTTCCAACCTGAATGATTCCATGGTTCTGCCTGGGCAGATAAGGAATTTAGAGGTGTTTAAACATCATCTCTGTGCAGGTGGAAATGCCTTTGCTTTTCCCATGGCCTCAGTCATGGACGCACCAGGACAGGACCACGCTGTTGTGCCGAGCTCTGCAGGGAGCAGAACAACGAGGTGTAAGCGACGTGTTCCATTCCAAAAACATGGCTGTGGTCTGAGCAGCAACCCCTGCAGGAACCATGAATGAGCCAAATTCTGCCCTTAATCACACATCCACAACCTTCTGTAAGTCAGGGAGCAAACAGAGAGGCTGAGGCCTCRTTGAGCAGTTGTTTTGGGCCAGCGTGGCCACCTTTGATCCTCTCTCCTAAAGGGGCTCAAACTCTCAGTTGGTTTTCCAGCGGAACTGAAGCCTTGCAATAGGTTTAATAAACTTCCTGGGTAAATGCAGCCACCTTGTCCCATCAGCTGTAGCTGCTCTGGAGTTACTCCTGCRTTACAACAGCTCCGGTGAAATCAGAGCTCAGCCCTGGCTGCAAACAGGCACCAATGTCAGGGAAAAGGAGCTCTGGAGGTGAACAACCTCCRCGTGCCGGGGAGCTTAATGCACCCTGAGCCTCTCTTGGGTCCATATCCAGCCTAGCAAAGTCCTGGCTTTTGTAGGGATGAAATTCCACTTGGATTTCTGCAACGGTGCTCCGGAATCGCAGCTTGTTTCTAGATATTATGGCTTGAAAGATAACGTTACAAAAATAAACCCCTCGTATCGGCCATGAAACCATGGATCCTTGGGAATACTCACGCTGGAGCTGCTGAGAAAYGTTCTTGTCATCCCGGTGCAGTGTTAACTCTGGTTCCTAAGCCCATCAATATGCATTGAGTAATTCACTGCTGTTAAGTTTAGGAGAAACATGTAGTTAATGCATTTAGCCCACAACCTCCAACTGCCTCCCATGCCCCCCGGGGAATCTCTTCCCTCTCCCAATCCTGCAGCATCCCCACTGACAACTCCTACTCAGCTATGCACTGCCAATGGAAACAGCTGTGACAGCTCCAAACCGAAAATGGGACTTGTGCAAATGAAATTCAGTGTAGCAGCAGAAGAAAGAACCACGGGGCTGCTCCGCTGCTTTTCCGCCCCRTGGGCCCTGCTCCTCCAGATCCTTCCTTCCGCAGCGTCCGCGAGGAGCTCGTGTCATCCCGTGCCCRGCGGGATCGTGGGCACAGAGAAGGAGAAAACCAGGTGGGAAATGGAGAAATGGAGCTGGAGAATGGCAGAGAAGCCTTCAGCCACCTGAGCACTCCTGCCCTCACCTGGGGGAAGTTTAAAGGGCTCTTTTTGGGTGCTGCTCAGGGCAAACCGAGGTGTCTTCCGGAATGAGGCTGATTTCAGCCGAAAGCCTTTCCTTAAAAATAATCTTCCTTTTGGATCTCCAGGACAAGGGGAATAAACAGCCTAAAATCCAAGGCTGAGCTATTGTTTTCCAATCTGTTTTAGCCTTCATCTTGTTGGCAGGCTGCTTTAGAAAAGCAAAAGGTTAATGAGCCAATGTGCAGTGGGATTATTGCAGTAAAGATGACAGTGAACCAGTAATTACTAATTAGATGCAGTTTAACAGGAGGAACAAGTGAAATCTCCTCTTCACCAACTGTCAATAATTAGCAGATTTGGTGAGGTTGAAATGTGTCCACAGTTAAAAGGCTGATTTTTTAATGAAATGGCACTTGACAAAAGAGCTGTATGGAGGTCACAGCCATAGCCCTCGAGACGCTTCCCCATTCCATACTTAGGAGGGAAATCAGATGCAATCCAGCAGGGGGTCCCCATGGAACCGTCCCTCCCTTGGGATTGCTTTGCACGGGGGGGAGGGGAGCAGGAGGGATTCTCTGCAGCAATTTTGTCCAAGTTGGATGAGAAGCCAGTGAAGGGATTTGCCAGCTGCCATGGGGAAAAATGTTTGAGAAGTGAGAAGTTCTGCTTTGCTTCTGGGGCTGGGGAACGGTTTCCTGGGAGTCTGGGAACCCTTGGGATGGAGGCTGGGCTTGGAAGGAGCTCCTCTCAGCAAAGAAGTGGCACGAGGTCCTGAAGGGCTGGCAGGAGGTTGGAAGCTCAGTGGGAAGTGTCTCCCRAAGACTGCAGAGGATTCAAGCTGTGCCTCAGAGGTTGTTTCCTCCTGCTCCACCGGTGGCTTCGGGAGCACCAAGAGGTTCATCTGAGGTTCCTCTCCTGAGTGCTGACCCAGCTTATCTTCTCTCTTATCTTGTGGTTTATCTTGTGGTTTATCTTCTTGCCTTTCCCTTGTTGACGAAGGCAGGAGTATCTTTAATGCCCGTAAATGATTTATTTGAGCAGAACCCCCAGGATTTACATGACAGTGAGTGGCTGAACACTGTCATGGCTCAGGTAGGACTTGAGGGAAAATCTGAGGTATTTGGGAATGTGTTGAGCCCCTTTCTGGCCTTCAGATGAAGGCTGGTGGTGCTCAATGAGGTGTCTGGTGTTCCTTAGTAAGGATGGAGTCGTTCCTGCGGAGGCTGGACAGTGAGTGACCCTTCCAGAGCATTGTGCTGCCCCTGGAAGGGTGAAGTGGTGGGAGAGGAGGTGACATTTGGGGCAGCAGGGTGGTGCTGCCATGGCTGCAGGCAGAGCTTGCACAGAACTCAGTGTGGGCTGCGGGCCCATCTTTGGTGAGAAATAAAGGCCTGAGGAAGTCCTAAACTGTACCTCCAACCCCAGTAGGATCGCCATGAGACCAAGGGCTCAATTCTGCTGTCTCATTTCCTCATCAGGACCAGAGGAACAGCCTCAAGTTGTGCCAGGAGAGGTTTAAGTTGGATTTAGGAAAAAGTTCTTCCCCAAAAGGGTGGTTGGGCACTGGCACAGCTGCCCAGGGGGAGTCCCCATGCCTGGAGGGATTTAAAGCCCTGTGGATGTGGCACTTGGGGACATGGGGCAGTGGGGGCCTGGGCAGTGCTGGGGGATGGTTGGACTCTGTGATCTCACAGGAGTTTTCCAACCTGACCAATTCCATGGCCCCGTGCAGAGATGGCCCCTCAGCCATGGAGCACAGCAGGAGTCCTCACMCATGCATCCCAAGGTGATCCCTGAACAGGGAAGGTTGGCCTGAGGCTGCTTCCCAAGGGATGAGCAGGGAGCCCGGACCCCACACTGGGCTGAGCAGCCACTTCCTTGGGAAGGTTCCGATCTCCCTTGCTTTGAGACAGGATTATTTCACCATTTCTCCCTTCCTCTCCTGCTCTCACCACCCCTGGGCAGCACCAACCAGAAGCTGATGAGTTCCTGGCTCCTTCCCCCCTCCCCAGGTTTTCCTTCACCTTCTCCAGCTGTTGGGACAGGGGTTGCAGCCCTGGGACGTGTTTCCCGAGGATCCAGACTCCACACACCACTCTCCCTTGRCCCCACCCTTCATTCCCTCGACAGCTTTTAGCTTCCTTCCAATTGCAYCGCGCAGGAAAGCAGGACAGCTGCTTCCAGGAGTCTGCCAGCACGGGGGGAGCATTACTGGGAGGATTTCAGTGGCCTGAACTGGTTTGGTTGGGTCTGCGGTTGTGCTCAGGCTTGGAGGGAGATGCTCCAGGGGCTGGAAAGGTCTCTCCAGCGGTTGGTGATGAGCTCTTGTTCGTTATCACGGGAGCTGTTGGTGCTGTTCCTGTGCTCTGTAGATGTCCGTGGACCATTCCCGACCCATCACAGGCCTCCTGCACAGGTTCTTCTGTCAGGAGCCGTCTCTCCAGTGGAAGGTGTCCCAGCCCATGGCACAGGTTGGAACCAGATGGTCTCCAAGGTCCCTTCCACCCCAAACCATCCCATGATTCCATTTCATGATTCCGTGATGGGCTCCTGGCTTCAGGGACCTGCCCCAGTTCCTGCTCCCACCTGGAGTTTCTCCCTCTGGCATCATCTCCACCAGCAGAAAGAGACCTGGAGCTGGATTTGCTTTAGAGCTTGCAAGGTCAGACCACCCTCCATGGGATAAACTCCAGGTCAGAGTGACAGCAGAGCTTTTTGGGGAGCTCAGGTGTGTTCAAGGCAAGGACAGAGGCAGGTTCATGTGCTCCAAACCTCCTCGAGGCAGTTCAGAGCATTCTTAGGTGAAGGTATTCCCGAAGGACATGGGGAAGGATGCCAGGCTTAGTCCTCTCCTCCCCTTCCAGCAGTGCTTTGTCCCGAGCTGCTGATCCAGCAGCCTCCAGCTGCCTCCTGCTTCAGGGAGGGCTTCAGGTCAGGGTCTGGTGCTTCTGCAGAGACCACACAACCCAAACATTCCAGACTCTACATGGCTGGGACATTCCAGCCAGGAAAACCCCCAAAATCTCCTTTTCGTGTCGTAACTCCTCATTCCCACCATGGGATGATCTCTTAGGTTCTCCTTCTGGGAYGCAGCAGATGTTGTGTCCCGGTAATTCCCTTCTGCCTGCTCCACCTGGTGGACTTCCAGGTGCAAATCCTTGGTGGTGATCCCACAGAAGCAGCACCTGCCTTGCCCCGGGGCCACCTCCCATTTCCCAGACTCATGGGGAAGCTCTTCCCTGCGGTGCCCTTTGGATTCATGTCCTGGCACAACTGAAGGTCCTCTTGACCAGGAGAGGAGGAACCAGTTTGGCAAAGCAAAGAACATTTCTGGATCACGGCATCTCCCATTTCCATGTCTTTTTTTCCCCCTCATTTGTTTCTGAAAATCTCAAAATCAAAGCATTTCCTTATCTGCTCCCCAGTGCTCTGGGGCTGGGAGATCTCGGTCACTTCTTCTGGGAGCAAATGTCTGTCATGAAGTCATGGAATCATGGAATGGTTTGGGTTGGAAAGATCTTAAAACTCATCTTGTTCCACCCCTGCCATGGGCCACCTCCCACTATCCCAGGCTRCTCCAAGCCCTGTCCAGCCTGGCCTTGGACACTGCCAGGGATGGGGCATTTCCAAGGGGAAGGGGAAGAGGAGCAGCAACAGGAAGAGGAAGGCTCTGGCCTTCAGGGACTCCATTATCACTGCTAAGGAGGCCCTGGGACACTTCAGGCTGGTTGCATTTCCACCTGCTCCGCCTGTTTGGGTGATTATTGGGCTCGGTGACACCTCAGGGCTGGGGAAGGTCAGGAGTGAGCAGAGCCCTGATGGCTCTGGGGGCTGTGCCTTTGTGCTCCCTTCACTCCCTGTCCCGCAGGCTTTGATTTGTGACCCAGCTGGTTTTTGATGGCCGCTCCTGGCAGTGCTCCTTTGTTTCCCCACCCCACTCCTTTAAAGGTGCTGAACATCCTCCAGGCTCTGGCCTCAAAGCCCCAGCGCRGAGCAGCAGAGCCGGGTGGTGCTGGGCAGCGGGGCCTGGCCCGAGYCGTTCTGTGTGGTCAGCGCGGTGGCTGTGGGAGCAGGGACCCCTCTGGAGCGCCCAGGGGCTCCGGCAGCGGTGTCAGACGGGATCTGGTTTCATGTTTATATCCCCGGCCCTGGGAGACAGGTTCAAGTATGTAAACTATCCCCCTGCGAGCGCAGGCTGCTGCAGGTGTGTGGGTGCTGGTGGGCATAAAAAAACATTCCTGACACCAGCTCTTTTGAGGAGGCTTCACCTCCTGATGGCTATAAGCCATTAGGAGTCAAAAGAAAGAGCTGACATCCGACAAGTCCGGATAAACAGCTAAACATTAACCCTTAGAGCGGCTGGAAAAACAGACTTAAAAGGCTCTTTGTGGAAAGAAGCCATTTTTTTGCAGGCCTGTTAATTGCTGTCTTTCTTCAAGACACCTTTCAGCAGCACCTACTGTAAACAGAGGGGCTCCTCCCCAGCACTTCCCCCAGGGATTCCTGCCCTGCCGTGCCCATTCCGGAGTCCTCCGGTGGCTCCTTGGCTTTGCTGCTTCACTCTGGGCCTGAAAGCCAAGTCCTTTCCCCTCTTCTGCCAGCCCACCCTGAGCACTCAGTCCGCTTTCTGGGAATCATGGAACACCCTGGGTTGGGATGATGAATGATCCACAAGGATCACCAAGTCCAACTCCTGGCCCAGCACAGGAATCATTGATATCAGAAAAGTCCTTTAATATCATCAAGCCCAACTATTCCTGGTCAGAGGCCTCTTTATTTGGTTCACTCCCCAGATCTTCCCCGCCTGTTTCCTGCCTTACCCCTCTCTTGTCACACAGGGTTGGATTTGTCCTTTTTGGTGTATTTGGAGTTATTTTGGCTGATCTGAATCAGCTCTGGCTGCTCCAAGAGGTGCAGGATACAAAGGAAGGCAATCAGTTGTCCAGACTTGCCTGCTTGGGGCTGAGAATGCCTTATTAATCACATCTCACAGATATAATTATCTGTAATTGCTTTTTAGATCATTTGGCTCCAGCAGCCCATTCCTAGTGAGGCCGGTGGCCTGCGAGAGAAGGAAATGTGCAGGAGGTTGGGGTCCTGAGGAACTTGCTCAGCTTCCTTAAAGYGCYGAGGGCATCCCTAAATCCCGATCTCCCATCGTGGTGTTCCTCCTGAACACCGGGAGAATTCAGGGGCTGGTGTCTTCAGCAAATAGCAACAAATTCTTAAATTCTTTCTTCCTTGACAGAGCTGCTGGAGGAATTCCTGCTAGAACAGACCTAAGAGCCCATTTTCATCCAAAGGGAAACTTTTTCATAATGTCCGCATTCAAAAGTGGGATTTTTTTTCTCCCGGGAGAGGAGAAACTCTGAGTGTCTTTGTAGGTGCTTTTCATTCCAGCAAGGATGAGGGATCGTAACCAAGCTCTGCAATTCTGGGAGTTCTCAAGGCCATATTTGAAGTGGGGTGGTGACTTTTCCACCAATCCATTGGCTCAGATGTTCCCAAAAAAGTCTGCGTCCTGTAACGTGAGGGTTCTTCCAGGAAGCCAGGGAGAAGTTTCTTTGGCCCTCTCCTGAGGAAGGTCCTGACCGGGTGAGGCCGCGTGCCCTGAGGTCACCACACAGCTGCTCCTGCCCTGTACCAGCCTAAAACCTTTCTGGAGCAGGTGTGGAAATGAATGTATTGTGGCAAACTGGGATTTACCCCGTGGGCACCCACCCCATGCCCTCCCACACTGAGCAAATCCTCTCCGGAGCAGAGCGGAAAAGGCTCAGCTCCTGCAAAGCCTTTGGTGTCTCCTCTCTCTGGAACACAGACAGAAGGAACTTCTTTTGATCTTGCTATTTGAAATCTTACGGTCTCAAAGCTTTTATTTGGGGTTTTTGGTGGGTTTGGTTTAATACTTGAGGTTTCTGGTGCTGTGGGCAACCCTCTGCTTTCCCAGAAACTCACAGCTTCAAACTCACAACTTCGCGATGAGTTGGAGGTGGTGCCGTGCTGGGCGTTGACCTTCCAATTTTCATAAAGCTGGAAGTGCTGGGGGTCTGAGAGCTCAGCCTTAACCAAACCCACCAAAAACSCCAAACAGAGGCTTTGAGACCACAAGATTTCAAGCAGCAAGATCAAGAAGAAGTTCCAGCTGTCTGTCAGATGTCACTGATGCCACCTCRAGGCTCCAGAAGGGTCCCTGTGGGGCACTGGGAGGTGAGAGCGRGAGTGTTCCTGGGGGATTGGTTTGGGGATGACCATGGGGCTGGAGCTCGGGAGCTGCTGGGCTGCTCTGCTCCGGGACAGGCTGGGACACGCAGGGGATGGGGGTCACCTCCCAGCCCAGGTGTGGGGCTGTTATCACACCTGCTGGCTCTGTTATCATCACTGCTATCATCGCTCATTCCGGAGCACCGCAGACACGCTGGGCGAGGGGAGCTCCCTGCTCCAGCCACAAATGCCACGTTTCCCCTCTTCCTACCTGATTAAATGTTGAGGTCTTTGCTTTGTATTTTTCTTCAGAGAAGCTGTGCTGTGGTAATTTCCCAAAAGTGAGATTAAAAACTCCCGCCCTTGATTACAGAATCGTGAAATTAGGTTGGAAAAGACCTTTAAGATCATCAAGTCCAGCCGTGAACCCAGCACCACCAAACTGCAGAACCACGGGAGCATTTAGGCTGGAAAAGTCCTTTAAGATCATCAAGTCCAGCCATGAACCCACCCCGGCCCAGCCCAGTGAAGTGAGGAAGTTGCAGTCCCACAGCTGCCCCATAAATCCTGAAATCTGCTCTGCTTCAGGGCAATCTCAGTTGTTCCCATTTGAGCTGAGAGCAGGAACATCCCTGGCAAACAAAAAGTCTCCTGAAATGGAAAACCCTCGAAAGCCAGAGCAGCCAAATATCCCAGAACAGCCAAATATTCCAACTTTCCTCTATTTTTATTGCCTTAAGAAGATGTTCTGGGAAGGCAGAAGGGAGGTGGATGCTGGTAGTCAAAGCATTCATGGCAAAAAAAAGTCCCCTGTCAGCTCAAGAGTAGAATCATGGAATCATGGAATGGTTCGGGTTAGGAGGGACCTTAAAAATCCTSTCATTTCTACCCTGTCCTACAGCAGCTGGAGGCGGGTGCTGGTGCTCAAAGCRTCCATGGCAAAGAAAAAACAGAAAAATCTTCTGGAATGGATAAATCTCAGGAGCCAGAACAGCCGAATATTCCAGAACAGCCAAATATTCCAACTTTTCTCCACTTTTATTGTTTAGGAAAATGGAGACAACATTAATTTCAAGCTCTGGTGCTTTTTAATTCCCCCTTCTCTGTGTCCAGCCCAGGGTGAAGCAGCAGCCTCGGGATCCAGCTCTGGTGGAAAAGTTGGTGACCACAGGTCCTGTCACAGGCAAAAAGCATTTCCATCTTTTCTCCCTTCTTTGGAACAATAGAAATGGAGGAAAGTTGGAATATCTGCCTGTTCTGGAATATTTGGCTGTTCTGGCTCCTGAGATTTATCCATTCCAGGAGATTTTTCTGGTTTTTCTTCGCCATGGATGCTTTGGCCACCAGCACCCACCTCCAGCTGCTGTAGGACAGGAGAGAAATTAAATGATTTTTAAGGTCCCTCCTAACCCAAACCATTCCATGATTCCAAGATTCTACTCTCGAGCTGTCAGGAGACTTTCCATCGTTCTGTGAAAAACATTTTGACTAAATATAACATTTTTTATAATGAAAACTGAACATTTCTTTCAAAGACGGGTCAAAAAGACTTGAGAGAAGCYTAAAATGAAGAGAACTGTACTGGTCAACTCTTAAATTCAAATTTTATTATTAATTTGAAGGAAAAGTTCACAAAATTCAGGTTTCTCTCAAAATTGTTTCCCCCGACTCTGTGATTTTGGCAGCAAACTGAAAATCGATCATTTATGAATCATTCRTTTGTGCTTCAGTCATGAGAACATCTCCCAGCCCGTGTGTCCAGTTTGGGGCATGGAGGGATTTCAGCTGTGTAGAAAAACTGGGAAGTTGTTAGAAAAGAGCTTTAACACCAATATTGCTGAGGAGAACCAGAGCTTCTTCTGCCGGTTTTAACAAAGCTGAGCTGATAACCTTCGGACACTTGCATGGGAAGAAAATCTCCGGCAGCAGAGAGCTCCTTGGGGCAGCAAAGGGATAAATGCAGAGCTGGAATTCTGGATTTAGGAAAATGCCAGCCGTGGGGGTGGCTGGAGCAGGGCACTGAGAGGTCCTGGGGCTCCACAGCTGCTGGGACTCTGCAACCAGAGGCTGGAGATCCTTTGGAAAATATTTTCTGTGCTATAACCAAAAGGGTTCTGGGGGCATTTCCCAAATTCTCTCACCTGCCAGGTCACCTTCAGTTGGCTGCAGGTCTGTAACAATTCCGAGAGAAACTCCTCGGTGAACACTGCTGTCCTCGTCTCATTCCTCAGGGATCGATCCATGGGGGGCACTTTAATGGTTTGGGTGGGATGGGACCTAAAAACCCATCTAATTCCACCCCCTGCCGTGGGCAGGGACACCTTCCATGGGCAGGGACACCTTCCATGGACACTCTCCATGGTCAGGGATGCTTTCCATGGGCAGGGACACCTTCCATGGACACTTTCCATGGACAGGGACACCTTCCATGAACACCTTCCATGGTCAGAGACACTTTCCATGGTCAGGGACACCTTCCATGGACACTCTCCATGGTCAGGGATGCTTTCCATGGGCAGGGACACCTTCCATGGACACTTTCCATGGACAGAGACACCTTCCATGAACACCTTCCATGGGCAGGGACATCTTCCATGGACACCTTCCATGGGCAGGGACATCTTCCATGGTCAGAGACACCTTCCATGGACACCTTCCACGGACACTTCCCATGGACACCTTCCACCAGGACAGGTGCTCCAAGCCCCGTCACCCAAGGGGAACAGGTCAGTGACCCAAAATGCCACTGAGACACACACACAGATCCGTGGGGCAGGATGGATCCATCTAAAGGAGCTGGGAGAGCTGGTGGAAGGACTCACTGAGACCTTTCCATCATTTATCAGCAGTYCTGGATAATTGGGAATGTCCCAGTTGATTGGGAATGCAAATGGGTGGGGCCCTCACGACAAGAAAGGGGCTGGAGCGGGTTCCAGGGRAAGGAGCTRGGARGGGKCTGGAGCCCCAGGAGCGGCTGAGGGAGCTGGGAAGGGGCTGGAGAATTCCTGAGGGAGCTGGGAAAGGGGCTCRGCCTGGAGAAAAGGAGGCTCAGGGGGGACCTTGTGGCTCTGCACAACTCCCTGACAGGAGGGGGCAGCCGGGGGGGGCCGGGCTCTGCTCCCAGGGAACAGGGACAGGAGGAGAGGGAATGGCCCCAGGCTGGGCCAGGGGAGGCTCAGGGTGGACATTGGGTGGAATTTCCTCATGGAAAGGGTGGTCAGGGATTGGAACWGCCCAGGGAGGTTTGGAGTCCCCATCCCTGGAGGGATTCCAAAGCCCTGTGGATGTGGCACTTGGGGWCATGGGCCAGTGGTGGCCCTGGCAGTGCTGGGGAATGGTTGGACTTTGTGATCTCAGAGCTCCTTTCCAGCCTCAAGGATTCCATGGTTCCGTGGTGCCACAGCCCTTCCTACACCTGGCTGAGCTTCCCGAGGGCCTGGAGAGCCTGGCCCTGCCCTTGGCTTTGCCCCGGTGGCCAAAGGCCCAGCAGGAGATGGCCGAGAGCTGCCTGAAGGGCCAGGAGACCCTTCCCAGGCTCCAAAGGAGCCAGCAGCACGTCTCCCCGCTGGCAGCAGCAGAAGACGCAGTGACCATCCTGGTCCTCCCTTCCCCCAGCCCGGAGCAGCATCCGTCAGTCCCCATGACCCTCCCCCTCCCAAAATTGGCTGCTTTCTCCCTTCTTCTCCCCCCCTCCTTTTTTTTTGGCTGAGTGATGAGCTGTATGCCAAATCCATCTGCTCCTGTCTCCCCTAGCTGCCTTCCATATCGTTCCAGGATCCCTGGCAGCGAGCCTAGACCTATCTCTCTCCCTGCACTCTCCGGAGCACATTCCTTTCTACACCTTTTCCCGAGCTGGGATAGAAATGAGTATCAACCCCAAACAAAAAGCATCTGCTTTCTGCCTGCTGCTGCCTCACCGGCCGCGCCTGCACGTTACACCCGTGTCAGCAGCCATGCAAAACACACACAACCCCCCGCTCGCATCCAACAGGGACCGACTGCCGGGATTTGGGGCGCCGGGAGCTCCCCCGCGCCCGCTCCCGCGCCGGCTCCGCAGCACCAGCTGTGACCACCGCACCATTTGTTCCTCCAGCCCACGCCAGCACTCGGAGCCAGTTCTTTATCACCCCAATTAGCCTTGTCTGAGCTGATGAGAGGAGAGAGGCTTCCACTGCAAGGCAGGGATGGGGGGAAGAGAGCTGGGGAGCCGTGGGTACCCGGGCAGCGATTCCCAGCTTTGTTCCCTGGCAGGGATGGATTTCAGCAGGTCAGGGCACCGGTGCCGTCATTGCTGCCATCCTGCCTGAGCTACCTGAGGGCTGCTGGTCCATAACAGCTGCTTCAGAAGGTCAGGGCACAGAGTTTCTTGGGGTTTTCCCCCTTTTTCCCTCGTGCTCTTGGCTGTCTGCCGGAGGGAAAGGAGCATCCTCAGGCTTCACCTGCTCGCAGGTGCCGGGATGGGCTGTGGTTCATCCCGGCCACGTTTCAGGATGAGCTGGGAGGTGCACCCTGGCTGTGTCCCCAGTGAGGATCTCCCTGGAGCTATGGCAAAGCTTCCAGTGGCCTCACAGGGCGCTGGAGGAGTTCCCCCTTCTCCCACGGCCTCATTAGAGCCTTTCCCCTGTTGGATACCGAGCTGTCAGTGCAGCCAGCAGCCCCAAATCCTGGGTTTGCCCCAAACAACCCCTCATAGCCCTGCCTGGGAACGGTGCTTCCCACCCTAGGTCCCTCAGTGCTGCTGTGAGCTCTGTCCCTCCTGGGCTTCTCCTGCATTCATTGGTGAAGGCCTTTTCCTGGTGACACCCCAGTGCCATCATCTCAAAGCCAGGAAGGGGATCCATCCTATGCCCTGGCACAGACAGGACTGGGAAGAAGAGGATGGACACGATTTGACCCCAGTCCCTTGGTGGGCACTTGGTTTGAAGGGACGAAGTCCCCTGTGTGGGACAGTGGGACAGGTCCCCTCAGTGTTGGCCCAACAAGGTGGAACCTGCTCCTCAGAGCGCCCTCCAAGGCAGGTTCTCCCTCACAGAGGGGTTCCCAGCGTGGCCGTGACCATGACTGGGGCCGTCTTGGAAGCCGAGACACCAAAGTCTTGACAAGGAACTGTGGTCTCTGCATGTGTCTCACAATTCCATGGCCAGGGGAAGGTTGGCTGAGCAGGTCCAGGATTCTGGACAGCTGGAACAGCAATCTGCACCAAAATGGGTGAAATTACACTTTCCAACAAAAAACACCAACAAGGGAGTCAAAGGCTGACCAGGTGCACGGTAGGGTTGTGATTTAATGTTGTCTCGATACCTGTAACCCACCACCTTCTCCCTGGTCAAACCACGACATTCTCCATCTGRTTTCCCAGTGGGAGGTGCAGGTTCCTCCTGATGGATTTCTGAGCAGCTTTCCCGGTTTCCTGTACATTTCYCCTCGGTGCAGATGCACCCCTTGGAGCTCCCGAGGCTCTGGAGCAGGTTTTAATCTCTGCTTGATTAAAGTCAGCCAGCAGGAGACCTGCAGAGGTGGCCCCAGTTCCACCAGTCACCCCCAGTTTCTCCAACATCTTCCCAGGCTTCGGGAAGGCACTGGGGTTTGGTATCACACAGCTCCAAAGGCCTTAAGAAAAAGAGTCCATCGAGTCCAAGCATTCCCCAGCACTGCCAAGGCCACCACTGACCGTGTCCCCAGGTGCCACATCCACGTGGTTTTTGAACACTTCCACCTTAGGCATGAATTCCCCAGTCCTTCTGCTCAGCCACCACGATCTGTCTCAGAACTGTCCCCCCTCCATCCCACCCTTCCCAAACCTGCCTCAGACCCTTCTGTGCGGCCTTGCTGTGGATGAAGAGCTCATCCCCCACGTGGGGAAAGGAGCCGTTTTCCCCCTGGAGCAGGGCATGGAAACTGGAAGGATCTGCAGACAATTATCTCATCCCTTCCTTCCACCAAGACAATCTCAGTTCTGCCTAAACTATTCTTGATGGGTTCCCTGTAATTTGTGCTGAAAACTTCCCACCACAGACGCCCCACACCTTCCCCGAGCAGTCGGCTGCGATATTTTGCTCTTCCCACCAGGATACTCTTCCTGCTGTTCAGCTTGGATCGTGCTCGCTGCTTCTTGAATTGTGTCCCAAGAGAGCGTGAACACAACACTGCTCCTTCCCTCTCCCCAGCCGCGTGCACATCCCACCGCGCAGCCCCGCCGCCTCTCGCTTCCAGGCTCGGCRCATCCCCGTCCTCAGCGTTCCCCGGGGCTGTCAGAGCATGGATTTGGGGCGCACCAGGGCAGGTGTGACTTTCCCTGGAGCTCCCAGCTCTCCAGCCCCGTTGGAGAGGGCGGGACTGTGGGGCCGCTCCGTTAGGTTTCTCYGGAGACTTCCCAGGAGCGGGTTGGGCTTGGGCTGCCCCATTTCCCAAGCGCTACGATGGATGGTCAGCTCTGAACCACCCAGTTCCAGGTGGAATTAATTTCAGAGCACAGAATCCCAGGATCACGGAGGTTGGAAAAGCCCTCTGAGATCACTGAGTCCAGCCTGTGACCGATCCCCACCGTGGCACCACATCCAGCCATTCCTTGAACCCCTCCCGGGCTGGCCACTCCACTTCCCACCCGGATATTTCCCTACCGGTGCTTGAACCCACCCAGCCCCAAAACCTCGGAGCTTTTCTGTCTGTCCCTGGCAGAAAAACCCCCACACAATGGGAAGAAAAGCTGCGTCAGAGGCAGGCAGAGCGGAGTTAATCCTCGCTCCGAAGGGATCCGTCGGATCCGGATCTCCTGCACCTTTCCCAGTGCTCTCCCGGCACAATGCTTCACTTTGTGCTGCAGCACTGAAAGGAATGGTGAAGTTGCTAATAATGGCACTAAAAGAAAATATGCTACATCTGTTATGGATAGCAGTACAAAATTAGCTGATCACACCTCTGACACCCAAGATGTCTTCACTTAAAATACTCGTTGGCTTTACTTTACATAATTTGCTGATTATATTTAAAAGAAATACAATTTTGCAATTACTGTTCTTTCTGGTGTGCTATCTATGCATCATTTTCTTTTTATGTTTATATATTTCTCCTTCATTAGTGCAGTCTGAAGGGTGATTAGATCCCTTCAAACATTTTACAGAGGTTAAACGTTGATTAAGATTTAATTATTACTGTAAATAGCTTGGAATGACATATGGTGCAAAAACCTGACATATGTGCATTTGAATAAATGAAGTGCTATTTCCCATGATGCTTCAGTAGCTGTTTAACAGCTTTGCTGAAGGGTTATGTTGCACCTCATGTTAAGATTGCTTTGATGTTATATTTTGTTGGGTTTTTGCAGCTGAAAGCTAAGAACAGTTTTTCCAGTTTTTAAAAACATTGAATATTTTAAATACCTAAATTGTTTTGCACAAATTTTTGCTAATTTGTCTAACTAGGTTAAACATTTTCAAAAGCATTTCGATTTTTAACGTGGGTTCCTCGCATTGTGTCAGCACCAGCGTGGGTTCGATGTGTAGGGTTTCGAAAATTCCAGGCTTCCCGAGGTGCCCTGTCCCGGCCGCGAGCGGGGTCTTTGCTCGCCTTGGGGACCGGGAGCGCCACGGATCCCTCCCGGGGAGGCAGAGATTCCAAGTGATTTCAGAGCAAGGGAAAGCTCCAGGAGAAGCTGGTGGAGGGAAAAAAATTGGGAAAGAGATGGGAGATTTCATGGAGACGGAGAAAGGGTCGGGAGGGTTTGGCCGTGAGGAGGGAGCCGGACGAGGCCGTTCCCTCGTGGCACCGCTCAGCCTTGGCTTTGCTGGGTCCGGCTTTGGGCACTGGATCCCTCCGAGCACCCCGGCTGCAGGGAAAGGCAGGGATGGAAAGCTGGGATGGGTGGGATGCGTTGGAGCCTCAGACACTCTATAATTCATTGAGCACTGCCAGGCAGCGAACGTGCAGCGTTTCGTGCGCTACAAACCCATCCAAATCGGGGGGGGGCTGGAGGCTGGAGCACAGCAAAGCACATAAAACACCAGGAAAAGGCGTGATTGACGTGGAATTATTCACATCTCCTCCTTCCCCACATTAATTGATCGATCCGTGGAGCTCCTGCCGCAGCGGCTCCGTTCTGATCCCGCTCCGCTTTGCCTCCACAGATCGAGACGTCTCAGCTGGAGCCAGAGATCGCCATGGCCACCACCAGTAAGACCGTGGTCTACAATAAAGGGTTGTAAGTGSAAGAGGATCAGCCCAGCCCAGAAGATCTGGGGAGGGAAGAGGGGAATCTCCAGACCCCGACTGGGAGAAAGCGAACGACAACGACGAGATGAAATCATAGAGCTCAGTGGTAGGAACTGCTCCCGGCAGCCCGGGGGTGAATTAGCACCTGCAGAGAACTGACACCTCACACCACTCACAAAGATTAATATTAAAAGTTTTAACTTAGCAACAGGAGCAGCAACTACAACAAATAAAATCACRTCGAAACACTTTAGAACTAGCTAACAAACTCAGAATCACTGGCACTGCATGCAGGGCGTCCAGGGGCGAGCTCACGTGCTCGGAGCTGCCTGCACAGCGCAGGCGTCACCCAGCACATCTTGTGTTCYGTGGGAATCCAGTCTCCACGCTGACGCTGCACAGCACTGACTGTAGAGACCGAGGGTGCGTGGATGTGATTGATCAGGTGATTGGGAAGTGCCCGGTATTGATCTCACGCCAATCTCACCCCAGCTGCCGTGGGCTGAAGAGGAATTCCCGCGTCTGTGTGCCCAGCGAAGGGCTCAGCTGTGCCCCCTCCGTCCATCCATCCCTCCTCCTCCTCCTCCTGCAGACGCTCCTGGTGGCATCCTGCCCTTCACTGTGAGACTGGCTGTCCCTGGATCCCACCACCCGCAGTTCCACAAGGGCTTTTGCCTGGATTTCAAGGTCCCGGAAAGCCAAGGTGCCCCACGTGGAGCCTTGGAGCAGAAGTGCTGCTGGAGCTGCTCTGTGCCTTTGCACAGYCCTGGGCAGGGTTTGTCTCACCCAGCACAGACCCTCTGGCAGTTGCTGATCTGAGGTGGTTGGCTAAGCCACGCTTTGCTGAGCTGGTCTAAGGACAGGGTGTGGTTTAAATTTGGATCAATCCCCAGCTGGGCAGGCAGTTGGACAAGGATCATTGCAGCCCCTTCCAACTGGAATTCCTCCTTCT